>JARYHS010011408.1:125078700-125405512 GCA_031002005.1 Vandiemenella viatica
GATGACCCTGCTGCTGAAGTGGTCGGGTTAGCAGAAGCGCTACTACCTGGGACGACCGCGGTCCTTGTGTTAGGACCTTAGTGGGCTTGCGCACCACACTTGCACTGTGCAGGAGCATGTCATACTCGTGCCCGTGTCTACCACGGTCGTCTGTGTAGCAACGCTGCTCTCCTTCCTGACCGGGAGTTGACAGCGTTTGGCTCGAAGCTAGTGGCGAAGCACCGGTGGCGCCAGCGCCTTAAACCGTTTCTGCGCCTCGCCAAAGGTATTCTTTCCTTAGTCTTCAACTCATGTACCTTCTTTTCTTCAGGTACACTCGACACTCCCTGCTCCAAGCTGGATGTGACCCGGAGCAGTTAATGCACACCTGTGGGAGGGTGCAAGTTGCACCCGGTTCATGCCGCCAGAATTTCCACACTTCCCACAAGTGGCGTTGCCTTTACAGTTCGCCGTCGTATGCCGAACCGCTGGCACTTAAAGCAGCGCATCGGGTCCGGAACATACGGGCGAACGTTAAGATGTAGGTAACCAGCTTTTATGGACTTTGGCAACGTTGGAGTGTCGAACGTCAGGACGAAGGTGGCAGTCTTCTCAAGATTGCCGTTAACCCTTCGTTTGATTTGCCTAACCTCGACCACATTTTCTGATCGCCACTCCTTAAGGAGTTCCTCGGACTCTATATCCATTAAATCTCTGCAAGTGATTACACCTTTGCTAGAGTTTAGAGTTTTATGGAGTTCGCATTTCACTGCGAACTCCCCGAGCTTCTCACACTTAAGGAGTGAAACAGCCTGCTTGTGGTTAGATGTTTCCAGAAGCAGGGTCCCATTCCTCAGCTTTTCACGCTCTTCAAACCTCCCGCTATACCCTCCAATCCTTTCTGTATATAGAACGGAGAGACCTTTTCAAAGGATCCCTCCGTTCTTGTCATGATCACAAAGGCGTTGTCTATCAGACAAGCCTTCCTGTTACTTTGGTCTTGTTCTGGGGGAGGGCTTTCAACCCTCGCCCGCTTTTTAGAACTGGGTGTATTTTTATTTGCCTGCGACACACCCGGGCCGCAGGGGTCTTTGGTTTTTTGGTGAGAAGAAGGAATTTTGATCCCACGAGTAAAACCATTATATAAAAGAAGTGCTCATACAACAGGGGTGCGCAGGTGCCCCTGAGGTTGCACGTTAGCGTGTGATCTACCTCTCACACATGCACCTCCTCGGCACGTGGCTGACCTTGAGGTTGAGGGGTTTTTTATAGAGGTTTTTACCGTCCTCGCGATCCGGGCGATGAAGCCAAGATCCCCGTTCTCCTAGGCACACAACGTTCCACCGCCACGCCCTACGGTGGTCGTTGAAGCATGGTAGGAGTTTACGGTGTGGGAAACTTGCGGCGCTCACAAGTTTCCAGCTCGGGCACCGCGGGTTCGCCAAACCCGTACCTGGCACTTGCGTACCAGGCCCCTGCGGGGATATCAAATGCGAGAAAGTATATGTGCTTATGAATTGTATACAGAGACATGGATATTAATTCAACCATAAAATTAAATAATTCGCTGTCGTAGATCCCCCATTGAGGCCACCTATCCCCTTTGTCAAAATTATGTATAGTTTAGTTTTAAGACAAGGTACTGTCGGAAGTATTATTTTGCAGATAGCCGTTACGGCGAGCGGCCAGACCACGGCCAGTGACGCGCAGCGTAACCTGATATGCCGAGTCGACTGGGGCAACGCAGCAAGATTGGCGCAATGCTTGGATCACATAAGTATCGCAAACAGAACTGTTAATAATTTTAGTGTAGAACCATTTAGTAATAAGAACGGGAATCAATTAGTTTGTCACTAAAACAAACCAGAAGCATATAACAAATAGTAATTTACATGTAATGTATTTCTTTTGCTCAAAACATATTTCTGTTCATGGGACTTAGAACTACCACAGTCACGGCAGACTAAGCAGTTTAAGAATGGAGTTTTCTTTACTAAGGAATGTATATTACTGTAGTAGATTCATTATAAAGTTATAATTTTCAGAAACTAAAAAAGAAGAAATACCAAATTAGTAAATCATGACAATTTCGACACTTGTAACGTATTGTCAGCTTAAATTCACTTCTTGATGATTAGCTAATACAGATACTAATAAAACAAATGAGATTCAAGCCTTAATATAAGGTTGGAGCGATAGTGAGCAGTAAAAATAATGAATTGTTAACGGAATGATGTTTCACAAAGTCCTAGACTATATTTTATTGTACTACGACTACTTATAAGCAGATGGATGAGAGAACCATATGTTAAATTAACGTTCACACGAGACCTAACTAAGTTTTATCATACTACTGACGTAAGCGTTGTCTGGTAGACTAAAATCTTTAAAATTGTTAACATAATCATAGACTCCTCTAATTCGGAGTAGAGCAATATGTCAATTGTGGATTACTTTGAATCATGCTACTCAATAAGAAACACAGGTCCTAAGTGTTAAATTAAATTTAGTAATTTAAGCAACTGTAAACAATCTGTGGTAATCACTTGTTCTTTTCATCTAGTTGTCCAACAATCATGTTTTACAGAAACTTTGCTGAACACTTGTCAAGAGAAAGAGTAAGCATATAGATAGGAGAATCCGTAATAATTAACTTATTATTTTGTTGCATCACACCATAGTGACAATTACTTGTCTTATGATTCATGCAAAAGTTAATTCTAGAAACATAATTCTTTCAAATTAAGGCACCCTGAAGAATGCGATAATGTGTAAAATAGTAAACAAAGATTTTATCGATCATTCCTAAGCTGAATAATTAATTTAATCTATCAGAAGCAGTATACCATAGTTCATAATTAGAATACCTTAGAAAGCAGGAAAAAATATTTGCAAACTGAGCTAGATGTGATGAAATTTAACCAAGTATCGAATCATTATGACGATCTTAGTTTTAAGTATGACCTATTGTAATCAGTTTGTACCGGAAATAATACGCCAGACTTTCACAAAGCACTGCTAATATCACGATACCAAATAGTTGCGCAGACAGTAGTAGCTATGCCGAACTCAAATTAAATGGCACATATTGAAAATGACCATACCCTATCTACTGCATAAATTATATTTTTTTAATGTCATTTGTATGACTGTTTTATTATTCCTATGTCATAAAATTTTAATTGACTTTGTTTATCTTCAGGCTTGGCCGACCACCTACACCAGAATATAAAAATAAATATTTAAAAATGTTGCAATATTTTTGTGAGCTTCAAAGTGGAAATCCAATTATGTCGCATATTGTACTTTCCGGCATTGTGGAAAATGCCTTGTTCTAATGGGGGAGGAGTGTAAGAGGTCGTTTTGAAGGCCATTACTATTTGGGGAATTATAGGAATATTCAGTCGTCGAGCTACTGGCAATCGGCGATCATTGACAATGCTGAGCGTGGTCGAGCATTGACCAGACAGGAATCTGCACGCTTGCAGTCAGCACCTTAGAGTGCAGTCCCCTTCATAATTGTAGGTCAGCCGAGGCGACTTGAGGAGTACTAGCTAGCAAGTAGTGGCTTTACTGTCAGGCAGTCGGCGAGAGTAGTCGAGCATACTTTGATAGCCACCTGTTAGGAGCCTGCCACCCTCCCATGCATCTCGTATCCGGGGCGACCATCTGCCTAACAATTAACTATTACAGTTCGGGGTTTAGATAAGTTGGTGATAGTTGGAATCCACTTTGCGGCACGCTATAAACTGTACTACTCCATGTTAGAAGCCAATAAACTGTTCAATTGCAAGTGTTGCATTCTTCATGTAGTAAGAACTTATATCAATTTCAAAACTACGATCTGTGGCTGTCAATCCACAGTGTGTCAAGAATTAGCCCAAACAGCCCAACGGTCAGATTCTAGTGGCGCTGCCAGAAGAACAGAAGAGACGCTTCAAGCAGAACTGTAATTCCCTAAGGTTAGTTCGTCAGCACACCTATCCACACACACGCCCACTAGCCTTGGCCAATCAGCCCCTGACAGTAGCACAGAGTCACCCAACGATCACAACGTAACTGTGCGAGTGTGGTAGATATGATGGTTAAAAGTGGTCGATCAACGATATTTTCGTATTTCAACCAAAGACATGTGTATCCGTATATGTCACTCTTTGCTGCCACAACTACATAGCGTAGACCATTGGAGTTTGTGTGTGGTAGTGGTATCGTGTCTCCTATGGTGGTTAGGTGTCGGTAGCTACGGGAGTGTGGGAGATATGGTGGTCGAAAGTGGTCAACGTAGGGCACTTTCCTGTTTCTACCAAAGACGTCTGTGACCCTAGATTTCACATTGCAGTCAGAACTACAAAGTGCAGACTACAGGCATTTGTGTGTGGTAGTAGCCTGGAGTCTTCCATTGTGCACTACGGTGATTGCATGTCAGTAACTGTGGGGTGGACCCAATAAAAAATAGATGTGTCCCTATATTTCTCTCTACAGGCAAAACTACCCATCGCAGTCCACTGGTTACTGTGTATGGTATTAATTTCAAGTCTAACACCATGTACCACGGTAGTGTCATGTCAGGAGCTATCGTGGTGTGGGAGATAAGGTGGTTGGAATTAGTCTACGGAGGGCAATTTATATTACGACTAAAGACATTTGAGTCCCTATATTTCACTTTGTAGCCATAAATACTATGCGCAGGTCATTGATGTTTGTGGTATTAGCCTCGAGTCTCCCATCATGCAGTATGGTGGTCACATGTCGGTAGCTGTCAATCAAAATACTTTACAACCACGAACGAAGTCATGGGCATCAGCTAGTTATTCATATTTCCTTAAAGTTTGACGTGGTACAGAAAGATGTGTGAATTATTAAAGAGAAGAAATTAATATGTTGATAAGTAAGAATTTAATCATATAATTGTTATAAAGAATTGTTATGTTATATCAGTAGGCACAGAAATTATTCATGCATCTGATTAAAGTAAGTTTCTGTTTTATCATATAATGTATTGATAGTGATGTAATCATTTATGTTTGTGACTTAATATTTGACTAAAGAGTAAGTTGATTGTTTTTTGTGTTGTGCATGCTATATACAGAATAGAATTATGGAAAACACTAGTGTGGAGGATACAGAAAAGTATAGTTTATGGGACGATCAGATGTTAGAAACTCCCAAACAGACAATAAGTGATGCTAAGTCGAAGGAATGTCGTGAATTAGATACAGAGAGGTTGTTGAGTATTTTAGAGAATAAAATGGACGGGATTATACAAGGGAATAAGTAATTACGGAACAAGATGAATATAAACATTGAATCAAAAGTAAAAGCTGTAAAGAATAGTATTTCATGCGAGATTAGTAGAGTCTACAATCATATTTTCCAGAGCATGCTTGAAGTCACAGATGCAGCTATTGGATCACGCGATAATGTTAGGGAAGACCAGGACCAAACAATTAATGTGGTACTCAGAAAACGGGAAAGGACATGTAAAAATCCAAGACGACATATATGGCGCAAGGAGTAAATGTTACGGAGAATTTACATAAAAATAGAATGGAAAGGCATGATGAAGATCATGAACCAAATATAGAAGAATTAATTAACACTAGGCAGACAACAACGGTGTGTATGGGGCATCGACAAATGGAAGATCGTTTAGTATTGCCTGAAATCACATTTGAACCAAATGGAAGTATGCTTTTTATGATATTTATGCTAAATCTGAAATGTAAACATCTAAACTGTTTACTCACATAGTTTGTCAATAAATTAAATAGCTTACTGTGGTCAAAAAGCACTCATTAAGAAAAGACTTCATGAAACAACTGACCAAAACGTATTTCTGTACAAAGTAAAGATACAGAAAATTGACAGGCAAAAGTTATAGGCAATAGAAACTGAAAAAGCTGTGAAGAACCTTATAGGTCACAAATGAAAAAAATTAGAGAAAGAATGACTGTAGAAATAATTGTATTAAAGAAATGCAGAGGAATCAGCTCAAATGACATAGCTATATAAAATATATACTTACTGATTGGGAAGGAATGAATAAAAAATATTATTGTCATTCAATTAATAGAGGCGAACAAAAAAATTCGCTGAACTATAGAAAAAAAAGTAACATGGATAAAAAAAAGTTGGTTTAAGTAATTTTAACTTAGCAGTTATTCAGATAATTGTTGTTATGTGTGGCAGTTGATACAAGCAACAGAGAGTAGGCCTGGAGTAGAATATCTGCATGTAAAAGCTGCATATGTATATATATAATGCAGCTATTTCTGATAAATAGTGTACATTTGTCGACTGAGATTCTACTGGAGTAAGATGGTTAATTGCTTGCAAAAGACTATTAATACATTAGAGAATTGTATGTAATATTATGTTTGATACTAATATCTGACTCATTTTCTTACACTATGGATGGTGGTGCAGTATTTGAGTACTGTCTGAAAAATCAACATTACATGACAAAAGGAATTTTTGTTTTCAGTTAGTTTCTATGCACGAGGGTTCTTTAAAAATTTTCAGAATCACCGCCAGATGTCAGTGCTACCACAATGAGATTCCCACGTAATAATAGGTCATCCTTTAGGAGTAAATGCGTGATGGATCAGTGCTCTGGTGTGGACATCTCTTTGTTGTTGTTCCTACGTAGTGACTTGAAAAGATGGAAAAAATGAGATCCTAGCAGTGATTAAGTGGTTCGTAAAGAAAGGCATGACAGCAAAGTAAAATCATGCTGATTTTCAGAACACACTGAGAGACACTGCTTCTTCATATTCAACTGTTCACAAGTGGACAAAAAAGATTAAATTTTGTGAGAACAGCTTAGATGATGATCCGCGTAGTGGTAGGCCAAGATGTGCCACTACCCCAAAAATTACTGAAAAACTGCGTAATGGTCATGGAGGGTTGCCGAATGAAAGTGTGAGAATTTTCTGAAACTCTAGGGATGTCAAATGATTTCTAAGGCTTCTGCAGCATAGATTTTCGAGGTATGCTATGTCAATATAAACAATATCTCTGATGAAGGCTGTAGGACAGCAGCAAAAGCTCAGATTGTGAAATAAACAATGTGGCATACCCCAAAAATCTGTTAATTTAGGATGTCATCTGAATGGGCATATCACATTTTAAAAGTGGAATTCGAAATGAGAAAATTATGTGCTAGATGGGAGCTATAACTCTTAAAACTCAATCATAAACACATTAAAGCGGAAATGTCCAAACAAAGTTTGACCCTATTTGAGAGAAACCAACAGAGTTAAAATAACAGTCAAAGGAGTGGAAACATTTTGATTCACCACCACCAAAAAAAGCAAAGGCAATACGGTTGCCTGGAAAGGTCGTGGCATCAGTTTTCTGGGAAGCGAATGTAATTCTGTTGATAATTTATCTTCCCACTAACCGAACAATTATGGGACAATAATACGCTAACCTACTGGACCAACTACAGTAAGAGGTACATGAAAAAGAGCCAGGTTTGGCAATGAAGAAAGTCATCTATGATCAAGACAGTGTACGTCCTCACACTAAGTGTCGTCATGGCAAAAATGCATGAACTAAGATACAAATTGTTGCCACACCGGTCTTTTTCACCTGATTTGGATCCATCAGACTTCCATCTCTTCCCCTAGTCAAAATTTTCCTTGGTGGAGAGAGATTCTCTTCAAACAAATAACCGACATCTGAAATTGATGGGTATTTTGCAGAGCTGGAGGAATCTAATTTTTGAGATGGGATCAAGGAATTGCCATTAGTGTACAGAGAGACTACATTGAAAAATAAAAAAGTTTCACTGAGGTAAGTCATTTCTTTCCATTCCATTCCAAGAACTTTTCAAATAATCCTCATAGTATAATTAGCTGCATTATTGACTGATCACAATTTTGTTGCCTGGGGGTTTAACTTCTAGTTATTAGTTAGGACAATACTGTTCATCCATGAATATAACATTACAACAGATAAAGAGGAGGATGAAACTTGCTCATGCTATTTGTTTTAGATTTACACAATAAGAACATTAATATAACTTTTAGATTGAATAATGTGTGAATTGTGGCAAATGGTATTAACGAAAATTGTCAGTGCAGAGTTAATCATTAATACCACAATGCAGGATGAGGTTATTTGTTTACTAAGAATATTTTCTTAAAAACACCTTTGATACGGAACAGCACTAATCAATAGATCTACTCAAACTTAAAAACAGCTTGCTAACATACAAATATTGATAAACTTTAAGATTAGGACCACAAATTTTAGCCCTATCTTTGATCCTCCTGAGACCATTGAATGTTCAATCAAATAAACAGTTTGCAGGTAGATACAAATAAAATACTAAATTAAATTATAAGCAATCTAAATGTTTATGCAGTATCATTGTTATTAGACCTACCTATAGTTTTCTTACAAACTATTTTCTCTTTCACAGTCTCTAAAATCATGTTTAATTATCTGTCTAAATACTTTGCACTCTAAAGCAAATTTTCAATTATATTTTATAAGAGCCTTGCAGCATTTATTAACATAAATAAAATCCTTTCCTCAGTAGAAAATGAGCACAACAGAATTAAAAATTGAAATTTGAAAATAAGAATGTGCCAAATTACACCCAAGCAAATTAAAGGATCTCTTTAAACAATGAATTCTATTTAAGTAAAGGAAAGATATTTAGGTCCCTCAAACACCACTACCTGTTACATAAGGCCATGTATTTAGAAAGTTGTTAAATGAACATATTTATTTTTTTTTCAACATGCTGCAACAGGAGTTTGTAAGACCCAAGGCTGATACCGGGGCTGAAGTATAGCCTTAGTGCTTCAACTTACTCATGATGTTGACTTAAAGTTCGATGGAAAATTTACGAAATAATTTAGACTTGACCATGTAGCCAGGATAACTCAACTTGAATGCTTAAGGTCGCCACAATATTTGTTAACCCACAAATAGAGAAAAGGTGATCAGATAACTACGAAATAACAACAGTTCACTTTCCAAAAATCTTCAAATTTATTTAAAGAAAACCAAAAGTTCAAAATAGCATTCTAAAAGTTGAATTGGCGAATCGAACACACTTTTCCCAAAGTTTGCAAGTTGTGGAGAGATGTTAGAACCGACCAAACTCCTGATGGAAATTTACCAGTTCATGTTATAAAAGAAACGTGTCATACACCGAAGTCCCAAGATGGCCGACTCGGTAGCCTCCAGCTTAACCACCTTCCTCCCAACCGCGCCAACCTTTACACAGACTATACGCACATTACTGCTCAGCTCTCAAACGAATAAAGATGGCCGTGCAAATGCACACCAGATTATATAGGCTCTCTGACATTACAGCCAAAACGCAGCTTTCTGCTACCACTTAGAAAAATTAGACCTTAGCTAACTCTGTAACCAAACGGATATACTGAGATTAAAGGCTGACAGTGTTTAGACTTTTTTAATAGAGAAACAGTGTATATGCAGTGAGTAGCTTTAAGCATTTAGTTTTAAAGATCTATTTTATCCTAAGCGTATGAGGCGAACTACTTTCTGCTCAGGGGAATTACTACTCTCTTCGAACTTGCAATATTTCGTCATTTCTGCTAAATCACAATTTATCTAAATACTATTATTATCAACGTGTTCTCCCAAAATTCCTGAGTTCAGTGGTGTAAGTTTTATTAAGATTGATGCCCGGATAGTGAAATTACAGCTTTGACAAGATTTTCAAAAATGCTATTTCCGTTTTAATTTAATAACTTTACTTCCATTACTTTTATTGAAAATGTAAAATTACCAAAATATTCTCTGGGTTAAATTACGTATTCTGAAAGTTGTCTTATCTCTGTATCTAACTTCAATTGGCTGTAATAAATTTCTAAACTCGGCACATGGTTTCATTGTGAAATAATTTCTAAAATCGGTTCTACTGCTTGGAATGGTCTGAAATTAATATATATGATATTAGATTTTGAGGTCTTTCAAGAAATCTACTTTTTATTCTGAAAGCTTTCTAGGATTCAGTGATAAAAAATGTTAATAGTGGAGTGCATCTAACGAAGTGTTAAAAAATTGATTTAATTATTTACACGTCCAGAAACTACGGAATTTTAGTGAATTTATATTTTAATTGAGTTATTATTTCTTTAAAACTACTTTATTTCATTTAAAAGTGTGCAGAAATAGTGAAATACCAAATATCAGAAATCTATTGTTTGGTGAGCTGAATTATTGTGGATTATCACATTTCAGGTTAGTAGAAAGTTTTTATATCATTATAGAAAGTTAATTTAGTGTTTTTATTAAATGTTGAGCTACTTTATTGCTCTTAAATTGGTTTAGAAATGACAAAATGCTCACATAGTAGAAGCTCATTGTTTCAAAACTGAATTATTATTAATTATTTTATTTTCGGTTGATTTAGAGTTTGTTTACTGTTATACAAAGTTAATTTAGGGCTTTTATTAAATACTGGCAGTCTTTACTGCATTTAAATTGGTTTAGAAATGGTGAAATTGAGCTATAGCAAAGTTTATTGTTTAGAAACTAAATTTATGTGAATTAACCTATTTCCTACCAAAATAATGTTTTCTTACTGTCATAGAAAGTTTATTTAGGTCTTTTATTAACTTTTGAATACCTTTACTGCTTCTAAAAGGGTTTCCTTAGTCTGTTTGGTCATAGTATCTGCATGCTATATAAAGCCTCACTCTCCTAACCTATACAAGAAACGAAACTATCTGTTACTAAAGAGTTAGCTTCCCCCCCCCCCCCCTTTTATGCCTAAAGGTGAGGAGCTAGAATTTGACAAAATTCTAAGGTTCTTACAAGTTTTAAAGTAGAAGAAAATGTGCTTTCATAAAACAAGGTTAAAGATGTTTAACGATCTTTTTAATCTTTCCTTGGATAAACATTTTAGACTACAACAACAGAGAGGATGATTATAGCCTACTTATAGAAAGGAATCCTTTTGTATTTATTTGGAGTGATTAAGAAAAATTATGAGTTAGGTAAATTAGCCCAATCCTCCCAAATAACAGGCCAATAACTTATAAGTTGCAAAAAAAGTGCCTCTAGCATAGGCAGCATAGAAAGGAAACCTTGTTTAAAAGTGTATTCACTGTATATATTTAAGGAAAGCATAAGCTGGCTTTCAAATACAATTACAGCAACACAATACAGTAATACCTCGCTTTACGCGAGGGATATGTTCCGCAAAAAATCGCGTTAAGTGAAATTCGCGTATATCGGGGTTTACCATTAAACAGAGTCAAAAGTTAATGCAAAAAAAAATACAAATCATTGGATTCAATCTCTTTAATTCTAAGAACACTTTATGCAGTATTACATATTTTTGTTTTGTTTTTTTTTTTAGCAGGAAAATACATCTATTGTCTTTTGGGTAGCATTTCTTTTACGTTCTTGTAAAATACGTTCACCCAACGATGTTTTTAATTGTTTGACACATGGTCCAAACACGGTCATCATGACTATCTATGCTATGCAATATGTCCAAACCTGAATAAATTTTTGAACGAATATTTTGTATTCCGCTTGAAGATAAAATTCTCTCTTCTACTTGTCCTTCCTCATCGTTTATGAAATTATTCTGTAACTCGATCAGATCTTCATTGCTGAGAGGTTCGTCGTGAGTTGCTACAAGTTCTTCAAGATCTTCTACCGCGACACCTTCAAGTTCAGACCCCTCAATAATTGCAGCAATGTCTTCAAGCAATTGTCTGTGCATTTGGACAATTCTTCTAGGTGCTTCCACTACATCTGGCCAAAGATTACGCCACACCCTGTTCATACAACTCCTTGTAACTTCTTTCCAAGACTCGTCTATGTTGTGAATATCCTGCAGGATGTTGTATGACTTCCACCGCTCTCGCATAGACTGTCTTCCTTCCCCGTCTGTTTCATGAATTAGTTGGCTAAAAGTGCGTTGATGGTAATAAGCTTTGAAGTTTGCTATTGCTCCCTGGTCCATAGGTTGTAATAGTGACGTAGTGTTTGGTGGAAAGAACATCACGTACACCTTTAAGTCTCTCGGCGTATCAAGTGAGGTTGAATGTCCTGGGGCATTGTCTAAGAGTAATATAACTTTACGTTCAAGCCCATTTCTGTCACAGTAGGATTTTACTGACTGGCAAAAACTATTAGAATACCAATCTTGAAAAACTTCCCGTGTAACTCGCGCCTTTCTGTTGGACCGCCCACGACTGGTAGGCTTATCTCGTCTGTACCTCGCATTGCACGATGTGTTTCTGAATGGTAAACCAGTAAAGGTTTCAGTTTGAAATTACCAGTGGCATTACCACCTAGCAGAAGTGTTAATCGATCTTTCGCAGCTTTGAAACCGCTGGCTTGACGTTCTTCTTTAGAAATGAATGTTCAAGATGGCATATTTTTCTCACTAAAGCCCGGTCTCATCATCATTGAAGATGAGACAAACAGGAATTTTTTCTCGTGCTACGAAATCTTGAAACTTGTCTGGAAACTCAGCTGCAGCTTGAGTGTCCGCACTGGTGGCCTCACCTGTTGTCTGGATATTGTGAAGATTGGAGCACTGCTTGAACCGATGAAACCAGCCTCTGCCGGCAGCAAAAGTCGGAGTAGAACTCACCTTCTTCTGTCTTTAACATCTCATACAAAGATTTTGCTTTTGTGCATATGATATCTTGAGTCAGTGGTGTGTTCTTCTTATTTAAATCTTCGATCCAGACTGCTAGCAACTTCTCCATTCTTTCTATGATAGAAGATCTCGAACGAGAAGTTTTGTTGCACTTCTAGGTGTTGAACTTTCGCTGGAAAGTTTAATTTTTTCCCGATTTTTAAAAATCGTTCTCACAGTCGATTCTGACAGACCAAAATCTCTGCCAACAATTGTTGCTTTTCCTCCATTTTCCGTTCTTCTTTTCACCTTCATCTTCAATTCCAAAGTTACGCTTTTACGCTCTTTTTTTCTTCGTAGGCGGCATTTTTAACGTAGTGTTAAATTATGTATCTCCACCAAACGTTAAAACACGACTGCCAGCCAAGATAAACAAATGGAACAAACGAAACAAACGAGGGAATTCCCATAGAACAAAGTCGTAGGACGGGGAATCCTCAATTCTTCGATCAGAATGGTCGGAGAAAGAGGGGATTACCGCGACCAAAGAGAAGCCAATGACTACATTATGGACATACATATACTTAAGTAAGCAATTCGCGTAATACAAGGCATTTTAACGCGAAATTTGAAATTCGCGTTAAAGCGAAACCGCGCATAACGGGGTCGCGTAAAGCGGGGTATTACTGTACAGTAAAATATGTTAGTTTTATATACTGCTGTTGCAAACCATTTTCCTCTTGCACAATATTATTTTCAAAATCTTAATTTTTGTCAATGGAGATATATGGAAAGTGTATCATAAAAAGTGAGTTTCATTGTTGTTGTTGTTAAGTCATTTTATTTTTATTTAGTAACCTTATATTACAAACTGGTGGTCCTACTGCAAAACAAAATTAACATTTCAATGATTAATAATGTTGTATATTAAGTGAGAATTTTATGGAAATAAGAAATTAAACAAATGAAAGACAAGAGTCAATACCCATGGGTCTCCATATACAAACAAGTTTCTGCATATTATTTCATAGATTAATAATATTTGTCATCATTTTTCCAATAAATTAATAACGAGGCTTTTAAACTTACTATCTTATGTACAATAGTTGGCAAAGAGGTGTTCAGTGAGGTGTTAAGACAAGACTTGTAGGTTGGACCAACTGTGTACAGGAAATCACCATTCTTCAATTGCAATCTCTCACCTGGAAAAAAAATATTAAAATCAAAACAAAAGCATCAAAGTGATGCTTATTTCTCCATAAACCATTAGCTCAAGATTTAAAATACACTTGTCTAAAAAGAGATGATATAGTTAGTGAAACTGCTACCCATCATTTTTTTTTTGTGCTTATGGCTTTACGCCTCATCGACATCAAGGTCATTAGAGGCAGGGTTGGACTGGGGACAAGGAATGGGAAGAAATTCAGCCATGACCTTCTGAAGGAAGCATCCTGGTATTTGCCTGGAGTTATTTGTTGAAACCATGGAAAACCAAAATCTGGATGCCCGGACGGGGATTTGAACTGGTGCCCTCCAGAATGCGAGGCCAGAGCATTAACTGCTCACCCACCAACTTGAGAATTGAAATAAATACTGTTATACTAGTGATTATCATATTAAAAAATATTCTTCCCCTTTTGTCGGTATCTCATAACAGATTCAATTGTTTCAGAAATAACACCTAGAAAAGAAGGAATCTTGGAATAATTCTTGGTGTGCTAAACATATAAATGGAGGATATGTGGTCAGAAGTAGAAAATAATATCAATCTGATTTTGATATTAAAAGAAATCATCACGTCAGCTGTTTATGCAGCTGGGTTGTAAGTGCAAAAATACTGAAGATATTACAACTGCTATTGAGATGTGGAAAAATTAACAGGTTCAACTGATGCGTATAAGATATCTCAGTTATATGGTGGAAATGAATCTGAATGCAAATGTGATTGTTTCATATAAGATATTTTCAAAAAAGACCGAACTTTTAAAATTGTCCATTAACCATTCCGTGATCAAGTTTTTTCTTCTTCAAAAAGCAGCACAAATCACATTCTTTGGTTACAAGATGCTGCTTGATACATCAGACTAGCTCTGATCAGCTTTGAATTAAAGCTGTCTAAGTAAACACGTGCAGTGATCAATTTGTGAATTAGTGAAACAGTGAAGATGAAGGGCTTTTTGGAGCAGCGTCCATGTGTTAATTTTTTTTTTCCTTGAAAAATCTTTTTCCATAATGTTAACATTGTTTCAGCAGGCTGGACCATTCAGTGACAATCCATCTCATGATTCCAACAATATTCAGATCTGTTTTAATGTTAGAGCTGTCAAGAGTTTTTCCTGACACCATTAACTCTTTGAAACTTCATAGATGGGAACTGTCCTATTAACACATCCTAGACACCAGACATACCCCTGACCTCAACCTACACAAAGATCTCATCTGCAAAACTGTCACTTAAAATTTTCCATTAAATTTGTATATATATTTTTGTATCTTTCTAATTTTATTTATTTACTTATTTCCTTTACTCTCTCATAACAAATAGAAATTATATTTTTGAAAAAAAAAAGTTTTGCCTCGACTGCTCGTCAGAGAGATTGTCCTTTCCCACAGTAGCTGTTGGTCAACTTTCTCCTCCCACTGCTGGTATAATCCCCAACCTTCCATTGTTTCATCTTTGGTACATTCGTGTGATAGGTCTGGATGAGTACATATCTTTCCTCCTGCCATATACCTTGTCTCTTGCCTGACTAAGGTTATTAACCAAAATGCTGTAAAATGTATGGATAACTATCTATGCTTTCGCAGTGGCAGCACTCTAGTAAAACCTCTAGGGATTCTAGACCTCACTTAACATCACTGATGTTCAGTGGGGGTTTGATAATGGAAGCAGTGCAAGATTCCAAAACATCGCCAGACAGTTAGAATTTGACAGGGCTAGAATCCTGAGAAGTTTTTCTACACTGTAAATTGTGTCTGCATTTTTTGTTTTTTGTTTTTTTGTTTGTTTGTTCATCTGGCTCTACTGCCTTCATCTGTGGTAAGTGATGGATTATTTACCTTATTTTATTTTGATGACTTATCTTATGTTCATTGCCTAATGGCAACTTCATTGTCAGCATTATTCAGTGATACAAGGAAGGAAATGTTCAAAAGTAATTATGAGCAAACAAGAAAAAATTCCTGGAGTGTATTTTCCTGAATACTTTGTAAAAGTAAATACCAGTGGTATACCAAAGGTAATGCGGAGCAACGACACACAACAACCGGCAGTCAGTTGCGAGTGGAGTGTCGAGGAAGTTTGCTTGTTTCATGAGATGCTGTATTGGTGTATTGTTATACCAGTTTTGAACACTGGAGAGGAAAATGTGGACTTTTTCTACAGTTCCATTGAAAGCTTACCAAGAGGCGTCAACAAAAACAAAACCACATATGGGCAGCAAGGGCAGCAAAACAGTTCAAACAGCCACAGCAAAAGCACTATCAAACAAGTGAAACAAGAGTAAATAGTTACCAGCATATTGAGAGAAAATTTATGCATAGATCTTTTAAATAAGGAAGAGAAATTACCGCTTATAGAAATTTATTTATTGTACAACAACATATTTCATATGTGAGCGTAGGCATTCCTGGTGAATAAATGACAACAAATCTTCTCAGGTTTGCATCCAGATTTTATTAAAAAACGACAAGCTTTCAGCAACTAGCTCAGCAGCCATCATCAGATCTGGCATTTATCCCATTTGCGGATAACATATCCGGGAGAATAGACAGAATACTAGGTCGACATGGTACTAAGAGCATATTTCGTCCTCCTGCCAAAATACGTGACCTGTTACGTTCTGTGAAGGATAACTTGGGGCTGAAGACTCTGGGGGTGTATAGTATACAGTGTGAATGTGGGAAATCTTACATTGGACAGACTTTACGCACGATCAAGGCCCGTGTGGTAGAACATCAACACTACATCCAGCTTTTTCAGATGGAGAAATCTGCTGTTGCCCAACATGTAATTGAAAATGGCCACACAATGGACTTTGATAACGTGAAGGTGCTGACAAAGTGTTCATTCTTTTGGGAGTCGGTGGTTAAAGAAGCAATGGAAATACGGTTACATGACAAACCTGGTTAACCGCGACAGGGGTTATTTGCTGAGCAACGCTCGGAAACCAGGGTTATCTATACTATGAGGGCCACGTTCCCAGGTTGACGGCGATCCAGTGGAGTGTGGACAGACAAGTGAGGGGGAGCCAATTGACCAATCTGGGCGCCGTCTCAACGACTTAGGTTCCGGCAGTTAAGCAACGCAGAGCGTGGTTGGCACTTGGATGGGTGACCGCTGCCTATCCTGTCTAAGGGGGCTTGCAGGAGCGACCGACCACAGCTAGGCTCCGGCAGTTAAGCAACGCGGAGTGTGGTTAGCACTTGGATGGGTAACCGCCGCCTACTACCAATCACAGTGAAGCGAATCTGTGAGCGTCGTGATGATGGCTGCTGAGTAAGTTGCCGAAAGCTTGTCACTTTTTAATAAAATCCGGCTGAAAACATGAGAAGATTTCTCAAATAAACAACGCGGCAAAACCCGAAACTCAATTAATCATGAGAAGATTTGTTGTCAACATCTTCCATCTTCCTGGGGTACGTTGACACACACAAACAAACACAATAATACATGAAATTAAAACCAGAAGCTCAGCATCATGTTGTAAATGCCACATCTTACAGGATATGTTTTGAAATCAATTTTAAAACAATATGATTGAAAGTGAAATTATCAGGGTTACACATTGATGAAATTTTCTACTGTTGTTGGTATCAGAGAAATCATATTATAATGATAAGAATCATATTGTTGTTGATATGATATACTTAATGACTTGACTGATGGCCCCACATTCCCTAAACCACTATTGCCAAAATTGTATGCAAGGTCTGTCGGGAATGAAACTAGAATGGCTCTGGTTTGGCGTCCTCTCGCACCGGGCAGGGAAACTAATGGTGGGCGAAGGTAATGGGGAGCCTTGGCAATGACTCACAACTACCGGCAATCAGTTGTGAGCGGAGTGTCGAGGAAGTTTGCTTGTTGCATGAGATACTGTATTGAAGTATTGTTATAAAGCAAAATGCCTTGGTAGATTGAGCAATTGTACACCATTAAATTTTGTGTCAGGCTCAAGAAATTGGGGACAGAGCTTCTGGAAATGTTGAGAACAGCGTACAGTGATGAATGCATAACAAGATCCCAGGTTTCTGTCTGGCATAAGGCATTTAAGGAGGGAAGAGAGCGCATTGAGGATGAAGAGAAAGGTCGACTGCCAACAACAACCAAAACAGAGGACAATGAAACAGTGAGAGCTCTTTTGAACACTGATTGACGTATGAGTGTGCGAATGATTGCCGATGTGTTAAATTTGCCATATTTCAAGTTCATTAGATTGCGAGGGACGATCTTGGAATACGGAAAATTTGTGCCAAGTTTGTGCCCAAAATTCTCACCAACGTCAACAAGGAATCAAGATGGACCATTGCGCAAGATCTGTTGAATCGTGCGGTCTTTCTGTGAGGCAATCTCCGGCTGCACCCACCCACCTCTCATAATGTTCTCTTGTTGACGAAGGGTTTTTTTTCCCGAAAATTTCTTTATTGTTTGTATTTGTGTCTTTTATGTGTGTTTGCGCCCCACATCCATCATCTAAAGGTAAGTGGTGGCTCATTTCCCTATCCTAATTTGATTCCTTTCCGCTACTTAGCGTCTTTTTTTCATTGTTATCTTATTATATATATATACATATATATAGTTACCAGGAAATAATAGGAGCTAATTAGTGAATGGATTTACAATAAAAGGGATAGCGAGATGAACCACCACTTACCTTTGATGATGGTATCATGGGGTGAACACATAAATAAACACAACACACAGGAAAAACGATGAATATTTCAAGACTTGGCTCTTTGTCAACACGAGAAAATGAAAGTGGTAGGGTGGTGTGATATATATATAATAACAATGAAAAAAAGACGCTAAGTAGCAGAAAGGAATCAAATTAGGATAGGGAAATGAGCCACCACTTACCTTTAGATGATGGATGTGGGGCGCGAACACACAGAAAAGACACAAACACAAATAATAAAGAAATTTTCGGGAAAAAACCCTTCTTCAACAAGAGAACATTATGAGAGGTGGGTGCACCCGGAGACTGCCTCACGGAAAGACCGCCGGTCGAGAAAATGGTGGGGGTAAATTCAAACATCGGAAAAGTAGAGGGGCAGTGAGTCAGAGCTCATACCCGAGCAAAAATTAATATCCAAACTAATTTCTGGTTGGTGGGAAGATCAAAATATAATATATATTGAAAAAAATTAATATATTATACAAATATATATAATAATAATAATATTTATGAAGTAAACATCACCTCAGGTTAGTGGTGGTTCAATATAGTTAGTGAAAAGGAGAGGGATAAAAAAAAAGACCGGGTATTATCTTAAGTTGAGACCGGGTGGTTGCCTTGTGCCAAGTTTGTACTGGTAGGCAAGTTCCCACCTTCTGAGTTCAGAGAAACTGCTGCTATTAGGGAGAACTCTGATAGCACGGACTGTGTAACAAGAGTTGAAATTATTCAAGTCGTGGGTTATGGCATGGGCAGCAACTGGGTGCTTTGGGTTCTGTGTGAACACCGTCTGACGGTGGCCATTCATTCTTATGGAGAGTGCATTTGTGGTCAAACCTATATATGAAGCCAGGCAGTGGTTGCATGTTAGCTGGTATATTACATGCGTGGTTTCACAGGTGGCGTGTCCTATGATAGGGAAGCTTTCCCCTGTGACTGGGTTTATGAAAGTGGTGGAAGCATGGTGTATGTCACACATCTTGCAGCGTGGTCTATTACATGGGAAAGAGCCTTGGGGTTGACTGTTAGGAAGAGGAAGACTGTGTTTGTGGACTAGAAGTTCGCTGAGGTTAGGAGGTCTGCTGAAACAAGTTCTATGAGGGGCAGGGAGGATTTTAGGAAGAATGGATCTCATTACAGGGCATGTTTGTAAGAAATCATAGCCCTGCCGGAGGACGCTGTTGCTGGATTCGAGGCCTGGGTAGTACTGTGTGACCAAGACTGGATTGTGGTTGGTTTTTTGCGGGTCTGGGATGATTGATTGGCGGCGGGCTCGGATGTGACCACATCTTTCCCCCTGCCATATGTCTCGCCTCCTACATAAGTAAGACTAAAAAGTCGAAATATTGTGTAATTCTTTTGTTTTTGTGTTTTTACGTGTCTCGCCCTCCTGCCTTCATCTGTGGTAAGTGACGGGTAACTGTTTATTTTTCCCTATCCTAACTTATTTTCAGTGCCTCGCGGCAGTTTCTTTGTTTCCTTTATCCAATTATATATATGTATTGGCTGCCGGCCCCTTGCGTGCAACCATCTCACTTCTACTGAGGAAGAGTCATGCTCGAAAATTCTATTCTTTGTGTGTTCGTGTTTTTTTCGTGTACCAATGCCGCTGGAATCCCCTTCTTTGGTAAGTGGTGGTTTTTTATCCTATCCTAATGTTCAATATATATAGGATAATGGAAACAAAGAAACTGCCGCGAGGCACTAAAAATAAGATAGGATAGGAAAAAATAAACAGATACCCGTCACTTACCACAGATGAAGGCAGGAGATGTAAAAACATCAACAAATTGCACAATATTTCGACCTGAGTCTTAATCATATAGGAGGCGAGACATATGGCGGGGGGGAATGATTTGGTCACATCCCAACCCCCCACATGAATGAAGCATAGGCGGAAATGGTGCGGTGGTGGTACAATTGCCAGGAAATGGGGGGGGGGGGGGAGATAAGCTTGACCAGCGATAAAAGTGAAACAAAATAATCTTTGTGTAGCATAATTGAAAAAGTTATAATTTTATTTAGATTGGTTATAGATGAATATATGTATATATAACTAAGGAAGGATAGGGAAATATGACCCAACACTTATCACAGATGAAGGCGGTTGGGACGACGAACAAAAAACAAACACAAGAGAAGCGCAATATTTCGACCAACAGCATCCCTAAACGTGCCGAAGGTGGTTCACCAGTTGGCCGTCTATGTGTACATATGTGACGCCGCCTGGTGCTTCACCTTCTGCATGTTTAAGGCTGCTGTAGGCCGAAATAATGCACTTCTCTTGTGTTTGTTTTTTGTTCGTCCTCCCGGCCGCCTTCATCTGTGGTAAGTGTTGGGTCATATTTCCCTACCCTTCCTTAGTTTTATTACCTTAAAGCTTTTTCCTGCTCATTGTTATTATATATAATATATGAAAATATGTGAAATGAATAGATGAAATGTACATATATAAGTAACTGACTGTAAAATGAAATGAGAGATAGCAAGTGACAGGTTTAACGTAGGTTTAGGCCAGGGGTGTGTCTGGTGTCAATGATATGTTGGTAGGCTAGTTCCCATCTGCGGAGTTCTGAAGGAGTGGTGGTATTTGAAAAAACTTTAATAGCTCTAACTGTGAAACAGGTGTTCAGCTTGTTCGAATTATGTGAGTTCGCATGAATTGCCACGGGATGGTCTGGGTTGGAAGTATAAACTGTTTGCCTGTGGTCATTCATCCTGTAGGATAGTTGTTGAGTAGTAAGACCAATGTAAGAGGCAGTGCAATGGAGGCAGGTGAGTTGGTAAATAAGGTGAGTGGTAGCACACATAGAATGTCCAATTATAGGGAAAGATTCACCTGTGACAGGATTGGAGTAAGTAGTGGTGGCAGGGAAGTTTTGTAGCAGGGTATTTTACAAGGGAAAGATCCCTGTGGAGGTCTAGGAGAGTCGGTAGGTAAATAATTGTGGACCAAGATGTTATACAGATTGGGTGGTCTACCGAAGCAAGTGCGGGGAGCAGTGGGTAGGATTTTGGGAAGGAGGAGACGCATTTCAGGGAAGGACCATAGGAAATCATGCCCACGGCGGAGTATCTGGTTGACAGATTCCAGGCCAGGAAAGAACTGGGTGACAAGATTTGGTCCATGGTCAGTTTTCGGAGGTGCAGAACAAGAGTTGTGGGTGATAGCATGGGAAATTTGTTTTTCCACGAGATCATGGCGGGAAACAAGGGCTTGTGATAGTTTTTGGGAGTAACTGGAGATTGATTCATGATCGGAACAGATGCATCTGCCACGGATTGCAAGGCTTTATGTGAGGGAACATTTGATGTGGAAGGGGTGACAACTGTCAAAGTGTTGGTCTTGTTGTAAATTGGATGGTTTGATGTGTACTGAGGTATGGAGGGTCCCCTGTCGTAGAGTGATATCTACGTCAAGGAAAGTGATACAGGTGTGGGAATATGACCATGTGAAATTGACCAACCGTTTGATAAAAGATATAAATAAGTTTAAAGTCGCAAATTTACGACGCAATAACAGCCACCTTTTAAATAGAATCTTGAACCAGCAAACATATTTCAGCAACTAAAAACATTTGGAAATCACTTAAATAAATTAAAGAAAGGTTTTAAAAATAGTATCCAGGCGATACAAGCTGTAAATAAAAAATTAGCAAAATTGAGTTAAGTTGGAAAACCACTGATTTTAGAAAAATTAATAACTTTTGATCCACTTAACCGATTTTAAAGATTGTGAGCTCATTTTAATCAGAAGACGCGCAAGAACATTTCTGAAATAGTTTAAACTAAAAATTATAAACATTAGCGGGGAGGTTCAAATAGCTGTACTATTCCACCAACTTAATAAATGTCTTACACCGATTTGAAAGCATTTAGAGAAAAAACACACAGAACACAAAACACTTTTTGGAGCATGCTCTACACATTGTGATTTTCTGAAAGCCCTCCGTGAACACAAAAATTTTGAACACCTGTTGATTCTCGCAGTTTTAGGCATTTTCGATAAAGGGAAGTCCAGGATCGGCCATTTTAGTAGTATTCGGAAGTCCACGGTGCTAGAAGCACGTATTGCTTGCCAAGTGGATTCGGCGCTTAGCCGCACAAGGGTTCATGGCAATTGTTGCTTGCCGGAAACAGTAATGGCGCTGGTCAGGGAGGCCATCTTTGGAAAACTGAACTCTGCTAGACATGTGTAACTACAGTAGAAGGACTTTTATTTTACGATCAGGGTTAGGCGGTTCTGTTCTGCTTCATTACTTGTGATCTTTTGTGTGACGACTAGGCTGATGCCTTAGCTAACTGCCATTTACTGTACTTTGTGGAATTTTCAGAATATATGTTTTTCGTGACATGAACTCCAACTATTTTCATTTCTAAATTAGTACCCTCCTTACATAGGGTTTGTTTATGTAAGTGGCGGCCGTTTCTATAGTGCAGTAATTTCCAAAGGTTATTCACGGTTTCAGAACATTTCCTTGACTTTTACCAGTGTTTGAAGGTACTCCAGTTTAGGTGGGCAAGCCGATACGCACCCCGGTATGGGTTTGGATCCTAGGTTTTGTGGGGTGAATACACAAAAAAGCACAATAACAGGTATTGTTTTTCTTGTTAGTTTGCTTTTTTATGTGTTCATCCCACGAAACTATCATCTAAGGTAAGTAGTGGTTCATTTTACTATCCTTTTTTTTTGTAAATCCATTTGCTACTTAGCTCCTATTATTTCCTGATAAATATATATATATGAATTGCTCATTTAAAGATATAGATTATATTGAAAGTCTGTGTTGGTGGTTTACAATCAGAAGTTAGATTCTTTGCAGAAGACATAATACTATATAAAGAGTGTGCACAGCTGCATGGTGACCTGCCAAGTAGTGTCAACTTATTAGTATGATAGATAAAAAAAAACAAAGGTTATTTATGTTTACAGGGTTGGAACAGAATTGTTTGTTGAAAGTTGATGCCTAAATAGATTGGCATAAAAACTCAACTGGGCAATACACACTAGGCATTACAAAATCCTTAATTTACTGGACAGGGTCACAAGAGGATGTATCAGAGAAATGAAGGAACTGGGTAAAAAAGATATTAGTCAGACCATTGCTTGAATATGGTGGTGTAGTTTGGGACCTTCATTTTGGGTATCAAATACAAGAGCTGGAGGGCATGCACAAGAGAGCAGTTAAGATTTGTATGTGGAAATTATTGCAGTACCCTGATGGTAACTGATGTGATAAAAGAGCTAGATTGGGAGTTATTGGTAGACAGGACTAAAGATATGGGAAGAAAGGAAAAAGATTACCATGAGCTAAAGCAGGCACCTGATTTCATGCAGTAGAGTGTTTGGAAAATTTTCTTTTGTTATTTAGGGATTGGAATAAATTACCAAGGATAGTGATGCATAATTTACAAAAAACGTTGAAGGCATTTAAAATTCGTAAATGGTAATGTAAATGTAGGTGTGTGGGGGAGTTACACTCACAGTATAACAGTATATAAAGTAATAATAATAATAATAATAATAATAATAATAAGAAGAAGAAGAAGAAGAAGAAGAAGAGGAAAAATGAAATTTAAATATTAGCAGTACAGGGAACAAGATTTTTGGAAGAAAATGTTATGGATATGAGGAATTAGAGAATTTTTAAAGGTAAACCGGCAATCAAAATAATGAAAGGAATGCCCCTACTAGGAACTGCATTTTATGTACATGAACAAATAATTGATAATGTAATAATTTATAATCTGCTTCTGAAAGAATCTCTCTTCTAACAGTTAGGTGCAAAAAGAGAAATGCAGCTTTTTAAATTGCCATGCACCAGTAAATGAAGACAATAAAAAGAATCCAAATAAAGTAGAAGCATTCTGGGATCTTTTGGAAAATGACATATCTAAAATTCCAGTATCAAATGTTATATTATTATTTTTTAATTTTAATGCACAAATAAGTAAAAAAATGAATCTACAGAGCAACAGTAGAAGAATATCTGGCACACCACAGAACAAATAGTAATGGAAAGAGATTAATTAGTCTTTGCAAATCCTTTCAAATGAAGTTAATGTCAACTTTCTTTAAAAAACTTCTGAGAAATACTAAAACGTGGAAGTCTCCAAATCCTGCATTGAGTGAATTTAAATTGGACCATATGGCAATATCCCAAAGAAACATGAAAGAAATTATGAATGTCAAGGTAATAAGGAATGGCAAATTTGACTCTGATCACTACTAATCAAAGATTAAATTCAAATTACATCCACACAGAAATTACAAGAAAAAAGAAAGAGTAGTGAAATACAACATTGATAAATTAACAATTTCACAAGATACAATAAATGCAATTCAGCAAGAAACTGAAATAAAACAATATCACAACTGGCAAAATTTATTTGCAGTAATCAATAATGCAGCACAGAAGACTTTTGGCACTGACAAAATTAAGAGAAAACCTTGGTGGAATAGAACATGTGAAGATGCATTAATGGAAAGAACAAAACAATGGACAAGGTGGAGGTATGTCCCTTTTGCCAGTTGTTTACAAAATATTCTCCGTAATTCTGATAAAAAGTGTATAGAAGACCTTCGACAGTCATTTAGGTGAATACCAAGCTGGGTTTCGAAAAGGTGGACCTTGTTTTGAGCAGATTTTTAATCTGAAGTCCATCATTCGCCAAAGACATCTGACCTCCAAAGACACAGCGATAACGTTTATAGACTTTAAAAAAGCTTTTTATTAGGTGTATAGGGAAACCTTAGATAAAGTAATTCGGGAATTTGGAGTTAAATCAAAATTGGCAAACTTAATACATGAAACCCTCACAGATACTATATCAAAAGTAAAATTTATGGGTGAAATGTCAGTCATTCAAAATAAATACAGGTGTATGGCAAGTTAATGGTTTATCACCCATTCTTTTCAACTGTGTCTTGGAGAAAATAGTAAGGATTTGGAAGAATTTTTTTTTTTTAAATATGATATTCCGTCAATAACCTTGGGGAGAAAAAACAAAGGTGTTGAAATACATGGCCTGGCATTTGCAGATGACTTCGTTATCTTTTAAGAAAGCTTAAAAAATGCAGAAACACAAATAATCTCTTGGAAGAAATAGCTAACAAAACAGGTTTGCAAATTTCAGTGGAAAAAACTAAATTCATTACAAACATAAAAGATTCTAAAAAAATTTTAATGACACATATTGTTCGAATTGAAAAGGTAAGAAATTTCAAATAATTAGGGGGGATAATTCAATAAAATGGATTAGAAGAGTTTGCAATAGAAGAAAGGATATGCAAAATGGAAAGAGCATATTGTGTTACTAAGAATTTTTAGAACAAAAACTGCCTGTCTAAAAGCCTTAAAATAAAACACTATAATACAGTGATGAAACCGGAATATCTCTATGCAAGTAAGTGAATGCCTGGTATTAAATTATAAACTGGATAAGCTTGAAGTATTGGAAAGGAGAATTATAAGGAAAATTTTTGGTCCATTGATAACTACAGTACAATAGAAGTTGAGAACTAATGAGGAAATAAAACATAACATTGAAAAATAACAGAATCAATCAGAAAAAGGAGAATGATATTTTTTGGACACATCTATTGCATGTACGACACCAGGCTAACAAAACAGTTATGCATATAATTTTGGGAGAAAAAATCAATTATAACCTGGAGTCAAGAGGTTAAGAAAGATATGAAACGAAATAATATCAGTGAACAGGACACTATGGAAAAAGAAAATTTTCGAAAGCAGATTTTGAATATGGCAGGAGTCCAAAGTAGACAGGAGAAGAAAATGGGTGCAAAATGGTCTGAAGAGGGAAAGAGAAAACACAGTGCAATAATGAAGGAGTACTGGAAAGGAAGCAAGAAGAAACAACAGGAGAGGATTTGAAATTGGTACGTGGTCCCTAGCTAGCCATAAAAATAAGAAGAAGAAGAAAGAGTGTAAACAGATGACAGAGCATGTGCTACATTACAATTCAATTAATCTATTCCCAACCTTTAAAACTATTTCAAGTGTTATATCAAGTTTATTGTCACCTCAAATTCTGAGAAATCTTTTGATGTGTATCGAGTAAAATCGTTGTAATATTGTTGGAGCAAGTGACTACATTAAAAAACATGTGCCTCAGTGTAAACTTATGAGGCAGCTCTCATATTTATGTTTACCTTTCCAATATTTCAGTGGTGGTATGATGATACGTCCCCTGGAACTTATTTTCAATGCTCCAGAAGATACTATAGAAGCCATTGGTTCTGGTTTGACAGCAAATTCTCGCAATGACTTTCCTGCAAACAAAAAATTTCAAAAGACTGTGTTAGACCAGCCACAGAAAATTGATTTTCACACTACTATTTGCGGAAAACTGCAACACCAAAAAGGAGACATGTGATAACAATGAATTTTATTCTGCACATTAAGGACAACACAATACCCAGATAATTAGAATTACAGAAATGTACAGGCACTTTCACCATTTAATATTCAGTACGGTATGAAGCTGTGAAATGTTCCAATCAGAGTCTATAGAAGTTCTGGCATGGGATCATAGAGAGCCTGGATATGCTGCTGGGAAACACACTGCCATGTGGTTTGTAACCATGTTCATGAAACATTGACGGTTGTTGCAGGAGGACCAGAATGAACAAGTTGCAGATCAACTATATCTCAGAAATGTTTGATATGCAACAGGTCCGGCAACCATGCATCCAACAAAAACAGTGGTACCCATCATTCTTCGAAGAAGGCTTGCACATTCCTTGCCACAAGTGGCTGGTACTGTCCTGTTGAAATATGTCATGAGGTTTTTCCAGCAGGAGAGGCAAGGCCTCTGGATTTAAAACTTTCTTGATGGAATAGTTGGTATTCACATTGTCCACAATACGTAGGAGTTATGATTGCATGTTATTGTCAACAACGCCAAAACCATCACACTTAGCAAATATCCGCTATGCCACCTAACAATGCAGTCTACCCAATTGTGTTCATCATGATAGCATATAACATACTCACGACCATCACTGTAGGACACCTTGAGGTGGGACTCGTCCAATAACACCGAATATTGCCACTCAGCATGTCAGTGAGAGCATTCACATGTCCATTACAGTCTGGGCTGTTGGCAGTTTGTGGTCAATGGAAACCACCAATCCAGCCCTCAGCAGGCAATGCCAAACCGCAGACATGTCCATACCTGTTGCAATGATCCGACATCAAGCTAACACTGTGTATGAAGTTGTTCTGTTAGTTACAGCTATGCAGACAAGATGGCAGTCATCCAGCACTATTTTCACTTCCGTGCAGTACCAGCTTGTAACTGTATATGACACTCTTCTGTCCACTGGTTCCACACAGGCATCACTGTTGTAGCAGCATACCCTGTATGGACTGCAATTTCACGATATGACAAATTGTTTCCCACGTTTGAACTCAATCACATGTTGATATCATGCCATTTCACATCAATTAGACACACAGGCTAATCTTGCACATTTCTACTTTGTTTGATGGCTTTACACTGACTATTCAAGACTTAACACTGACCTGTTTGGTCAAACAAAAAAGGGCACTGCTGAATATGCCATCTCTTTACAACCTTAATCACTTATTATTCATATGATATTCTACACATCCTCCGATATTGGAGTGATTTAGACCATTTCTTAGAGGTGTTGCAATTTTCAGAACCATGCACAAATCATATACCTACAGAAATGAATTTTAAAAAAATTACTAAGTTTGAATAAAAAGAATAACATTGAGGATAGGGCTATGGAAAAAAACAAGATAACTATGGAAGTATGATATCTTTGGAAAATGGGGGTGATATTTTTAAATAATAATAATAAAGCAGCAATAAAAAGATAATAACAACTAAGAAAAATTTGCATCATAAATTTAAAAGTTATTTGGTAATCAGGGGTAAGATATTACCGTAGGTTTAACATCCTACCTCTGAGAAACCCATCACTTAATTTTCTGTTATAATTTACAATTTCTTCTTTTCTTTCTTAACTACCATCAATATTACTTTTATTACAGTAGTTTTATAAAATTATGGTCTCAATTTCTGGTGATATTTTTGTACAGTCATTTTGCTCCCCGTGCTGATTTGTCTCCACTAAATCATATTCAGCCATTCTAGTGGTAACTATTGGTGTGTTTTTGTGTGCTCACCTGCCATATGTTTCATCACCCTCCTAAATGATTAACAGCTTTCCCAAAACAATGCACAACTGCAATTATCTTTTTTTGCGTCATAAGAATGGTTCTGATTTTGTCTTTAGTAAATCATAGATTTACTTTCTACACACTTTTGTCCAAATGACAGAAGGCCAAAAATCAATGGAATGAACCTTATTAATGAGAGACCAAGTGAAAAGATTCTTTCAACAGGGGTAACCTCAGATGGCGAAATAGAGATACTGACCACCGAAATCAAATCATGCACCGTGACATCAGTGTATAAGCCACCAAATGCCGAATTTAGATTCACAGAACCACCTAACTTCCACTCCCATCAAACAAAGATTGTTATGGGTGACTTCAATTGCCATAGTACATCCTGGGGCTACAGGGAAACCGATAAAAATGGAGAGGACCTTGAAGAATGGGTTGAACGTATGGGCCTAATGCTAATATATGACCCAAAGTTGCCACCATCTTTTAGTAGTGGAAGATGGCAGGGTGGATACAACCCAGATAACATCTTTGTCAGTGAACACATTGCCAAACAGTCAAAGAAGAATGTTATGGAGCCAATCCCACGTACCCAACATAGACCAATTATTTGCACTGTTGAAGCAGTAGTGAAGCCAGAGTCTGTTCAGTTTAAAAGAAGATTCAATTTCAAACAAGCACAATGGGGAAAGTTCTCTCAAGAACTAGATGAGGAAGTGCTAAACCTTGACCCATCTCCAAATGCATTCGACAAATTTATTGAAATAGTTAAAGCCATCTCATGGAAACATATTCCTCGAGGCTGTAGAACAACTTATGTCGCTGGACTAGATAATGACTCCAAGTTTCTTCTTGAGAGATACGGGCACCTTTACGAAGAAGATCCTTTTTCTGAAGAAACCATACAGACAGGTGAAGATCTTCTACGTGCTGTGTCTACTGCTAGAAGAGATAAATGGTGCAATTTAATGTCAGATTTAAACATGAAACAGAATAGTCGTAAGGCTTGGAAATTACTGAAAAACCTCAATAGTGAACCAAGTAGCACTCCACCTAGTCTCCTTAAAATTAGTCCAAATCAAATAGCACACCAACTGCTACTGAATGGAAAGACTAGAAGAAGACCTGAAAAAAGAAAGCTCCAAAGGCACTCTGACGAGCAAGACCATCTTGGGAATCCATTCACACTGATAGAACTGGAAGCTGCCTTGCAGTCTTTGAAGATTAACAAAGCTGCAGGCTTAGATGACCTAAGAACAGAGCAAATTAAAATGTTTGGCCCAGCTACAAAGCAGTGGATCTTGAATTTAATGAATGCCTGCACCTCCAACTTACAGATCCCCAAGATCTGGCGGAAAGCCAAAGTTGTGGCACTGCTAAAGCCTGGAAAGGAACCAACAGATCCAAAAAACTTCCGACCAGTTTCACTCCTTTATCATTTATACAAAGTCTTGGAGAGATTGACCCTCAATCGTATCTCAGAGTGCATTGACAAAATGCTTATAAAGGAACAGGCTGGTTTTCGACCTGGTAGGTCATGCTGCGGCCAAATTCTTAACCTCACACAGTATTAAAGGATGGGTATGAAAGAGGACAGGTTACAGGTGTTACAAAATTTTGATAAGTAAGGTATTTTCCATCACAAAAGACTACCATCTTACACAAGTCATCCAGTGTTTACTACAAAACAGAAGGTTTTACGTCACCCTCCACAATAAGAAGAGTCGATGGAGAACTCCCTCAGGGTAGTGTGCTGGCCCCGCTCTTGTACAACATATATACAAATGATCAACCAATTATTCCTGGAACAAGAGCATTCATTTATGCTGATGACACAGCAGTTGCAGCTCAAGGCACAACCTTTGAGGCGGTGGAGGTGGAGGTGAAGCTGACAACAGCTCTTGAAGATATGGCCAAGTATTATGATGCTAATCACTTGAAGCCCAACCCTGGAAAAACACAGGTCTGTGCATTCCATCTGAGAAACAGAGAAGCCAGAAGGAAGTTGAACATCAACTGGAGGGGGCAACAACTACTACACTGCGATACACCTAAATATCTAGGAGTAAAGCTTGATCGATCTCTCACATTCAAAACCCATTGTGAGGATCTGAAACTTAAAGTATCTGCCCGGAACAACATCATCCGGAAACTTACAAGTACCTCCTGGGGAGCACATCCAAATGTGCTTCGTACATCTGCCCTGGCACTTAGTTTCTCTGCAGCGGAATACTCAGCACCAGTTTGGCAAAACTCTGCACATGCTAAGCAGGTTGATATAGCATTGAATGACACTGGTCGCATTGTAACAGGTTGCCTAAAACCAACTCCTATTAGTAAAATATACCAAATCATGGGTATAGCACCACATGACATTCATAGGAAAACAGCTGCAGAGAGGGAGAAGAGGAAACAAGAAACAGACCCCAGACACCCTTTGTTTGGACACGAACCTCAACCCACAAGGCTGAAGTAAAGGAAGAGCTTCGTACAATCAACTACAGCCATAACATCTTCTACGGAGCACGCTGTCTAGAACTATGGCGAAATACGTTGCCTGAAGAACAGTGGAGGAACATCAAAGAGGCACCGGCTGCGGGATGTAAGCAGCCATATGCTATATGGAAGGCTCTAAACAGATTAAGAACTGAAGTGTCCCGATGTAAATATAATATTAAAAAATGGGGGTACACTAATGACAATGATCTATGTGAATGTTGTGAGCTTCAGAACCCACAACATCTTCTGATATGCAGGAATCTCCCTAAAACCTGCAATATCGATGACCTTTACAGGGCAAATGAGAAGGCCATCAAGATTGCAGAATTCTGGTCACATTCTATTTAATTGTGTTTATAGTTTAATATTAATTAATTCATGTTATTTGTTTTTTTTCAACTTGTTATGTCCTGGACACGAGAAATAAATAAATACACACTTTTTTGTTTAAAATAGCTTCCTTTTTTTTTTTTTAGTTCTGCAACATTATGTTGTTATGAACTTCAATGCTATAGGGAGAGCTAACAAGATTGTCACATTATGTTAAGTGTAAAATGTGTTATTTACAAGATGAAGGTACCTTTACATAACTACAATATGCAATAAGAAAAAGTACAGGAGATATATGTGAGTGACAATTTGAAATTAGTAGACAATACAACAATAAGAAGTAAAGTACAAGTATGAAGTACAACAAATTTATACATAAAAATAATAAAAACTCTTTTTATACTAAATATTCAACACATGTAAATTCATCTACTTACCAACTAATGTGCGCTTTGAGTCTTTTGCCCATTTCTTCAAAACGTAAAGCCAGTTTGACGGAACACCTGTCTTAAAGACGGATTTCACTGAATTTGGAACAACTGAAAATAATGATCATAGTCACATAAGAATGCCACTTTTTCCTTAAAACCCACACTTATAATTAAAATAAATATTATGTGAACTGAGTGAAGTAAACCTATCACCTACCAAAGCTAAAAGCTTTACCTGCCCATGCACTCACAATTCCAATAACTGCATAGCAGTTGAAGATATTAGAGACCTTGCTGACCTTTCACCCCATCTTAACTCTGAAGAATCAACACATCCTAGACATAAGTTGTACTCCTTGTCCACTATCAGTATTAAAATGATAACTAATCTTTAACAATAATTACTAATGGACAAGAAAAAAATATATAAATACCAAATGATATGGAAGAGAAACAAAAAAAAAATACATAACATAATTTTCTTTCAGCAGCCAAACAACATGACATACTCAGGATGAGGAACTAACAACTCACTGCCTGATAGTGACTGTGTTGGTAGGAGTTTGGAAGGGAAATTTGGAAGATTTAAATTATGAACCATAGTGAGAAAGGTATGCAAGAACGAACTGAGTAGACCTGGGAACTTAAACTAAGTTGAAGAGATCCAAACTTTGTCTACTGATTTTGCCTCAGGATAGGAATCATCAGTTCACTCTGATAACACAAATAGTAAAACAGGGATCTAGGTTCCTCTTTTACTATTAGTTTCTCAAGTAGCAATTTCTTTGAACTCAGGCAGAGGAAACTAGCCCATCAATATAAACTGGGAACATCCCATTAAAACTTCTTGGATAAATGCAAAAATCCCTGAAGTATGAGTGCTGTAAAGTATCATCATTGTTCAAAAAAAGATATAGTTGCAAAACTTCAAGCCATACAGTATGCTAAACATTGCCAACAAAATATATGCAGGTATGTGAATAACATATGGAAGGTCATTGCTGAAAATAAACTATTAGAAAAACACAGCTGTTTCATAAGGTGCTCATTTAGCAGCAACAATATATATTTAATGTCAGATTACAAAAGATTTAACATAACCAACATTCGTAGATTTTGAGAAGGATTTTGACAGAGTTGACAGGACAATAATGTTTAAACATGGTTATCCAAATCATGTAATGTACTGTATTCAAATATTACATAATTGCATTATTTTTATTCTCATCATTTCTAATTACCAAGTGGGTAAAATATTTAAGACTCAGGGTGTGATATGAGGGTGTATATGTCACCTACTCTTTTTAATATATATAGACATCACCTGACTTACTTAAAAACATTTTCAGTGTTATTATCATCTCAAACGGATGAAGAAGTAGGTGTTGCTGAAAAAACCCTTGGCAGTGTTTGTTTTATGTATTATTTGTATGAATACAATAATCTGTAAAATAGTAAACAGCGTATAATGAAAAACGTAATTTTATTGGTTCATGACACTTAAACAGGGGTCAACTGAACAGTAATTTTAGAATTACATTAAATAATGATCTATGAACAATTAATTATATGAATGAAGCAATGGAACAAAACTCGTTTATAAGTGGCGGAACTGAAATTTTAAAAATTGTCATTTTTATAAACCTTAAGGGAAGAATGACTTAGGAAAACCACCAAATACAGAACTGTGCCCAGAAAAGATCGAAAGGCCTTAACTCTAAAAAGAATCAGGAAATTAAGGCTACTGCCATTTTCTGCAGTGGCATGTGCAAAAATAGGATGGATAGAATTTTTGATGAGTATCGTTCCTCTATGACCATTCAACTTGATGAAAAATTGACTTTTAGAATGACCTGTGCATGAAGCAAGACTGCTGTTAATTGGTAAAACAAAAGAGAAGTGTCACATAATTGGGAGGAGACAGGGTTGCTAAATGTGGCAGAAAGGAGGTTCATATCACGAGAGAAGGTGATTTGGAATTGCAATGATAGATGAGGCAACTGAAATATATATTCCCTTCATTTCCCCAAATTATATTAAACTCTGATTCACTGGAGACATTTTTTTTCTAACCTGGCCTTGGATATTTTGAATAGTAGTCCAGTATTCCAATACTGTACTATCTTTATTATTTCTTTTGTATTTGAATGTAAAAAAAGTTTCCCATGCTACAACTCAGTCAGAACAACTCAGCTATCACCTCACATTTGCTAAAATGAAACATGTGTAGTTATTTTTACACAATTTCTTAAGCCTATCAACTATATCTAATAACAGGGCTGTGATTTATTTCTGTCCTACCAACTGCCATGGGTAGCCTTATGGCATTATTTTATGCCACCCTTTTCTGGGCCATCTGGAGAAAGATTTTCTGGAAGAACTGATCTGGACTCACGGGAAAGACCACCTCCGAGATTTCCTTAATTAATTCAACAAAAGTCACTCCATCAATTTCAATTGGTCATATTCCCACACTTGTGTCACCCTACAACAAATTTACAGCAGTACCTACTCCATGACAGTTGTCATCCATACCACACCAAACATTCCACCTATACATCCTTGCAATACATGGCAGGTATATCTTTTCTGATCATGAATCACTTTCCAGGTATTTCCAAAAACTATCCCAAGCCCTCATTTCCGACTGCTACCCCCATGATCTTGTGGAAAAGCAAATCTCTCATGCTAGCACCCACAACTCCTCTTCTGCGCCTCCTAAAGCTGACCATAGACCAATATTCATCACCCAGTTCTCTCCTGGACTGGAATTCATTAACCAGATCCTTCACCATGGGAATGAGTTTCTATGTTACTTTCCTGAAATGCATGCCCCTCCCCCCCCTGCCCTTTCCTTGTACTTGCTTTAGCAGACTTCCTAGTTTGAACATCATCTTAGTCTACAAGAAGTTACCTTCTGACTATCTTAGAGTTTCGCAAGGATCTTTCCCCTGTAACAGACTCTGCTGCCAGACATGCAGCTTGCATCCAGCCACCACCACTTATACTAATCCCATCACAGGGGAACTGTTCCCTATTATTAGACATGCCACCTGTGCTGTGACTCACCCAATTTACCAACTTACCTGTCGTCACTGCAATGCATTGTACATCGGTCTCACACTCAACCACTGTCCTACAGGATGAATGGCCACAGGCAAAAAGTTTATACTGCCAACCCAGACCATCCAATGGCAATTACATGATTCAAACAATCTTGACACCTGTTTTATGACTCAAGCAAGAGTTTTTCTGGACACCGTTACCTATTCAGAACTCCGTAGATGAAAACTTATCTATCAACATATCCTAGATATCTGACATACCCCTAGCCTCAACCAGATGATGGTTTCATTGTGTGAACACACACAAAAAAAAAACACAAGAACAGGAAAAACAATGAATATTTCAGGTCTTGGTCCTTTGTCAACAGGAGAACATTATGGAGGAAGGGTGGTGTAGGAGACTGACTCGCAGAATGACTGTTAGACAGGAACATGGTGGGGGTAAATTCAAACAGAGGATAGGGAGAGGGGGATAGTGAATTGGAGCTAGTACCCAAGCAATGCAAAATGTTGCAAAATGAGCAGAATAATACATTAAAATTTTCATGAAATAAATCTGAATAAGTGAACAAAATAAAATCGGGGGAAAAAATAAAAATAAAAGAATCTATGCAGTTAAACGTCACCTCTGGTACATGATGGTTTAATTTAGACAGTGGGGATGAAGACAAGGAGAGGATCGAGGGAAGGAAAAGTACTGACTGGGTATTATCTCAAATTGAGATCAGGAGGTTGCCTTGTGCCTAGTTTGTATTGGTAGGCAAGCTCCCACCTTCTGAGTTCAGTGGAGCTGCTGTTATTTGGGAGGACTCTGATAGTACAGACCGTGAAACAAGAATTAAAATTATTGGTGTCATGGAAAATAGCATGGATAGCTACTGGATGTTTTGGATTCCGAGTGAAAACGGTCTGATGGTGGCCATTCATTCTTACGGCTAATCGATTGGTAGTCAAACCTATATAGGAAGCCAGGCAGTGTTTGCAGGTTAGCTGGTATATTACATGGGAAGTTACACAGGTAGCCAGTGATAGAGTTGGTGAAATTGGTGGAGGCATGGTATATGACATCTTACAGCAGGGTCTATTGCATGGGGAAGAGCGTTGTAGCTGTCTGATGGTACGAGGAAGACTGTGTTTGTGGACTAGGAGCTGACTGAGGTTGGGAGGCCTGCTGAAACAAGTTCTGGGAGGGCCAGGGAGGATTTTTGGATGAATGGATCTCATTTCTGGACAGGTTAGTAGGAAATCATAATCCTGCCAATGGATTCTATTGATGGATCAAGCAAGGCCAGGGATTTACTTTGTAACCGGAACTGGACTATGGTTGGTTTCTGGCGGTTTCAAGCAGTCAATAGGTTGAGCAGGTTGCAACGTGGCTCATGAAAGTTGCATGAGAACCAAAGCTGTGGGATACCAATGCTTGTGAGATGTTATTTGAATACTGCATTAGGGATTTCTGGTTGGAGCATATACGACTGCCTCAAATGCCAATACTGTAAGGGAGGAAACGTTTGGTATGATACGGATGGCAACTGTCAAAACGGAGGAACTGCTGGTGGGTTTTGTGTGGACTGAGGAGCTGAGGTGGCCATTGGAGAGGGACAAGTCCACATCCAAGAATGTGGCCTGGGTGTGGGAGTAGGTCTATGTGAAATTTAGCGAGTTATTAAAGCTATTAAGACTGCCCAGAAAATTTAGAATGGTGTTTTCTCCATGTATCCAATTCATAAAAATGTCACCTACGGACCTAAGCCACAGGAGTGGTTTGAGGGGGACGTTGTCCAAAAATGTCTGTTCCAGGTGGTCCATGAAGAGATTAGCATAAGAGTGGGCCATGTGAGTGCCCATGGCAGTGCCACGGGTTTGGTGGTAGATATTGACTTCAAAGGAGAAGTAGCTGTTGTTAAGTATCAGTTCAGCCAAGGGTGGTGAGGAAAGATGGGCTGGGGCAGCTGCTCGGAGGGCACTTATCCAGAAAATGTTCCGTGGCACTAAGATCATGGCAGTGTGGAATGTGTGTATATAGTGATCTGAGATAAATGATTACCAGGATGGAGTTGGAAGGAAGTGGTGTGGACATAGTGGAAAGAAGGAAAAGGAAGTATTGTGTGTCCTAGATATGGGAGGGGAGCTGACAGACTATAGGTCATAGGTAATGGTCCACCAATGCAGAGGTTCGGTTCGTTCAGTAGAAGATCCATAAGCCACAACAATTGGGCATCCTGGATTGCCAGGCTAATGGATTTTGGGAAGGAGATACAGGGTAGGTATACATGGATTTTGAGGAGTAAGAAGAGAGAGTGACTGTGGGGTGAGACCTTGTAGGGGCCCATTGAACTGTACATATTCCTGTATGTTTTTTTTTTTTTTTTTTTTTTTTTTTTTTTTTTTTTTTTTTGTTGACAGCAGGTGTGGGATTTTCAGCAAGGCAGCAGTAAGTGTTGGCAAGTGATAACTGATGAAGAGCTTCAGCCACATAGTAACTGTGGCTCATAACTACTGTGGTTGACACTTGTCCGCACATAGAATCATAAGGTCAGGGTTAGACAAAAGTTGTTTTCTGGCAAGGGTTTCAGCTGGGCTGAGAATGCTGGTATTCGTCAAGGACTTCGGAAAACTAGGAGAAGCCAAACTGGTGGATAAGAATTCCTCAAAAATTTGTATGGGATGGTCCTGGGGAAGAGGTGGTGGGTCAAGTATGGATAATGGTTTAAATTTTTGGACACTGGGTTCCAGGTAGTCTTTAGGTCCAGTTTCACTGACGTGAATGGCAAAGTGGTACCACCAGCGGAGTGTTCGGAAGAATGAAAGAGAGTCACGGACTAGGTTGGCTTGGTCAAATGCAGGGCTAGGTGAAAAGGTAAGGCCTTTGGAGAGCACGGAGAGTTGGGTTCAGATAGTGATGAAGAGGACAGGTTCACAACTGAGAGTTTAGGTTTGGAAGGAGGGCTAAAGTGCAGAGAGCGAGGTGTAGGTTTCAAAGGAGGAGGTTGAGGTACGTTGAGCAGTTGGGCAATGGACAGTTTTGAGGAAATCAGGGGAGGCTACAGTTCTGATTGGTGGATGAGTGGATGACAAGGAAGAAACTGTCCCACTGCAAGATAGGACTTCAATAATGTGAACAACTACTGCAGATGGTTCTAGGCATGCTTACTGCTGGAATTCACTGATTGTTGTTTATAAGTTAGAAATATCTAATATTATTAATTTACTCTTGATCGACTTTCTCCCCCATCACTTGTTAAATTCCTACCCTTCCTCTTGTTTCATCATTGGTCCAGTCATGTGGTAACTCTGAATGTGCACACATCTTTCCCCGTCTTGTGTCTTGCCTCCTACCTGAAGGTTATTAACTTAATTATTGTGTTGTTTTTTTGTGCTCTCCTGCCTTCATCTGTCGTAAGTGATGTGATATTTTCATTGTCCTATCTTACTTTCGATCCTTCCATACAATAAGATTCCACATACCTTAAGCCCTCTTTGCTCTTAAGAATACACTCCAACATGCCCTTTAATCTCAGCCAACTACTGTTCACAAATAACAACTTCCTCCTTTGTTTGTATCAAACCATTCTATAAGATCAGTAACTTTCAACCACTTACAGTTCTTTCCCCAGCGTCACTAGTGCAGAGATCTTTCACTACATACAGCAAGACATCTAGGAAATTTCTCCTATTATTCTCCAATCAAACTTGCAACAGCTATTTTACTTCTTACAAATGCCTAACTATGGGGACTTACCTGACGTACTGTCTATTTCCATTTCTGCTGGTACTCACCGGTGTCACTGTGCACATTAAAATGCTACAACGCTGGACTGGGGGAGTACAAAGGGGCCAGGTTCATATTTCAAGCCTGACATAGTGGCCATACTTATTATGATATTTAGGCAGTTTCCAGTCATAACTTAGGCAAATAATAGGATAATCCCCTTTCTCTGCCTCAAAAAGAACACATTCCACAAATCAAATATGTACTTACCACACAGAACACTGATTACAAATTTCACAAACAAATGTTGGCACTGTGGCTCCTCCATTAAGATAATGCTAATGGCAGAGATGTAAGAAGTTAGCGTACAAGCCTAAACCATGTAGATTTCTCAGTCATAACAAGCCATAATATATTTCTATATATATAAAATATATCTTGCTTTGGTTTGTGGCACCCTTCTGACCTCAGCTTTGGTAAGTGATGGATTTACTCGATATATTTTTGTCCCAATTGAACAATTGTTCTAAAATAAATACAGTTTATCACAACAGTGAATAATTTCTTTCATTTCAACCAAAAGATAATGAGATAATGCCTTGATCAAAACTACATAAGTTTATTAAGTATTCAAATGTTCAAACAAACACCATATATTATTATTCTGCTGTAAGCCCATTTCACAGATTCTTGATTAAATAATAAATTATTATTTAAATAATGTCACTGCAATTTTATCTCTCATGAAGATGTTAACAGTGACTAACATTTGCACTATATACTAATGTTGCATTAAGTCACCTTGCAACATCAATGTAAAAGATAATTTTTGATCACTGATGATCATCAGTTAGAAGGAAAAAGCATTTAGTAATAGACATACCATTCAATAACAGATACACCGTTATTCTTGATAGTAATAAAATACTAAGGTTGATCATTGTGTATCCATGTCTGCCACACTGTTACGTCACGCCACCAGACTTCGTTGCTGGATTAACAGCAGCCAGAGATATTACTACATAGTAGAGGTTATGAGTTATATTTAATAACAGTTCTATATATTTAAGCATCCACAAAGAAATAAATTACCAAAACACCAAAAGGAAAGTGGATATTTCATTTAAATCAACATAATAATTATTAGTTGTTTTTGTTTATTTATGTTCAGTCAATGTAGATTTTTCTTATACACTCTTTCAAAGGAATATCACTGTCACTACTGAAAAACCAAATTAAAATACTTTTAAGGTTATGAATGTTATTTAACAACAAATGTATTTTGAACACTGCGCTCAACCCATTATTTTAGATGGGCTTATGAGGAAGTTGTATTTGGCGTAGATGTTTCCGCTATATTCTACGTCACTGTGGTTATAAATTCAAAGGAATAAATTGCCAAAACACTGATTTAAAAGTACGTATTGTGTTTAAATTTATTATTAGTTGCTTTTATCAGTGATGTCATCATATCTGCTGCAGGTAAAGGGTTCCAATGCATAAAATTTAGATCACGATAAAGTGGATGATAAGTTATGATTTTGAACAGCAGTATTAGTAGAGCACCAGTACCAGAATAACTACTAACACCTTTTGTTAGAGCATAATTCACTATCCTATTATATAAAACGCTAATCTGGAGTCTGGTCTGCGTACGTCGTCTATAGCTACTACAGCTATTGGCTAGAGAACAGTCACGTGCCAGCCTTCACTCGCCAGTCAACAGCCACCATGTTACATTCATTTCATCATCTTGCTTTTTGTTTATTTACAACTAGATGCAGAAGGGGATTCAATATTTACCCTATTTTATTTGTATCAGTTAGATGCAGAAATTCATGTAAGGAGAAGGGTTTCAATATTTACGCTATTTTATTTGTATCAGTTATAAGGACTAGGTTAAACTATAACCTAAAATTTCTCAGACGGTAAGAAACAGTGAAGAGTATTAAAAATTCGGAGAAACGTAATGCAAAATGTATTAGTCAAATAAATAACAATTATCCATTTTCGAAATTATAGTCTCCGTCATCTAAAGTAAAATGCATTTATTTATGCAAAATCCTAACCAAATACTCTGATAAACTAACCAGAGTAACGTATTCATATATCGAAAGATATAATTAAAAAGTCTAATTCGTTTCTCCTTATAAGCTTTTCCAGGATAAATTCCTACTACCGTTATACCCTTAGTTTTCGATACATGTGTTAGCTATTAAATGAGATGTCAGAAACTTTTTTTTTATTAGAGTTAAATCATCAAGGATATGACTATGGTATTTACTGTATAAGCTATGTGACACTCGCAATTCAACAACGATATTATTACCGCAAAATAGCAGTGAGCAGAGATATTAGAAATACGGAGAGCAGGGGAATAAAAAATTAATACGAGGCAATTATATGTCACAAAGTTACAATTAGTACATTAGTTTAAATTTACATATTACTTTTTATTTATCTAAGACAACCAGATGAAAAATTCAAGTAAGGAGAAGGATATTCTATGTTTACGTTATATTACCTGTATCAGTAACGAGTACTAGGTTAAAACATAACCTAAGATTTTTTTTTTGGCAGGAGATAAGAAGCAATGAAGTTTATTAAAAACTCAGAGGAAGTTCACACGAAATGTATGAATCGCGAAATATATCATTCATATAAATGATAGTTATCCGTTTTTGATATTATGCTTTCCGTCATTTAAAGCAAAATAAAGTAAAAAAAAATCGGGGTTACTGGAGATCACGATTCCGCCAGGAATTGCCGTGGCAAAATGCAAGAATCCTCTAGAAATATTTTCTGAAGTGTATTTAACTGTATTATGCCGGTCCAGGATGTATTACATCCTAATTTCTGCTTGAAAATAATGGTAGTCTACAGGCTGTATTACAACGGAATTACTACTTGAAACTAATATGTCTTGCGATTGACTACAGCAGTATAATGACTTCATTACTTAATGTTAATTTGGCAGAATCACTATCTCCAGTAGACCCAATCGTTATCCATTTTTCCTTATAATCTTCACCTGAATAAAATCCTATTACCACCACAGGTGATGCCCCTCTTTATTCATATGAGAGTAGTAGAAGCTATGATTTTCGAAAACAATATTAGTGGAGGTTGTGGTTAAGTTGACCAGAATCCCCACTGACACATTTTGTTACAGTGTAATTCACTCTGAAATGAGTTTTACAAACCAATTAAACTGCTTTCATAAGTTCCATGTTACTGAAGGTATTAATAAATGCGGGTGAACGTAGTTCCATATGTATCGTGCTGAATAGTGCCTGGACCAGGAATAAAACTGATATTACATTGTATGGCGTAAGGTTTTGAGATTCATAACTTATTTCTAATTTCACTGGTTCTGTACATGCATCATCATTAATTCAGTACAAGTTACAACCGTATTGGTAGGTAAACTACATCCAAAATATGTACAATATCACAAAATCAAGTTTATGAACATTAGTAATAACAATTCCATACAATTAAGCAACTGAAAAGAAATGAATTGCCAGAATACTGCATTCAACCCATCATTTTTGATGGGTTTAGAAGCTAGTTTAAATAATAATTTATTATTTTTACAAGCACTTAAAATCATCCACTCAAATGGATTATATAGCCTAATCACAATTTACCAAGGAGGGTGTGTAGTCAACCCACACATTTGGGCTGAGGGAAACCATTAGTAATTCGTTTCCCCCCTCCCCCCCCCACGTCTCTTAACAGCGAGGTCTTTAGAGACGGGAAAGGATGGTGGGCAAGGAATGGGAAGGAATTCGGCCATGGTCTTTTGAAGGAAGCATTCCGGCATTTGCCTGGAGTGATTTGGGAAACCATGGAAAACCCAAATCTGGATGCCCGGACGAGGATTTGAACCGCCGTCCTCCCGAATGCGAGGTCGGAATGCTAACCGTTACACCACCACGCTCGGTAGAGTAATTCGTCCAAACACATCTCAACACATTGCTTCCACAAAAATGTTTGCACAGTAGAATTGATAAAACATTAATCCATCCGTTTTTATGGAAACCTAACATACATTTGGTTGTATTTTTTGAATATCCTTTTCAATATGTTGAAAGATGTTCCATGAGCAAACAGGATCAATATATTTTATCAACATTATTAGCTAGAATAGCTAAAAGAGGATTTTTTAATACGTTTGGATAGGTAGGTACCAAGATCACCTGTCATAACCATAGATTTTTTGTGTGGATCACAACAAAAAATATCATATCCATGCAAAGAATTAAAATGTTAAACAAATAAGAGTAAAAAAATACTACACTAATAGACATCATTTGGAGAAAATTAATATTGATTTACTCTGTGAGGAACAATTTTTTTTTCATTACTGCATTAGACACTAGCATTTTCCAGTTGCCTTACGTGTGCCGTCTCTGGTATGTGTATGTGCTTTACTCTTTTTATTCTAGTACCAAATATTAAAATGGAGAAACAAAAAATTTACAATGCGTGATGAGACAGTAATTTTTTAATTTCGAGCTTTATTTATGGATAAATCAATTAAAATAGGTTTTCAGATGTAAAATCATTAAAATTAACATGTTTTGGGATTATTTTGTGTCAGTTTAAGGCAATTTTATCATTTAAAGTATTTTCTTATTTCCTGATTCAGCAATATCAAGATGCATGTTCACGGTATGGCAGATTAATTATGGTAGCCCGGTACTACAAATCTGAATAATTTTTTTTTAAAGGTTCACCCGTCAGTTAAGTGATATTTCAAACAATAAGCCAAGAGAAATTATTCAGGACCATTTGTATAGTTTATGTGGTTTAAAGATATTTTCATTAAAAACTATCGTTTTGAAGGCCTAAAGTAATTTGGGAAGACTGAAGAAACATTGCTGAGTGCAGCTGATATACTATAAAAGGCCTTGATTCTTGATTGTTGTTATCAGCTCTGCAGCTCAGTTTGGTGTAGTCGCTAGTTCGCATTACATTTAAAGACAAACTTATATGAAAAGCATCTTAAATCTCGTAAAAGTGTTTTAAAAGTGCGGCCCGGGATTCACGGAAAATTTTCATAGGTCATTTGTTTATTTTAGACCTCATTTAGGCAAGATTTAGAATATTTAATAGAATCAACTGATTATTTGGAGTTACTGTGTGAACTGCAATGTGTGTGGTGAGAAATTATAATCTTTTGAAAATAAAGTCCAATATGGGCGCTAATAACCAAGTCGTTGACGCGTCATAAAACAGCAATAACAACAACAAAATCCGATATGGTAAAATTAGAGTGCTGGTGGTGGTTTGGAAACTTTCATATGATTAGTAAAAATTAAAGTGAACTTCAAACAATCCGTGTTGTCATTCAGTATTCTAGGAGACCCTTACAATTGAACTTGATATTATTCTAGTAATATGAACCAATCACAACCATGACAATTTTATCTAAAAACTTGCTCTTCATTTAGTTATTACCTTAGATTCAGTTTTTGTACTGATATCCAAAAGTTTTTTCATTTAACTTACATTTTAATGCAATATAATATATGAAAAACTGTAGAACATTGATAATCCAATCATCAACTGTCACAAATTGTGCACTATTTAACAGAAGTTTCTATTTATAGATTTACAGTACAGTACACCCTTGTACTTAGTGTGATCTTCGGCTGATGATTTTCTCGGATTGCCATTGCTAACTGTGACTTTTGTAACTTCTGTGAAAATTTTAAGAATATATATTTCAGTTATCCGGATTCAGACTTTCATTTTTTCTTTAGTACCTTTCTTACAGGAGGTTAATCTGTAAGTGGCGACTGCGGTCAATTTTACAGTTAGCATTCTACATGGTTTAACACAGTTATAGGACTTTTTAAGAACTTTGACAACTTTTGGATGACTTTGAGTTTAGGTGAAGAAGCCGATACCCACCCCTATATCGGTTTGGATCCTAACAACACGGTGTTCATCCTGGGATTTTCTTATTGATTTGTTAGCTTTCAACAACAATGTTTTTAGAATGAAACAATTAACACAGATGAATTCTGTTGACTTTAGTATTTTGTACCAACACTACACACCTATAATGTCATCATGTTCATCTTCCCAAATCACTCCAGGCAAATGCCGGGATGCTTCCATCAAAAGGCCATGGCCGAATTCCTTCCCATTCCTTGCCCCCCATCCTTTCCTGTCTCTAAAGACCTCGCTGTTAGAGAGAAGTTAAACAGATAAAAAAAAAAAGTTCATCTTCTAAAAGGAAGCATAAGTGTTTGACAATTGAAACTAAGCTTGAGATTTTGGATAAAATTTCAGAGGGGGTAATGTGAGTCATCTTTAGCTAAAATTTATGGTACTGGAAATGCAACCATATCCAACATTAAAAAGAAGAAGGAAAGCATACTGAATTTTGTATCAAAATTGGATTCATGTTATGGTACACACACACACAAATACATATTAAGGACTGCTAATAACGCTCAAGCTGAATATACCATTTATTTGTGACACACATGGGAACAAACCTTAGGAGAACCAATATCTAGACCATAGGTGTCAAATTCAATTTTGCAGAGGGCCGTATATTAAATTTAGAATGCGTAGGCGGGCCAGATTCAAATAAAAAAAAGTACTGAATTATTATAGCATTTTATTTATTTAATTGTATAGTATATAATATACGGTTGTTAAAAATCATATCAAAGTTATAAAAGAGGGTAATTATTTTGAACTCAAGGATCCAGATACCTGATTTCTCTTGTTTTTGACAAGCTCATTGATGTCAGGTATCATATTTGTTGTAATTATTTTAAGAATTGATTGGAGATGCTAATTCATAAGTCTTGTGCGATGTTTGTTCATATTTATTTTCAAGACGGAAAACATCTGCTCACATAAATAGGTGCTACCAAACATGCTCAGAATGCGTGCTGCATGCTTTTTTAATTCCGGGTAGTTATCCAAACTCTTGAAATATTGTGTATAAAATGTAAGAGCGTTAACCTCTTTAAATTTTTCTTTCAAAATACTGTCCGACTGAAGATCTATCAACTCCATTTGCAAATGAACTGGTGCCTATGAAGCTTCAAAACGATTGTTGAATTCCATGATCAGATTTTGCAGAAGTTGAGAATATTGATCCAATTTTTTTGGTTCACTGTGCCAAATGATTTTAAATGAGGGAAATGGTCCAAGTTTGATTTTTTACCTGATTTTCCCATAGCCTCAACTTTGTTTCAAATGCTTGAATACATGAATACATTTGAGTGACAATCAGATTTTTGCCCTGTAACTTTACATTCAGATCAGTCAAGTGTTTATTCATATCTACCAAAAAGGCACAATCAACCTACCAGTCATTGTCATAATCAATTGGGTGCCTTTATCTAACATGAAAGCTTGAATAGGGTCACATAATGCAAAACATCTTTCTAAAACTACTCCTCGACTGAGCCAACGAACTTCGGTGAAATAAGGAACATCAGAAAACTTTTCGGCCAAATCTTGTAAAAACTGCCTGAACTGTTGGTGATTTAGTCCTCTGCTCCTTATAAAATTTACTATTTTAATAATGGTTGCATGACATGGTCCATTTTTAAACGTTTGGATGGCAATGATTCCTGATGAATTATACAGTGAAATCCCACAAAATGCCCTGATGTTTTCTGTTTTAATTTAGTTACAACACCCGAATGTTTGCCAGCCATGGCAGGCGCACCATCCATATTTGTGCTGGTAAGTATATTCCAGTCGAGTTCATATTCTGCTATCAAATGCTCAATTGCAGAATAAATATCATTTGCTGTTGTAGTACCTGTGAATGGAACGCACTTTAATAGTTCTTCAGTTATTTCAAAGTTACTGTTAATACCTCGTTTAAAAACAGCAAGTTGAGCTGTATCAACAGTATCAGTGCTCTCGTCAACAACCAGTGAAAAGTTTGTAAATTCCTTAATTTTCTCCTTCAATTGAAGAACCAAATTTTGAGATAAATCATTTATTCTTGAAGCAACAGTGTTTCTTGACAGTGAAATATTTTGAATTATTGACTTTTCAGATGGAAATGAAACATTGGCAACTTTCAACATACAGTCTTTAATAAAATCACCATCAGTGAAAGGTTTTGATCTCTTCACGATTTCTAATGCAATAATAAAACTTGATTTCAGGGCATTTTCGCTCACAGTATTAGCTTTACTAAACATCGATTGCTGACCTTGAAGTTTAGATTTTAAAGATGACAATGTGACCATTCTTATTTTTTCAATGTAACAATCGAATTTTGATTCATGATTCGTATCATAGTGTCTCTTCAACTCTTACAAACAGCAACTGTTTTATTGCAAATCAAACACAGTGGTTTACCTTTCCATTCTATGACAAAATATGCAATTTCCCATTTAGACTGAAAAACTCTGCACTCTCAACTTTACATTTTTGTGACATTATGCCAAAATCGTAACAATTGTGGAGCTCAACACAACAATTATGGATATCGCAAGCGCATGACACAAACAAATGCACAATACTCTCACAATTGACTCAACTGACTCACGTCGAGCCGACACACTCCTTTTATATCGATAAGGAAGATTCTAGTCTAGATTCGAAGCGCGTGGAAGATTCCGCTTGTTGCTAAGAGATGGTGTTACTGTCTATCTCTCTCGCTTTTCTAGGCACACGCTGCCCTTGAAATTATTTATAAATGTAGTGTGCGCATTTTAAAACTTCCGTAGAGGAATCGAGTGAAGTCTAATAGCTCTAAAAACATGATTCTTCTTTCTGTGTCACATTGCGATCGCGGGCCGTATTGATAGGGCCTGGGGGCCGGATGCGGCCCGCGGGCCGTATCTTTGACATCACTGATCTAGACAATTGGTAGGCACTGAATTATAATAGAAAGTTCGGTAGCCCTTCTGACTTCAAAGCCCATACAGGTTAGTTCGAAATCAGCACAGGATGGTGTAACGTGATAGTGGTATCTATGTACTTCCAGTATAAAGATCCAATAACTCCGTACCTAAATAAAATTAGAGATATATTCAATAGCCTGGGGAATCAGAAAATAATCATAGCAGCTGATGCAAATGCACGGTCAGTACTTTGGTACAGTGACCAAACTAACGAGAGAGGAGAGGATTTGATGGAGCTGATTCATGAATTACATCTGCAAGTAAGAAATAGACCATACAATCCTCCTACTTTCAATGATAGATGGGGGGCCACATCCGATATAGATGTAACGCTCACCAGCCAACATGTGGGGAACATACTACAAAACTGGAGAGTTCTAGACAACCAAACCACGAGTGATCATAATATAATTCTATATGACCTTTCCAGGGATGTAACGGAGGCTGTTAGCAGTGAGAATATCAAACACCGGTACAATATAAAGAGAGCGGCGTGGTCTAGGCTACGGGAGGGCTTCCGAACACCAGTTGGACTAATGGAGGGGAATGACGTAGATTATATTGCGAGGGAGCTGACCAAATCGATTCAAACAGCAATGAAGGGCAGTATTCCAATGGCGAAAATTAAAATGGTGAGGGATATACCATGGAACGAACGGCTGTATAGACTAAGATCAAACGTGCGAAAGGCGAGAAGGGAATACCAACGCTGCCTTGTGGCGGCTGACAGGTATATCCTTCTCAACAAATACAGAGAGAGATAAGAAGCTTTTAAGCAACAATTGCTTCTAACGAAAACTCAAAGTTGGGAGGCATATGTTACAGCTAATCTTAGGTCAGACCCCTGGGGAATACCATACAAAATAGTTGCAGGTAAAATTAGACCACCCACAACTTTGGCTACCGTGAGGAATGAGGATGGGACCATGACAACGAATTGGACCACAACGGCCGAGGTACTATTGCATCAACTATTACCTGACGACGTAGAAGACAATGAAAACGATACCCATAGAAAAATGTGCAGTGATCAATTACAGTTGTATACAGTCACATCGGAAGGGGAAAACATAACAATAGATGAGGTGATCAGAGCCATAAACAGTATGGCGAAACATAAAGCCCCAGGTCCGGACGGAAATATGGCTGAAGTTTTGCAGGCTCTAATGGTTCAGTTAGCTCCTCCCTTATGTAACTTACTAAACAAATGTCTGCTGCAAGGCAGAGTTCCCAATGTGTGGAAACAAAGTGAAGTGGTAATACTAACCAAAGGGGGGGACAGGGATCTGGCCAATCCAAAATCTTATCGGCCGATCTGCCTGCTCAATGTGCTGGGAAAGGTTCAAGAAAAAGTACTGATCGCTAAATTGTAACATCACAGAAGTAATATGGGTATGAACATGAACCAATACGGCTTCAGAGCAGGCAGGTCGACCGAAGATGCAATTAACAGAGCGGTAGACTTAGTTAAAAGCAGTTGTAAGAAATGTGTCATAGGAATTTTTATTGATATTTGTGGCGCTTTTGATAATCTTTGGTGGCCGATATTGTTCCGGTGCCTAAGAGAAATGAAGTGTCCAAGCAGTCTTTATAACACAATGAGGGACTATTGTAAAAATCGTTATGCCACACTGAGATGCCCACGAGGGAAGGTAGATAAACATTTGAGTAAGGGATGCCCTCAGGGGTCGGTCAGTGGACCGGTTTTTTGGGACATAGTTTTCGAAGAAGTGATTAATCTACTGGAGGGGCTGGATGGCTTACTGGGGCTGGTTGCCTATGCAGACGACTTGCTGTTGTTGATTGAGGGTCGGTCCAGACAAGCTATAGAGAATATAGCTAAAGTGGTGATCGAAAAACTCTAAGCATGGTGCTCAGAGGCAAAGCTTAGTCTCGCGCCAAAGAAAACTCAGATGATGGTATTCAAGGGAAAACTGGAACGTAACCCTACTATCAAAATGAATAACATGAACATAAAAAGAACACGGACAACACCCTGGATGAATCTCTGAACTTTGCATCACATATTACTGAGACGTGTGAAAGGGCTAAGGCCTGTGCTTAACAAATTTATCAGCATAGGAGATTTCACCTTTCTAACACTACGATAAGAAGATACCACAATGCTATCCTAGCATCTCTGGTAGGGTACGCATCGAGCATCTGGGCGCACAGATTTCGACTGGTAAAACCTAGGGAGGAGGTCCTAAGAGTGCAGAAAAGTGTGTTGCTGCGATTGAGTGGAGCCTACAGTACTACCTCCACAAATGCCCTACCAATTGTCATAGGTGTATGGCCGTTGGACCTCGAAATCAGAAGAAGAGGGGCCATATACTGGTTACGAAAAGGAAATCAGGCCAGGGTGCAAGAGATTGTGGGAACAGTTGCACAAAATGTGGCAGAAGTCAGCGCTGCACTTCTCGCTGAATGGCAGGAGCGGTGGGACAATAGTGCCACAGGCAGAAGATTATACAGTGTGTTTCCGAACATACAAGAACGGCTACAACTTGAATACTTTCATCCCTCACCAGGCCTTATACAATATCTCACGGGGCACGGCCCATATAACAGCCTACTGTGTCAAAGAGGGCTGAAAGAAATGAGCTTATGTGAGTGCGGGGCAGAAGGAACCCCCGAACATGTAGTGTGGTCCTGTCCGATAGCAGAAGAAGTAAGCACGCCGGATATCAACATAATACGGAGTAGATCAACGCGAGATATAATTCTAGATGAGCGATCATGGAGTATTCTCGATAATCTGGCGAACAAAGTATCTCAACTGCACAAAAAAAGATATCTGGACCGAGCGGCAGTCGGGCATGGGGACCGGCCTAGGGAAGTCGCACGGCCAAACATACAGGCATAGAAAATTATTCACGGACAAGAGTAAACAGTATTCTTCAGAAACTTCCGGGAGCCGGAAGTTTTGTCCCGATGTGTAGGTCGATCCTGTCCTACTGGAAATCCAGAAGGGCATGGCTGGCAGACTATCCCGGGATGATAGTGTTGATAGAGTAGTATAGGTTTCAAGTTAGATTAGAATAGACGTAGTATATAAATTTTTTTTTCTAATATAAAAACGGAAAAGGCCTTATAGGGGAAAAGTAGATTATAATACCACAGGTGATTATTGCAAAAAAAATTCGAATGTATAACTATTAAACTAAGTAATACTACCATTGTTAAAACGGAACCAAGCCTACTACAGGCCTGAGTCAGAACGATGGCGTGGCAGAATGAGCAAACGTCAACATACCACTTACAGCAAACAAAGCGCTTCTACCACGACCAAAACAGTCTTGTTTGTAATGTAGAGGGAATGATCATTGACTTTTGCACAAATACACGATGAATCATAACAATATTTGGGAGTTAATTTCCATATTAATGGTAAGCCAGGATGCTGCAAATTTGAACTGGCTCAGGACTGTAGTGGCTGAGAACATATAATTAAGTGAATGTTACTTATAAGCAATTGTTATTACCCAGTAATGCGGTATAACTAAATGATAAATTACATAAAGATATGTACAAACTGGGTTAACTGCAACTAACTGAATAATGGGATACTCTAAGAATAACTGGAATATTTCAATAAAAACCATTAGCACTATAACAACAATGAGCGATATTTGTGATTGAATATAACATTAAAATTTGCAATAGCAGCTGTAACTCTTACTGTAAGCAAGACCAAATGTAATATTATAGAATTAATTAGACAGTAAGTCAAAGTGTAATGGAACTGTATGCCAAATTCCTTGCATGTAAATATTTTGTACAAATCTCAAAACACTATGTAATCAACAATGTAAAAAATTAATACGTAGGGCCTAATTTAGTCACTAAGAAATTAGGCTGTATAAATGAAGGGTTATTAAAAAAAAAAAAAAAAAAAAAAAAAAAAAAAAAAAAAAAAAACAGGTTGGTTCAAAAACTTCCAATGTAGTCACGGAACCACAGAACTTAAAATTGAAGGCAAAATTTTATCCTGTGTTCCTAGAGCAACACAGTCATTTACAGAAGAGCCTATAGAAAGTACAGAATATATGCTGAGAAAAGATGTCTACAATGCTGATGAAACTGTGATAAGCAGGAAAACATTGCCTAGAAAATCTTTTGCATGTAGACATGAAACAACATATCCAGGTTTCAATGTGAGAGAGTTAATGTTATGTTGCCTACTTCCATGAATGTTACAGAGCACAGAAAAGTGCGTGGATAACTAATGAAATTTTTACTGATTTCATTGCTAATGTCAAAAAATATTGTCAAGAAAGAGGCAAGGTAGCAAGGTGTTACATACTCTGGATAATGCTTCATTATAACCTTATGCTGAAAAACTAAACCTGATAGACGACACCTAAAAAGTGATGTTCTTTCCACCAAACGTGACACAAATCGAATACGTAGTTATAGAAAAGATGAAGAGAATCTACAAAAAAAAAAGTGTTGCATCATTTACACTTTGAAGAACGTCTGACTGCTTTTTTCGAAAGAAGTTGTCTCTGAAGGAATGCTTTTATATGTTAGGTGATTTGTGTAATTCTGTTACTGAGAAAATTTATGGAATGCATGGAATCAACTGTGACCTCAATCCCTGATCTTGCAGACTATGATAGAGATAATGCAAGAGCGTGGCTAGAAAGTGACGGCTATGCTTTAGGATTTACAATCTTGAGTGATAGTGCAGTTATTAATTTAGATTCTATTAGAGCAACTTAAGGTCCTCAAAATGACACCAGCAAAGATAAGTCAACACTGGAACAAATGGATGCTGCAGCATTCTCTGCACTAGAGACTGCCATAGCATGGTATGGGCAGCTTTCTGATTGCAGTCCAACTCAACTTCTTTTGTTAATGAAAATGAGAGACTTACCAGCAATCAAGATCTTCAAATTGAAGCAAAAGAAAATTAGAGACTTCTTTTGCTGGATATTTGTAAAATTATGACGTATCTAACGCAATTTTAAAGGCAAAATAAAAGCTATAGTACATTTTTATCACAACAAATAAAAAATTCGAACCACTCTTGGATTATCAATGCTTTACTGTATAAGAAATTAAAGCTACGAGAAAAATTAGTGGTAACGGTCCAATAAGAGTATCCCAAGAAGCAACTGTTCCTTTGGTCACTTTCCTGAAGAAATACCTTCCGAGAAAAAGAGCACATCAGAGCAAAGAGAAACATACCTTAAAAATAATACCACACATAATTTACCACATGTGATAGCATCATCAGTACAGCTGGTGACCATTTCTAAAGATGTCTTTGTCACTAACCATAGCATCCACAGTGGTGAATGTAAAATCGGTGGCAAGTTTTCGTGGTAACACATGGATGTATTCCTATGCTGTTATAACAAATGTAATGCAACGGGCAAGTTTTCATTAATTTAATAGCAATATATGTGCTCTGAAACAACATAGTTACAGAATTTTTCATTCTGGTGTAGGCTGCATTCCAACCTAACTGTCAGTATATTGCCACACAACAAATAAGTGATCTTAAGTTATCAATGAAAACTGAATTTCTCATGTCTTGTGCTGAAACAAAGTGAGTGATTTTTCATTTTGTTCCAGCCTGCAAATAAACATAACCATCTGTGTCATCTTGTATCAGCTTTTGGAAACATGTAAAATGTGGTGAATATAGAATTGTATTGCAGCAACAGCTTCACATGTAGACGTTTTCCATTAACTTCGTTAAGAAATGTTTCAAAGCACTTTTATTGGAATTGTTATTAATAACTCTTATAGATGCATGAAATTACTAGAAATAAATAAGCCATTAAAAAAATGAATTATTTTCCAAGTTTTGCATTCACCTGTACTTACTGATATGATAAATTCATCTGTTAAGATTCCAGTTTAACAGAGAAAAATTAGAAATTTACAAATGCGACCGAGCGTGGTGGTGTAACGGTTAGCGTTCTGGCCTCGCATTCGGGAGGACGGTGGTTCGAATCCCCGTCCGTGTATCCAGATTTGGGTTTTCCATGGTTTCCCAAATCACTCCAGGCAAATGCCGGGATGCTTCCTCTAAAATGCCATGGCCGAATTCCTTCCCATTCCTTGCCCCCCCAGCCTTTCCCGTCTCTAAAGACCTCGCTGTTAAGAGACTTTAAGCAGTTAAAAAAAATGCAAATTAAATATGGTTTCTAATAATAATAATAATACTTTGACATTGAAGGATATCACTTCTCAAATATTCCCGGTGTGGAAGTAATTTTAAATGTTTTTATTGCACTTGTCATCAAAAAACTTGTTAATCCTTTGAAGATAAACTATTATTTTGGAGAATTTTCATTTAAAAAAATAATCTGTGATGCTAGAAATAGCAAATAGAAGCTAAATAAAATGCACACAGGAAATAAAAATATTATCACAGAGAGCAGGTATTGAGCCCATGACGTTTGTATATGGACACAACCATAAAACCACACAGCTATGTATTAATATTTGATTTATATCTGTAAAGATGTAATCAGCCATTTAAAATTTCACAGTTTCAACACTATTAGGATAAGATACCTGAAGTGTAATACTATAAATCCAAATTAAGAATTCTCCGATTTTGATTTCCACACTGCAGGCCTCTCCCTGTTAAGTCAGTATCTCTTCAAGTGTAAATTAAATATTACTTACAGTTTTACGTTTGATTCATGCATTCTGTTTATTTTGATGTACTACATTTCAGAAAACTTAAGAACTAAATAGCAGAAGTAAAAAAATAAAGCAGAATCTGTAGAGTATTAGTGTGATCTTCAATCAGTATTTCTAGAAAGGGGTGATCATATTAAATACAGAGCCATCTGTGGCTCTTATTTCTCTCATCTCGAAATAGTTATAATTTCTTGCTCCTCAGTACATATAAGCTATTTTTGCAGATTTTAATCTGGACCATAAGCTCTCAAATTTTGAAAACTTTTTCCAAATTGCTGCTGTAATTTCATATGATGTCATTTCAAACGCTCAGACACTCGCAACATCACTAGCAGATTTCCTTCAAGATTTTTGAAAATTTTTGTATACTTTTTGATTAATATTTCATTTGTCTAAAATTCTTAGTTTAAATATTTTTAACTTTAGATCAGATTATTTATTATTTAATTAAAAATTAATAATAATAAAAAAGCAGTTAAGTTTTTAAAAATAACATAAGTTTCTAAAAGAGGTAGGGTTAAATATTGTATATATATGTATAGTACCTGGGTGACCGATCTTCGCTCAGCATCTTTCGATTTCTATTTAATATCCAAGATTTCGAGTAAAGTATGATTAAAGTAAAAGGCTTGAAGACTTCCTAGGCGTTTTGAGGTGCACAGTTAACCAAAGAGAAACTTCACTAACATCATTAGGCTTATTGGTACCTGAACCTTCTACGTAATGAGGTTAGAGCCGTTTTCGAGAAACCAAATACAAAAATTGCAACTTTTTTTTATTTTTTTTTTTTTTTTTTATTTTTATTTTTTTTTTTTATTTTTATTTTTTTTTTTTAATCGTGTTAAAAACATGAATAGCAAAACGTTATCTACATATGAAATTTCATCCAAATCGTTAGATCCATTTGCGAGACCGCCTCATAAATTGCTTTCAAAGAAAAATGCTAATATTATGTTAAACAGAAATCTTAATGACAATCAGGGATTGATTAACGCTGCGAGATTTGTGTTAATTCGGGGCATTCTACGAAAACCCTTGATGATGGATTCTTATGTACCTCGACGAGAAAAATTTAAAGTACAAAATATTTTTAAATTTATATATCTTGCTTAGTTCTCGAGATATCATATCGCAAAATTGACGTGGTTGGTTGAAATGCGACCTGGACCAGAAGATAAATTTCGTCACAGCCAAGTTTGATGATGAATTCGTATGAAACTCGTCGAGAAAAATTGAAAATAAAGAATTTATTTTTCTGATACCTCAAGTGAAGAGGTTAGGATTAGATCTGACCTGGACCAGAAAAAGAATCCACCAAAAGCACTATGTCGATACGGTGGAAATGTACTTTTAATGTTTTATTTTGTTCCAAATGGTTGTTGTTAGGTTGAAATACAGCATGGACCAGAAGAAACGTCGCCAAAAGCACAAGGAACTATACCTATAACTGATTTTTGACATGCTATATCTCGTAAACCAAGCGAGATATCAAGAACATTTATTCTTTATTTTCGATATGTTTCGTCGTGTTCTATAAGAATTCATCATCAGATTGTGACGTCACGGTAATGATAGAACATCATCAGTGCTAAATCAATTCACTCCGCTAAAACTATGCTCATACCTCGCGTGGTAGTATTTAATGACAAACTAACAACCACTTTTTACAGTCAAAAAGTAAACGGTGATTACTTTATAACTGGTACCGGTAATATTATTTTCAAAGAAGTTTATCACCTCTGACAAAACCAATCATAAATTTTTAATTATCTTGCTTTTTAAATGTTTTACAATTAAACTTGCAATGTTACTATTTCCACGCCTCAGCCAGTATACAAGAACTGTTGGTTTAAATATTCTTTGAAATCAGAGAGAATCTATTTGTAGGCTTTCTGGTACCTGAATTGTCTATGAGATGGCGCTAGTGCCGTTTTCGAGATATCAAGTGAAAAAATTGTTTGTATTTTGCAAACGTGCTTTTTTGTACGGAAGACAACTATTTAGGTAATCTTAAAAGTCAAAACATTATCTAAATATCAAATTTCATCCAAATCGTCATAGCCGTTTCCGAGATCCAAAATATATATATATATATATATATATACAAGAATTGCTCGTTTAAAGATATAAGATATTAATAATCTGAAAGCCTCCATCAGGCAACTACCTCATTCTTATTGTTGAAGAAGAGAATGAGCGTGAAAATTTCAACAATCTGTGTGTGTACATGTTTTTCGATGTTTGATACCACAGCAATCTTACTCTTTGGTAAGTGGTGGTTATTATCCTATCCAAAACATAAACGTTGTATTGTAATATTTTTTGCAACTTTGCTAAGTTTTAAATACCATGTACGAAAGAGTAAATTATTTTCCTATCAATCATCTATTGTTTTATAAGATTGGCCCGGTAATTTAAATGAAGTTGCTAATTAAAAAAAACAAATTTGCATTAATTTTTAGCTTTCAGCAGCTTGATTAACAACTTCTTCCCTTATTTTAGATGGTCTGAATGGCCTATTAAAATGTACACTCTGGTATCTAATATCCTGTAAAATTTAAGGTCTTTATCATTTTTTGATTACTTTTAATCCAACAAAAAACTCTATTACTTAAGGTATTTTTTAAGTGTTTTTTTATATTTTTTTTTAATTTTCAGGGCTCTTTACAAAAGCATTTGAACTCTAATTACTTAAGTATTTTTTTTTTTTAATTTTTAGGACTCTTTACCAAAGCATTTGCTACTCACTTGTATCAACAGCTTCTTTATAATATATTTATTTTTTTCTTCTGCTTGGTAAAAGTTTTGCTTAAAATAATGAACTTATTTTTAAACATTTAGACAGGTATTCAAAATATAGCATTTTTGGACATCTTTACCTTTGTTTGGTCAAACTATTTGCATTAAGTAAAATAGCCTTTAATTTAACCTTAGCACTGTAGAAATTCTTTTTTTTAAAACTACATTCCAACTGTTAACATTATCTACAACTTTTAATTTATTACACGAGTTTGCAGTCCACGAATATTTAAACTGATTTGCGAATGAAGTACGCAACAAAATCAATTTTAAGAATTTCAATATTATTTTTTTAGTATAAATCCTTCAACAAAAATGAAAGAAGTTGACAAGAATCAGTTACTGATTAAAGTGGTCCAATTCCAAGACAGATAATAATGATGACAAAATCTTACCATTTTCTGGATCGTGCAGTTCTCCTACTAACATGCATGTATCAGCATTTTTCAGAGCAAGTTCATTTTTAGTAACTCGCAAAGCAACAGCTTCAGTTCGGCAAATCTTAAATCTTTTACTGCGTGTCTTCTTTCTGTTGAAAAAAAGTTTGGTTGTAAATATCACTTATGCTCATTACTATGGACACAAAGGGGCACTAATATTACAAAGCAACATTGAAAAATATTTAGAATCTCACAGTTTGTCAAGATGAAAATTCAATGCTGGGCAAAGTGCCAGTAGAAGGAAAATTTATATTACTTCAGAGCTACTTAACCACTGAAGGCAAAATTTTAGATTTTCATACCAGAAAGGTGGGTGATATAATCTTGAATTCATCTCCAAATCTATTCTTTAAGCAAATAAATCTATGACACAACCTTTCACTTCTTTAGGGATGAAATGTGAAGGTTAACAGTTTTGAGAAACATTTTTATGGACTTGAATATAAGTAAAAAAATAAGGAAGGTTAGCCAAAGTAAATCCATCATTCACCACAGGTATAGGCAGGAGGACTGCAACAAACACAAACATTAACTGAAATAACTCCAAGATACTTTCAAAGACCATCTTGTAGAACTACTCAATACATGAGTAAATTAAAAATAGTGACAGTGAAAATACTGTGAGGCAATGAAGATAAAGAAAGATTTTGTTTTTCGGTGGTTTCCTGAAAATACTCCAGGGTAATGCTAGGATAGTTCCAGCAAAAGATCATGATCAGATTCCTTCCATTTCCTTTTCACATGCCCCTAAAGACGTTGATGTTAACGAGAAGAAAAGGAAAGTACAAGTGCCGCCTCACACAATTTATCTTCCATATTCTAATGATATCTAGAAAGCAGTCACTTGGTGTCAAAATCAATGATTAACATATTTTCCAGTTATATAGCAGATTTTGCAGAATGCCCCTTCAATGCTGTTCTTGTACCGTAAGTTCAATGGTTTGGTTACAATCAATTTTATTACTCAATATCCCATCCATTAAGATGAAATGAACCCTGAATTAATAACACTTGAATAGCATAGTATTAATGTATGGCATAGTAAATGAAAAATAAAATCTTTTGCTTGTTTTGCTTATAACTTACAAACTATATTATATGTAAGTATTTTCAGTGTTTGTTATTTAAATTGAGGATATTGGAGACGTATTTAAAGTTCTTTGGTAAACTTGGTAACAAACATGGTGTCAAACTAGTAAATTTTTCAATGAAGAAATACCTCAGCCCTTTTTGTTTACAAGCTCTGTACAGCTATAGCCCACATATTGGGATAAATTTCTTTTTTTGATGCCTGTTACTTCTATGCAGGCCTACTAGACAATAATTTACAAAAATAAATATAATATTCAGTTTTGGGACAATGGAACAAATGATGTGCAAATTTGAATCTGAGACTTATTTTGTTTAGGTGCTAAAGGCATGTTACAGATGGAAGAACAGTGGAATAGCAACAATACACCTCATTTTCTCTCTGGGATATTGAAACTTAAAAAAACTAAAAACTCTGCATCTTTTTATCACTAACCTCTTGAAATTATATATATACTCTAAATAAAACTAAGGATGGATAGAAAAATATGACCCAACACTTACCAAAGATGAAGGCGGCTGGGATGACGAATACACACACACAAAAAAACACAAAAGAGCACAATATTTCAGCAACAGCCTTATTCGTGCAGAAGTAAGGAGTGAAACACCAGGCAAAGTCAGATGTGTGCACAGTGACCCCCACCCGACGGCCGTATAAGAAATGTAAGTGCTGGAAGCCAATCCACTTGTGTTTCCCAAAAACATTCTCTACATACCACACCTCGCTTTTGTGAATTATTTGGCGATACTAGCAGAAGATGAAGAGACTGCCATCAAACAGCTTGAGACACTCAAAGAATGTGCAGAAAAAGTGGGGTTACAAATCTCATTCTAGAAAACTGAATTCATATGCTCAAAGAAAGAAATCGCAAGTTTAAGAATAAAATACAGTAAAATCAACAGAGTCCCAAACTTTAAATACTTCGGAGAATTCATCGAACTGACAGGCCTTGAGAAAATCTCGCAGAAAAATCGCCTCCAAAAAAGTAAAAAAAGCATTAGGGTTAGTCAAAACCTCTACAACAAAAAATCCATGTCAAGACAGACCAAAACTTGGCACTATTACACAGTCATAAAACCAACAGTCCTCTATGCCAGTGGTTCCAAAATGGTGGACGGCGGAACTCTGGAGTTCCATAGAAGGGTCACAAGAGTTCCATGTTCCGTCCGAGAATTAAATAAAATGTTCGATGAAAAGAGTCATAACTGCATAGTAAGAAGGCTATCACGTTTCTGTTTCCGTTTGTGATGACTTACGGATGCGAGACTGGTTTTTCAGCTTACACTTATAAAAATGGGGATCCGCCAAAAATTGAATGATCAATTAGGGTTCCGTGGCCAAAACAAATTGGGAACCACTGCTCTATGCAAGTAGAACGTTAACATTTAACAGAAAACATGACGTTGAAGAAATAAAAAAAGTAGAGAGAAAAATCATTAGAAAAATTCTACGAGCAAGACTCACTAAAGATTGTTACAGACTACAATCCATCAAAACATCAGAAAAGTTTTCAAACATCGAAATTGACATCAAGAAAAGACAAATGAAATTCTTTGTTCGCCTTAAGAGGTTACCAGAAAATCAATTGACAAAAAAGATAACAGATTATGTAACTTCACTTAAAAATCCAAAACCTTGGCTGAATGAAACTCAGAAGGTGCAAACATAGAAGCAACAGACATCTTAGAAAGTGACACCTTCAGACACAAAGTAGATAAATGGGAAGTTATAACTGAGCAACCAAAACAAAAACAATACAGACCAAAGTGGTCGGAAGAATGAAAACAAGCTTTCTCGGAAAGAATGAAAGGCTGTTGGAACAGCAAGAAGAACTCAAAGAAAACTTGATTGGGTCATTTGCATAACGTCTTGCATTTATTGGGAGAATTCTCCAACAACAACAACAATAATAATAATAATAATAATACAATAACAGTTTAATAATAAGTTTGAAATTTAAGGGTGAAATAAGGGATTTTTGTATAAGGATTTGTAGACCACATCATTAGATAAGGCATAAGTAGTATAAGTCACCATCCGACATGAGTCGATGAGAATGCATGGATATTTGCGAAAAGTGAGACAGATTTCAAAAGACAGAGCAGAGAGTACTGAGGAAACAGAGAATGTTGCATTAAAAGTTGTAACAAATTAAGAAATTTTACAAGTTTTGAAAGCGCTCCAAGTGGGTGGAAACCGGACTAAAATTTGAACATAAAATGAAAAAAATGGGTGATTTCACCCAAATAATAAATAGTTACAGAGTTGAAATAAATGTCAATCGATAAAAGGAATTAAAAGGAATCCCATGATGGTAAAATCTTTGCGAGCAACTAAATACTATACGAGATAAACTCAAATAACTAATTAATAGTTGCTAAATAAAGCAAGAGGAGACAAAATTTATCATAACATAAAGAAATCAGTAGAGACCGGATTATACGCAACACAGAAAGCTAGAAATGTGCATGCAAATATACATGAAAACTAGCAAAAGGTGTCAAAATATGCAACATTATATAATATAAAAATAGTAATATTTAGATTTTTTATTTAAAAATCATCATGCAGTTAGTAAGTAGTTGAATAACATATTTATAAATTCGATAATCAACAATTGTAAACAATCAGGTACTGTTACAAATATTCAATAGTAAGATTGTTTCCTCGATATCTCTAAATCTATATGTATATATAAAGATGAATGCATGTATGTTTGTTTGTTTGTTTGTTCTCCATACAAATCCACAGTTTTCATTTATCTCGATGAAACTTCGCACACTTATCCTTTGAAACAATGAGAAAAATATTGTCTACATTTGGTTGAAAAATTATCTGTATAAATAATACATGTTGTCTCATAATTTCGAAAAATTACTGAACGGCGATAGAAAGATGCGTTGGAGGTCTCTGTACTGTTTTTCTGTGTAGCTGTTAGGTAGCTCAGTGGTTAAAGCGCTTGCTTACTAATGTTCGGGTCATGGTCTCCGGTTCAAATCTCCATGGAGGCTAAGATTTTTAAAAATTGTTTTTGATCGTAAGAGTTACGCCTGGCCGTCGGTTATTTGGATTGAATATTAAACTGTAGATATCACAAAGTTAGGGGTGCAATGCGAGGCAAATCATAGGTAGTCTTGCAATGCTGTAGGTGTACACTTTTTTACGTTATACTGATCCATCAGGGGTGATTCATAGTCAGTGTGTGTGTGATCTGCAGTAGTAATACTATAAATGTGGAAGTAAGTCTCTGTCTTATGTTACGTTTTGACAAACTAAATGCCTATACCGATATTGACGGAATCTGACAAGAAAATCTGTAGGGAGGGCACAGGACATTTTTTTTCGGTATGATTAACAGTTGTAGTTACGAAATTTTGAGAACTTATCGAATGGTGACGGAGAGACGGATGTGTGTGTTAGTCTGTAATGTTACGTCGCTTGCTCAAGCTATGCTTCTCGTCCGTTATGTTAGTGTATAATTTGATATTAAATTTCGTTTAGAGAAAAAACATATTATTTAGTACAGATGTCGATTTTCTCTGTCCTATTACTTTGTGTATGCTTAAATGTTTCTGGCACCAGTTTATTTTTCCTTCTTTTTTGACATGCCTTGGGGGCGTAAACTGACCTAAGTTGTAGCTCTAGCAGAGCACGAGCAGCTAAAGTTATTAGAACCCAAGAATCAGATGCTCGTGCTGAATTGAAGAAAAGACCAAGCTGAAATAAAGCTGCCCTTAGTTAACACCTCCCCCCCCTTTTTTTCACATTCCCGCACCTTCATTTGTTTTTATGTTTTTAAATATGTTGGAAATTTATTCTCTTCAAGAGACAGGTTCGATGGTAGAATGATATAGTGATGGAATTCCTGTCATATTATGATGACTCGGTGTTGTTTGCGACCAATACTTCGCTACCAGCAACTTTCTATATTCAGTTCTGGCAAAGAAATTCATAACCAACGCATACGAAGTCGCAGGTATCAGCTAGTATTTTTATAAGCGAATATGGACCGTTCCACATTCACTGACATAACTGGGCACTTTTAGCAACTGGGTGGTCATTGTTTCTGGAAAAAGTTCACCCATGCCATTACTAAAACTATCTATTTGACTCAAAGGTTCAAAACCAGGGTTCTTTGTTCAAAATATTTTCAAACTTCACTTTAAGTTTACACAGGAATACCTCTGGCAAAGCGAATTTTGTTCAATAACTGAATAAACTGAGTCTCAAGCTTTTTAATACTCGCAGGCATATGGGAAAAACGAATGCTAATCACAGCTATGGTTTTAATACTAGAATCGTTAAATGTTTCCTTGTACTGACAAACTGTCACTGCTTCTCCACTATCAAAGTCATTTACTACACCTTTAACTGCTTCAAAATGTAAGTACAGCTTCAACCCACATTGCCCATCGAGTTACCACTGGTTCCAGAGGTAAAGGCACATTTGGCAACTTTTTTTTTTTTTTAAGGTATTATTATGAGAATATGCCTTAGGTTTTAGGTGAAACTAGATGACCTGTGCGAAAATTTCATGAATAAAATGCAATTAATATTGAAGTTGAATTCTTGTAATATAATGAAAAGTAGAACCACACTTTTATAGCAATGATTTTTTGTTGGTGTAATAGGTACGCATCAAAATACGTACAACATATTACGAAACAGTTAGGAAAATTTAAAACACTCGGTATGTACGACAAACTGTCACTGACCTTAACTAATACAATCAACCTGAACAAAATGCACACAGCATATCAACACCTCTGTGATATGTGCTGCTGCAGGAACAAAATGTTTACATTGGAATTGTATAGCAAAACAAAAATGTTTCCGTAACAGAAAAATATATCCGAATGCTACGCATTGTATAAAAAACAGTTTACTGAAATCTCTGTGTTATCTGCTGCTGCAATCTAGGGACTTGGCTCTGAACTTTCTCATACACGCTACCACTTTAAGCACCAAATTCCGAAAAAATGTTCTTTTATGATTTTACCTAACTGGAGACCTTAGATCTTTAAAACGATATGATATTTATCGATTTCGGCTAGGTATCAAAGAAGATAAATGGCTTGTAATTACAAAAAAGCTGTAGAAATAATATTGATACTTTTGCCCTTTAAGGGTCGAATTCAAAAATTTCTTTTTTAAAATGATACCTCATTTATCAATTTCGGTTAGTTATCAAGCGGGGTAAAAAAAAAAAAGTTCTAGAAATGATGATATTTTTGTCCCTTAAGGGTTGAATTTGGAGAAAGTTTTTTCTTAAAATATGATATGACCAAAGCGGGTAATTTAATATTTAAAACGATACTACATTTATTAATTTTGGTTAAGTATCAAGGGAAATAAATAGCTCGTGACAGAAAAATGTGTTGTGGAAATATTAATACTTTTCCCCTCTAAGGTTAGAATTTTGAAAAATTTCTTTCTTAAAATGTGGTGTAACAGAACCTAAGACCTTCCGAAGACCTCAATCTTTAAAATGATACCTCATTTATCAATTGTGTTTAATTATCAAGGGAGATAAAAGATTTGAGACACAAAAAACGCATTTTAGGAATACTGATATTTATGCCCTATAAGAGTTCAATTCAGAAAAATTCATTTCTTAAAATGTGATGTTACCACAGTGGAAACATTAATTTTTAGAATGATACCACATTTATCTATTTCGGTTAGATATTATTTTAGATAAATGGCTCGTGACACAAAAATGCGTTGTAGAACCATTTATACTTTTTTCCATTAAGGGTAAAAAAAAAAAAAACTCGTAATATATGATGAAACAAAGCTGAGTCATTACTCTTCATACTCCTACTTCATTTATCGATTTTCGTTAGATATCCAGGGAGATAAATGGCTCGAAACACAAAAAAAGCAATTTAGAAATATTGACATTTCTACCCTTTAAGGGTCAAATTACGAAAAATTCCTTTCTTAAAATATAATGTTACCACAGCGGGGACCTTAGTTTTTAATATGATACCTCATTTATCTATATCAGCTAGATAGCAAGGGAGATAAATGGCTCGTGACACAAAAATGCATTGTAGAAAAATTTATACTATTTCCCTTTAAGGGTTGAATTCCAAAAACATTCTTTCTTAAAATGTGATGACACAAAGCTGGGACATTACTCATCATAATCCTACTTCATTTATTGATTTTGGTAAGATATCCATGAAGATAACTGGCTCGAGACACAGAAAAGGCATTTTAGAAAAATTGACATTTTTGCCCTTTAAGGGTCAAATTACGAAAAATTCCTTTCTTAAAATATAATTTTAATACAGCGGGGACCTTAGTCTTTAATATAATACCTCATTTATCTCTATCTGTTAGATACGAAGTGAGATAAATGGCTCATGACACAAAAATGCATTGCCATAATACTGGTACTTTTGCCCTTTAAGGGTCTAATTCCGAAATTTTTTTTGTTTTTACATGACATCACTAAAGCGGAGATCTTAATCTTTAAAATGATACTTCATTAAACAATAAATGACACAGAAAACAGCATTTTAGATATACTGACATTTTTGCCTTTTAAGGGTCGAATTCCGAAAACTTTCTTTCTTAAAATATCATGTGACCAAAGTGGAGACCATAAGATTTAAAATGACACCTGATTCATTGATTTCAGTTAAGTATGAAGGAAGATACAGGCTTGTGACAAAAAAATACCTTATAGAAATAATTTATATGATATGCAATAACCGGTGAAACTGGGCTTAATATGCAAATGCATATGCAAACATGCAAATGAATATAATTCAGTCCCTAGTAATCAGTAATGGTCTACTAAATGATGAAGTTTCAGAAAGATCGAAGTTATTATTATTATCATATGGCAAACATGAGGGTGGATGAAATATAAACGGTACTTTTTTAACTAAGCATGCAATAATGGTCCAAATGGTCACATGCTTATACACATGATTGTTGGGGATATTAGGAGTGGGGAGAGTGATTGTTGGCCCTTTCACGTGCAATCAGGAATACAGCTACTGATGTCAGAGCAAGACGTGCACCCCTCAATGGCGTAACGTGTAATTATTGAATTTCTCACTTGTGAAGGCGAGAAACCAACCCAAATTATGCAGAGATTAAAGGCACAGTTCGGGGATCGTACACAGTCAAGGACTTCTTTGTTTGCATGGCTTAAGGAATTCGTGAAATGGTGTGAAGAGGCTAAAAATGAGAGCCACGATCGTCGTTGACGGACAAGCATTACAGAGAAGAACATTTGCACAATTTGCGACTTTATTTTGCACTTTCTCCACTCTTCATATAAGTTAAAGTTGTTATGTCTGAGACTGGCTGCTTCCATGTAGGCAGGTCTCCTCGATTTTAAACGTGTGCGAGGCATTTTTTGCATGGAAATCACAACATCAATGCAGCATACTACTAAAACCTTTTGCACGAAGTTAAGCTTGCTTATTGCCGAAAAAGAAGTGACCAGACGATAAGAGACGTGATTCCTCTTCATAACACTGCTTGGCCACACACTGCAGCTCTCACTCAAGCAAAATTGGAGAAAATGAACTGGACATCACGTGATTATCCTCCTTACAGCCCTGGACCTATCACTTTGTAATTTTAATCTCTCTGGACCACCGGGAAAAAAAAAAAAAAAAAAAAAAAAAAAAAAAAAAAAAAAAAACACTGGGAGGCCAATGATTTGAAGACAACAACACAGTGGAAGGGTTCATGTGCAATTGAGTACTGATGCAATCCCCTTACTTTTATGACGACGGAATAAAAACGCTTCCGATAAACTGGGAAAAATGTATTTCTAAAGCAGAAGATTGTGTTGAGAAACAATATCTACTTGGTTAATTTGCTATGCCAAATAATTATTTTTTAAAAAAGGTCCCGTTTGTATTTTATCCACCTGCGTACGAACAAAATACCTGTTAATCAGATAACTATATCTAGGGATTCAAGACATCTTCTGGCATCTGCTCCAGCTTGATGCAGTATGAGAAGGTCTCCAGATAGTATTCTTGCTGGACAGTCCAACACAATGTGATCAGCGATTTGAATACCACTAGTCACACAGAGCAACTTCACGGACACCCCACTTACTTACAGTCACATTACATACTCTGTGTCCTGTGCGAAATCTGTTCAGTCGACACCATAGATGCCTAGGCAACTCAAACCCTGGAACACAGGTTGTCGGATCTTTTATAAATTCACAATTGTGTGGGTTGTTGGCTTCTCACTCCTTTCTCCACTCTTCATATAAGTTAAAGTTGTTATGTCTGAGACTGGCTGCTTCCATGTAGGCAGGTCTCCTCGATTTTAAACGTGTGCAAGGCAGATGAAGAAGGTCATCATGCAGAGGAATCATGTTGTTTTCCTCTACTCCTTCCAATTCTCTAAGCAATATCGATTTTCTCCTCAAATGTGGTGGAGCAATGTTGGAAAGTACAGGCAGCCAGGATACTGTGGTAGACCTAATGACACCACTCACTGTTCTCATAGCAGCGTTAAGCTGGATGTCAACTTTGGCAGTCTGAGCACTAGTAAGCCATGTAGAGCAACAGTATTCTGCTGGGGAGAATGCCACACGAACAACTTGAGGGCCTGCACCCCATGACGTACCAGCCAATTTCTTTACAAGGTTCAAACGGGTCTTCACTTTAGATAAATGCTGATAAAAAATGAGGGGTCAATCCAAGGTAACTCCCAGATATGTGGGGGTGGTCTTTGTGTTCTACTCTTCCAAGGGGTTCAAAGGTTGTTCTTATTCTGACATAGGTGGAAGCAACAAGACTGTCTTTGTCAGATTAGGTTTTAATCCTCATTTAGAGAAGAATTTGCAGAGTTGGTTAAGACCTTCAGAGAGTCTATCTTCACATATCTGGAAGTTACTGTCCTGGAAAGTAATAGCCAGATCATCTGGAATTTCCTGCAATTTATAAACTGAAAAATATAGGCATCAGGACCGAACCCTGAGGCAGTCCACTGTTGACAACACATCAGTGACTCTTTTGGGCCCCACAGTGGACCTGAATTTTGTGATTACTCAGCATGTCTTTCAAGAGTTCAGTTTCTTTTAAATTTTTATATGTTACAGCATTTAGGAGTTTGAAGAGGATCCCCTCACTCCAGACTATATCATATGCTGCTCACAGCTTGACGAACACAGTCCCTGTTTTAATTTTCTTTTGGAAACCAGTGTCAATTTGGGTCACGGCTTTGGCCTGAATCCAGCCTGGCATTATGAATCGCCAGTACCATCCTCTCAAGCAATTTATATTCTGTGCTAAGAAGGTGCTAACAGGTGATCCAGAACCGCCGGAGAGGAATGTTAAGCAAAAATGGTACACTGCCTCACGATAACACTCGACCCCACCGTCTTTTGTGAAACCCAGGACCTGCTGGAACAGTTTGGATGGATTGTAAATATGCAGGAATAATTAAGACCAGAATTTTTCTGTTGTATTGAGATAGGATGGCATTCTGCAATCTTCAGATCACACATCTGCAAAACTGAAGAAAAAAAACTTAAAATTATTACATTAAAACCATACTGGCTTAACATCACAATACCAGTGCAATGAATTAATTTACAAAAGGGAAAGTTACAGTGGTCCAAAGACTGATGCTGCATTTCACTATGAAACACAAAATCAAGGTAAGTGATATCAGGTTAATTACAAATGCTAATTAAATCTTGCGGAAGACAGCCACTTTAAAATGGCAGGGCATTGAAACAATGTTAAAACATGGACAAAACAGCGGTCTGGGTGCAGTTCACATTGACAGGGACTCAGGAGGAGGATCAAAATAATAAGTCAAAGAAATATGATGGGTCACTGAATTGATTGATTATAGCAAAAAACAGAGACACTGAATATAATGTATATGATAAAATTCCAGAAATAATGATGACATGAATGGAGTACAGAATACATACCTGAAAAGAGAGCAAAATGTTTCTGAATGTAAATAAAATTTTCAAAACATGCCCAAATTGGGATCCATTACAAGGAAAAATTGTATATTAATTAGGAACATATTACCAGTAATTCTAAATGAGGAGTGGAGTTATAATAAACCGCCATATACAGAAATAACATCCACCCGTTTCACAAGAAAAAATTCTGTAATTTGTGAGCGTTGCCACAGAAAATCTGTTACAGTTATTATCATCTGAAATTTTAGATCCTCAAAAAAGGATTAAACCAATGAAATCACTTACCTGCCAACGAATCCCTCAAATAAGAGTTCTGGTTCATCTCCACGGACTAACACAGGTTTCCAGCAAGATAAATATATAACTTTCATCTGGTAAGAAAGGAAAGAATTATTTACAAATTCCATAAACATTATACAACTCATGCCACAAAAAGCACTGTTCTGCATACAATGTACTTACCTCACTAAATGAAGCTTACAGAGGATTTCAAATCTTCTAGAAGTCCAAAAAAATCATCTCAATTACTGGCATATTATTTCCATTTGAATACCTAAAAAATCAAATATACAAGTTTTTTTTTTTTAAAAAAAAAAAAAAGACAGCTTGTATTGTTTTAAAGCAATGTGTTAAATTCCATAACAATAATTTGCTATAACAACTATTTTCAAACTGTGGTTAAAAAGATGGATGCAATTAATAAAAATAAAGCACCAAGAAAAACCACAGTAAAAATTTAATCCATCTTTCAGTTATATGGTCTCTTCAATTCAGAGATTATTCTAAGTCTGAAAATATTTTATTGTCACTGTGACAGAGCTTATGTCACAGTGGAAGATTTCCTACATACCTACTTATGTATACTTTCACCCTAAATTTTATTATCTCTTTCAGGTTAATCTTTCACTACCTCCCTCAATAACTCAGACCGATCCCTGAATCCCTCAATTACAAATTAAAACTCTTGCACAATATCAACTTGTTAAGGTTCTTTGGTGGGTTTAATTACTGCATTAATTAATTAATAAAGTCCACCAAAAACAAGGTTATGTTGAGATGTTCGTTTATTTTGAACAAATCAAAACAAGTCTGCGACATTCACAAGCATAGTTGTTACAATCCAAAGATGCAATACTGACTTACTGAATACTTGCATGAATGTCTCTGTAACACTGAATGAATACTTAATGCAAACTGACTCTCTGTCCAGGCGATCTGTTTATATAGAGTCTATCGAAATTACGAGAATTCTTCAAAGGCATCCGCCCGATATTTCTCGATCATTAACAATCACTCAAACAATCAAACATATTAAAAACAATCGGAATTGATACAAAATTAATTAATAACATTACAAAATGATTAGAAATGGTAATTATAGATACTTAAATACAAAATTATTTACAGAAATCCTTTCAAATGGTGGAAAATTGTCCTGTAGACATCGTAACATACATTAATACAAGTAATTACAAACTTTTAATAAATTCTCTTGCATCATTCGGTTCTTAAACATATTAAATGGTCTTTAAATAATTTTCTTACCTAAAACAAAGTCTATATACACTTATTTACAAGAAATTACAAAATAAACATATCAAATCACTTTCAACCAAACTTTAGCTCATTACAAATATTTCACACAGTCCAATACTATCCAAAATACAGGTATTAGGGCTGTTACAAACTGCTTATCTACTGTCATGGTCCTATTTCCCTCCCATATACCCTGCCTAATTCTTCATTTTTCTTAATATCCATAAAGTCCTCATCACCACTGTATATTTCCAATGACTCTCAACTACTCAATTTTTTCATTTTATATGGATTTCCAACATCAAGGTCTTGAGAGAAAGGAGTGGATTAGGAGTAAGGAATGGAATTTGGAAATGGCCTTTTAAATGAACCACTCCAGCATTTGCTTGTAGTGATGCAGAAAATGGTGGAAAATTGAAATCTGTATAGATGGACTGGCAGCAGCATCACTTCCCTTCATAATCCTAACCAAGCTTCTTTAACATATCAATTACTGAGTGTTTTCCACTCCAGCTGGTGTGGTCTTTTAGCAGTTATTGATTTTTCAAAATACACCTTATTTCATTTGGTGTCATTCTCATCCTGTGACCAAACCATTTCAATCTTGATCATCCTAATACGTCTAGAATACTTTTTTTTTTAATCCTAGCAGAAGTTGGACTGCTTCGCTTCTGATTTTGTCTCATCTGGTCTTCTGGAAAATTTCAATTCAGTCAACAGAATCTGGCTGTCGTCCCTTCTAGTCAGCATGATGCCTTCTAATCCATAGGTTAGGATGGGATGGTAGGTTTCATATACATATAGTTTTGCTGTTTGAGGAAAACTTTTATCCCATAAAATCTGTTGAACAAAAGTATACAAGTTTACAACTGTTTTAATCCTACTGGTTATTTCTGTAATCAGCCTATTATCAACTGACATAACACTGCAGAGGTATTTAATGTTTGGAACAGTTTTAAGGTCATGCTGTCCTAACTACCTACAATTTGCCTGGTTTCCATTCCCTGCAGACTGCTGAACACACAATTTTGATCTCACCAGTCTAGCTGTGTTACAGTTTTCTTTAAATCTCCCCCAAAATCGTAACACAATCCACTAAAACCATGGCATTGACATTCTTGTCTTTCTTTTTAAAAAACTTCACAATTTTATCCACATTGCCTATGAAAATTTGTGGAGACAAAAAACTTCTTTGTGCCACCCCACATCTAGTCTCAAACCACCATGATCTGCTGGCTTGTACTTGATTTCCAATCTCAGCACTCTGACCTGCAACTCTCATCAGTCTCTTGACTGGTTTGATGCTATCCTCCATCCCTTCCTATCTTACACTAAACTCTTCATCTCAACTTACCCTCTACAGCCTACATCTTCAATTATCTGCTTCATATATTCTAATCACCATCTACCTCTATAGTTCTTACATTCGACTGTTCCCTTCACTAACAAATTAAAAATTCCCACATGTCTCAAAATATGACCTACCACCCTGTCTCTTATTTCTGTAAGACACTTCCACAAACTTCTTTCCTCTTTCATCATTTCCAAAAATGTTCAATTCATACTTTATATGTTCACTTATTTTTCAGTACCTTTCTATAACATCACATTTCAAATTAATACTGCCTAAATGCTGTGATGAGAAATATGAACATAAGCTTTCTCTGTATCAAGAAATTTGTCTATGACTAGTTTGCTTCTTTCCAATTACTTTTTTTTTTAAACACCTTGTTTTTAGTAAAGATAAGTCCAAGAGTAGGTCAATCAGGTCTAAATCAAAGTTGTAATTCCTCTAGATTCTGATTAACTATTATCTCTATCTTTTTAGCACAGATCAGAACTCTTGAGACAATGGGGAAGAATTGTTAACACTTGTAACTCAAGAATTTTTTTCTGTCACAATTTTTTTCAATACTGGAAAATTTATGCCACTAAATACAGCAACTCCGTTGATAGGATCTAAGTAATTATTTTCTGAAAAATAAATAATTACTTCAACTGATTCCTTTGAAATACATCAAGATAAAGTCTTTACTTTCACATATATTATCAAATCATAAATAATGTGTCTTTTCCACTTTTCATGACACACCACAGAAGTATTAGTTTTAACAGAAGGATCTCATGACAAGATAAATTTTACTTGGTATCTGGCAGTATACAGCCTTAAGTGTCGCTTACTTTTGGAAGCATTTTATCAAGTACAAGGTACCCAGTAACATTTTTCTCTTTTTCTACCTTGCCATTCCTCTTTAAGATCCTCAGTATTAAACCTTTCTTTTTTCAATCTCGTTTCTATATCTGCTACAAGATTATGATCAAAATTAACGTCAGCTCCTGGGTAAGTTTTTGCATTTTTCAACCAGTTCTTAATGCCTGCTCTGGATTAGTATATAGTCAACCTGGTATCTCTTTTCCTCAAAGGGTTTCAAAAATAGTATTTCCCACTACCATTCAAACTTATTTTAAATGATCCTACAGCTTCTGAAATACCTAGGAAGCTTTTAAAACTCGCCTCTAGCTACTGTCTTCACTTTATAATTAATTTTTGAAAATACCTTATTTCGTTCTTCCATGATAATATCACGACCATATGGAAAATATCACTATTTTTTATTATTATAATTACAATACTATAGGTTACTCAAAAAGTACTACACAAAATTTGGTTTAAAAGTTACTAATATTGTATATCCTGAACATTATCTCTTCCACTGAATTTACATGACTGGCTTGCAATAATTAAAAAATCTCTAAGAGCACATGGGTGGTTTAATGTATTTTACTTCAAAACAATTATTAAACCGTATAAAACTTCCTCAAATTTAAGTATGTTGTGCTGGAGTCCGTAAAGTTAGGCTCACTCTATCAGCTGATTTCTGATATCACTTTTAACAACTGATTTTATGAATTTAATAGTGCATATTTATATGGTGAATTACAATATTGGATTTTTATGCTTTAAATGACTTTAAACTCTTTCTTAAGGTTTCCTTATAACAAAATTTATCAACTTCAGGTTGTTTATTATTCTGAAAAACTCCCAGAGTGACGAAAAGTGTTGTGTTATAGTGAAATTACATTGTAACAAAATATTGCATTTACAGTGATGGAACACTGTAACACTCTGCTACAGTTTAGGTAGGTTTAGTATATGATTTTAACTATTTAAGGTTGGTTTATGATCTGCATTGACTATTTAGTTAACTTTACTGCTTCAGTTAGCTGCGTAGTTGGCCGTAAGGCCACGGTATCGGGTGTTTCACTTTTGCCTGTTCTGCTGTAACCAAGCATTGTTGTTAGAATTTGCAAAATTCTAAGGTAGCTTACATTCTGATTACAATGGCTACTCCTAAATTCCCACTCCTCTCCTACCCCGAATAACAATATTGATACTCTCCACTTTCAGACTCTCCATTCCCTCCCAACCCCAATCTAACTTCACATATCCCTAAAATATCCAACTTATAGCCAATTCAGTGAAAGAACAAGAAATACCGCCGGTGGCCCTGGAAACTAATTGCAATCACAATTAGGCTAACTCTCGCAGAAAGCGTACAAGAGACAAACATGAGTATTAAAACAAATTGCCCCCTTCAGGGCTCAGGCAACACTCTCTCGGTGTGCCATTTTAACGTAGAGGGATTGTCTGTAGAGAAAAGCGAAGTCCAGTCCAAAGTGATGCTCAGTCACCATGTGGACTTTCTGGCAATTCAAGAGACCTACACGCGTGACTTCATAGACCTTAAACACAGAGGCCACATCCCTAGGTATTATATAGTGGATAGTATCAATCACCAGCAATATGGTATTGCAACATATGCCAGAAACAATATAATGGATGTATCCACAGTGGCTAAACAAGACACAGGCAATGTGGAGATCTTAGTTGTGCAGGCATGTGGTGTGCATATAGCTAATATCTATAAGCCACTGAATATCTTTTGGCCTGCCTGCCCACTGCCTAATTTGCAGCACCCCGTGTTGTATGTGGGGGATTTTAATTCCCACAGCCCTGACTGGGGTTACGTGGAAGAAGACAAGAATGGTAGACGGTTGTGTGAATGGATGGAACTTAATAACTTGGACCTTCACTTTGATGCCAAGAGTAAGAAGACATTCAAGTCAGCCAGATGGAGATGAGAGTCTAATCCTGACAAGTCTTTTATGACAAAAACTCCAAATGCTGATGATGGTCTGAGCATTCAGCGAATTGTCCTTAACAACATTCCACACAGTCAGCATAGGTCAGTGGTCGTTTCATTTGGTATCCATACAAAAGTCATAAGATCTGCCCCATACCCTCGCTGGAACTTTGAGAAAGCAAATTGGGAAGAGTTTACTAGGACATTGGATAGAGTCCTTGAAACTGTTCCAAGTACTGTAACAACTTACAAGAAATTTCTGAAAGCTGTGGAAACAGCAGCAAAGCATAACGTACCTAGGGGCTACAAATCTGACTATATCCCTGGTTGGGACCACGAGTGCACCCATTTACTCAAGGAATTCGAAAGAAGGGGTGACCACACCTTAGCGACAAGGTTGATGGAATCTTTTAAAAACAACTCTGGCAGGAAACAACTGAGAAGTTAGACATCACATATTCAAGCAGAAATGCTTGGTTTTTAATCCGAAAACTGGATGTCGACTACAACCAGAAAGATACGATAGGGGGTATGTCCTGTAATGTCATAGCCAGTCACCTGCTAAGAACATCTAAGGTGCCAGGTAATAGAGATACAATTCGATCAGTGAAAAGTGAACTTCATGAAGTCAAGAAGCTCACTAAACCAAATGCAGAATATTCAAACGCCTTCACTATGTCTGAATTGGATGCCACATTGAAGTATACTAGACTCCACAAAGCTGCTGGATGTGATGGCCTGTACCCAAAATTCCTCATTAATACAGACCCTATCACAAGAAAATGGTTGCTTGCAATTTTCAATTAAATATTACAGATGTCAAAGTTGCCTCCTGCCTTTAAAAAATTTAAGGTGATAGCCATTGTAAAACCGGGTAATTAAGGAACTGCACCAGAACACCTTAGGCCAATTTCTCTACTCAGCATATAAGTTGCTTGAAAGAATGGTGCTGGCTCAGATTCACATCACCATTAATAAAATCATTCCCTCAGAGCAGGCTGGGTTCAGGCCAAAGCATAGCTGTGCTGAGCATGTTCTGACTCTTGTGACCCACATTGAGACTGGATTTCAAAAGAAACTTGATACTGGAGCTATGTTTGTCGATCTATCAGCAGCCTATGATACTGTACGGAGTGAGGGTCTCCTTCTCAAATTCCTAAATGTTGTACTGTGCAACAAAATAGCTGAACTCTTGAACAACATGCTGAGTAATCGCAAAGTCCAGGTCCACTGCGAGGCCCAAAAGAGTCACTGGCATGTTCTCAAAAATGGACTGCCTCAGGGTTTGGTGTTGGCACCTGTGCTTTTTAATTTATATATTGCGGACATATCTCAACTAAATTGCCGGAAATTTCGGTATGCTGATGGCCTGGCAATTACTTTCCAGGATAGAAACTTCCAGATTTGTGAAGGTGACTCACTGAGGGTCTGAACCAGCTATACGCATTATTCTCTACATGGAGACTAAAACCAAATCTCATAAAGACAGAGTCTTGTTGCTTCCACCTTTCAAACCAGCTCGCCTACGTCACAATAAGACCAACCTTTGGACCGCTTGGAAGAGTAGAACACAAAGACCACCCCCACATATCTGGGTGTTACCTTGGATTCACCCCTCATTTTTTATCAGTATTTATCTAACACTGCAGAGAAAGCAAAGACCCGTTTGAACCTTGTAAAGAAATTGGCTGGTACTTCATGGGATGCAGGCGGTCAAGTTCTTCAAGGAGCAGTCCTTGGTGTGGCATTCTCCCCAGCAGAATACTGTTGCTCTACATGGCTTGGTAGTGCTCATACTGCCAAAATTGACATCCAGCTTAACGCTGCTATGAGAACAGTGAGTGGTATTAGGTCTACCACAGTATCCTGGCTGCCTGTACTTTCCAACATTGCTCCACCACATTTGAGGAGAAAATCGATATTGCTTAGAGAATTGGAAAGAGTGGAGGAAAACAACATGATTCCTCTGCATGATGACCTTCTTCATCTGCCTTGCACACGTTTAAAATCGAGGAGATCTGCCTACATGGAAGCAGCCAGTCTCAGACATAACAACTTTAACTTATATGAAGAGTGGAGAAAGGAGTGAGAAGCCAACAGCCCACACAATTGTGAATTTATAAAAGATTCGACAACCTGTGTTACAGGGTTTGACTTGCCTAGGCATCTTTGGTGTCAATTGAACAGATTTCTCACAGGTAACAGAGTTTCCAATGCAACTATTATTACTATTATTATTACTCCGCGATTCACTAAAAGTGTGTGGCGGAGGGTGCATTGCACCTATCGAAAGGGGTTATGGTTTGGAAGGGTTATAAGGGATATGGCAGGAGGCGCCCATGGGCTATTGTGAGGAACCATCCCCGCATTCGCGTGGAGTGATCTGGGAAAACCATGGAAAACCCATATCAGGATGGCTGGAGTGCTTTATCGAAAGCTACTCCTGTCGGATTTTAAGTTTACTCGCCCGGTAAATCCTTTCTATTCCATTCCCTAATCGCTCGTGGGAAAAATGAATACAGAAATGAATCGGTTCTGGCCCTGATTTCTCTTATCTTATTTTCACGGTCATTTCGAGATATGAATGTTGCTGGTAGCAATATTTGCTGACTGTCATTCCGAAATACATCTGTCGTGAATTTTTCAATTAGCTTTCGTCGAGAGCAACGCCTTCGGTGTTCCAGGTCTTCCCAACCTAACTCCTTCAACATCGCACTTACGTTTTCCCTCCAACTATATATACCTGTCACGAATCGGGCGGCTCTTCTTTGGACCTTCTCTAAAGCCTCCATTAACCCCTTTTGATGGGGACCCCATACAGAACAACAATATTCTAAGTGAGGACGTACTAGTGACTTGTATACAATCGATTTAACTTCCTGAGTGCACTGATTTAAATTACGACCTAGAAATCGGAGCATACGATTTGCTTTTCCCATTACATTCTCGATATGCTCATTCCACGACAAATTATTACGAATTGTTACCCCTAGGTATTTAGCGGAATCTACCGTTCTAAGGACAGTGCCATTAATCGTATATTCATAGTTAAATGGTGTCAGCTTTTTACTTACATGCATGACTTGGCACTTTTTAGCGTTTAACTCCAACTGCCAATCTTTACACCACGCAATTATTTTCATAATATCGTCTTGTAACAAAGCGCAGTCGTCCTGGGTTTTGATTTCGCGATAAATAATAGCATCTTCGGCAAATAATCTTTTCATCCCCCCTATTATGTCGCATAGATCATTGATGTATATGAGAAACAACAGTGGCCCTAACATGCTTCCCTGGGGAACTCCAGACCCCATTTCAGTAAGTGATGAACGCTCACCGTCGAGAACTACGCACTGTGTTCTGTCCTTCAGGAAGTCTGCAACCCAGTCGCATATTTGTCTAGATATGCCGTAACCGCGAAGTTTCCTAAGTAACCTAGTGTGAGGCACAGTGTCGAAAGCTTTTTTAAAGTCTAATAGAACCAAATCAACCTGGGATTGCTCATCTATAATTCGGCACAAGTCGTGAATTAGAAGTGCAAGTTGTGTTTCGCAGCATCGGCCTTTTCTGAATCCATGTTGATTTGGGTTTAAAAGCTCACCTTCATCCAAGAACCGCATGACATTTGAATAGATGATATGTTCTAAAATCCTGCAAAATATTGAAGTTAACGAGATCGGCCTATAATTCTGAGGATCATTAACATTCCCATTTTTAAACACTGGAGTTACGATAGCTGTCTTCCATTCGGCTGGTATTTTTCCTTGATCCAGAGAGACGGTATACAATTTCATCAAATACGGTGCAATTTCCTTTGCGTATCTTGAGTAGAATCTTGTAGGAATACCGTCTGGTCCGGGAGCCTTATTGGTTTTTACATTCATAAGCAGTTTAGTTATTCCCTCGACATCAAGAGCGAGATCATTCATAATTTTGTCGGTACGATTATTAAATATCGGTATTTCCTCTGAGTTTTCTATCGTGAAAGCCTTTTTAAATATATCATTCAAAATTTCTGCTTTCTCTACGCTTGTTTCTGTTAATTCACCATTTTCTTTAATCAGCGACGGCATAACCTTACGAGAGCCTCTTATTACTTTGATATATGACCAGAACTTTTTTGGATTGGTAATGAGATCTTCGGATAAATTCCTAGCTTGGAATTCTTTAAACGCATCGCGCATTGCCCTACGCACTTCCGCGCGCAACTGGACTAATTTAGCACGATTAGATGAGTCCCCCGATTTTTTCACCGCGGCATGTAAACGCCTTTGCCTCCTGAGCAAACGTTTCACTTCCCTATTGAACCAAGGGAAGTTATTACTGACCTTAATACACTTCTTAGGAACAAACTGGTTTAAACCGGTCCATATTAGTTCTTTTAAATTAAACCAAAGTTCCTCAACATTTGTATTTAGCAACATTGCATAAATGGGGTCTCCGTGAAGATGTGCGGTGTGACTGTGGTGGTCTACAAACTACTGACCACATTGTGATGGACTGTCCAGCAACAGGATTATCTGGAGGCCTTCTCACACTGCATCAAGCTGGAGCAGCTGCCAGAAGATGGCTTGAATCTATAGATAGTTATTTGATTGTACATGTCTTTTGTTGTACTTGACATACGATAATAATAATTCTCTAATTTGCCTACTTGCAGAAGAGTTCTAGCATTCCAGGTTCCTATTCTGATTCTTTTCCTTCTCTGAATCCAACTCCCACACTTTCTATGTATTCCCCTCCTGGAGATCCAAATAAAGGGTTACTCCAGAACATTTTACTTGAAACCCCATCGCCATGTTGTTTCTAGGGAATCCACCTCAACTTTGAGATACAATATCTCGAAAACAAAGCAAGTAATCAAAAAGATTTGCTCTATACTTTTAATTTGTCTCATCAAGTTACATAACAATCCTTCATCAAACTGCAGAACCATGGTTAAAAATAAATATTAAAATCCAGATATCTCTTGCTGCACCACAGAATGTTAGATGCATTTGTTTTCACTAGATAGTTGTAATGAATTATGTTTGCATGTCCTATTGGAAAATTGTAAAGAAGTTTAATAATTAAATGTGGTTTCAGAATTCAATTGCAGTGGAAATTATTATTATTTGCCATCATCAGTCTCTCTTCCCGAATCACTCCATGGAAATGCCGAGATGCTTCCTTCAAAAGGCCATGGCCGAATTCCTTCCGATTCCTTGCCCCCATCCTTTCCTGTCTCTAAAGACCTCGTTGTTAAGAGACGTTAAGCAGTTACTTCAGTCTCTCGACTGGTTTGATGCAATCCTCCATCCCTTCCATCTTGCGCTAACCACTTCATCTCTACATGCCCTTTCAACCCACGTCCTCAATTATCTGTTTCATATATTCTAATCTCTGTTTTTCTCTAAAGTTCTTTCCTTCGACTGTTCCCTCTACAAACAAATTAACCAATCACACATGTCTCAAAATATGACCCACCATCCGGTCTCTTCCACAAACTTCTTTCATCGCCCATCATTTCCAAAACACGCTCCTTTAGCGCTTTATCTGTCCACTTAATTTTCAGCATGCTTCTATAGCACCACATTCCAAATGCTTCATTTTTTCTTCTTTCTGGTATCCCTAAATTTCAAGCTTCACTACAATAAAGTTCTGAGCTCAACACATAGAGTTTTAAAAGTACTTTCTGAGTCCTACAGCAATATTTGAAACTAAAAGATTTCTCTTTTTCATGAAGGCTCTTTTTGCTAGGTTTTAACGACATTCCTACTTCAGCCATCAGTTTACTTCCTAGGTCATCATTACAGTTGGGGACCAGCTCCAATTTCCCAGGTGTGGTTTACAAGCCTTGGTTGTTGTATACGACCGTCTCCTATCCAGAAAAGTTTCTAGGTAGCAGAATTTATTTACTTCTCCTATTGCATCCCGTCCTATTTTTATATTTACTGTTTTTTTATATCATTTCTGCTATATTTCGTTGCTCTTGTCTTGCTTTGGTTTATATTAAGTTCTAAATCGTCCTTCATTATTTTGTTCATGCCAATCAGTAACTTCTCAATATTCTCAGCATGTTCTGCTGACAGGGCAATGTCTTCAGCAAAAAAGCAGCATTGATTTTTCCTCCTTGAACACTTATGCCACATTCAAATCTTCCTTTCCCATCCTTTACAACTTCTTCTACATACAAGTTGAATATTAATGGGGATAGACTAAAACCTTGTGCATATAACTGACGCATGTCTCTCAAGATTCTTTACTTATATTGTAGCCACTTGATTCTTATATATCTTACAATGTATTATTCTAGGCCAGGGGTCCCCAAACTTTTTATCACGTCGACCCCCTCATAGAACATTTGTCTTCTCATCGACCCCCAGATTAAACGTTTAATAAAAACCAGTGCCGGATCTGGGGGGGGGGGGGTGTAGACCGGGGTGCCAAGTTGAAGGGGGCGGCAAAATCATGTTTGAAGGTCGGCGATTTAAGTCGCGGAAACCATTTTTTAGCTCTACTAGTACACTGGGCGCCGGGCGGCGACAACAATGAGTTTGACCAACAATCGGCGCGGCGACAACAATGTGTTTGGCCGACAATCGAGGTGGCGACACTTGGGGTCAGTTTTTGCCCGGTTCGAAAAATTCCTGGATCCGCCAATGATGAAAATTTTAAACCATTATTAGCATTTCTGATGTTAAACAATAAGGAAACTTGCATAACAACCCAAAGAAAGTATTTATAGTTCCCACACGTTAAAAATCCACCCAACAACACTAACAGAAAAAGGAGATATTTTACACTGCTATTATAATCGTAAAAAATAATAACAAAATTATAGTTAGATGGAAACTAGCCTATAGCCGTAAGTGTCATAAAATGTAAAATAAAAAATAATACTTGAAAATTTAAATAAATTATATTCGATAAAAAAAAACATCTACCATTTTACGACTACTATTGAATACATTAAAAATAAGTTAACATACCTTTTTATTAAAGTATCTGATATTAGTGAGATGGATGGATCTGAAGGGCAGCAACAAGATTACTGATGTTCGGTTGAAAATTGGTAAGTTTTAGTCACAAATCACCACGGTTTTCCAAGTTCAGTCTGTTTCTCTGTCTTGTCAAAATAGCGTTCGCGTGGCTAAAGCCAGCTTCAACCATGTATGAAGTTGGGAATGCAAGTAAGAAAGGTTCGGCTTCTGCTCTGAGCTTGGGATATTTTGTAGCGATATTGTTATCGCTCCAAAATTCGCTGAGGTTTTTATTTTTAAACAACGCTTTAGCTTCCAGATTAACGCATATTTCAATCATTTCATCTTCTAAGCCGGGTTCATTACCTTCATTATCAATTTTAACATCAAATGGAGAAGCAAACCATTCAGGAACATGCATGTTCTCCAAGTCTTCGAAACGTGCTTTGAAGTCTTCTCTTAATTTATCGAGATGTTTAATATATATCTCCAAATCACTGTCGGGTATCTCTTCATTTTCTTTTAGTAGTCGAAAGTTTGAAAAATATTTTAAATCTTTACGTGCCAGTGAAGATTTTAACAGGTCCATTTTTAGTTGAAAGGCCATTATAATTGTTCGAGCTTGAACAATTGTAACATTTTTTCCTTGTAAACGCTTCTGTACTTCGTTAAATTCCGAATAAAGATCTGCCAAATAGAACAGATGGTTCTTGCACTGTTTTAACTTGTCACATAGTAATGGATCCACATTCTTAAGAAACTCTGCAGACGAGTCATACAAGTCAACAAGCCTCTGCAAACTATCACCTTTTGACAACCACCTTACCTCAGTGTGTAAAAGTAATTGATTGAAAGGTTCATCATTTTCTTCACATAACTTCGGAAACAGTCGGGAATTGAGAGGATGAGCTTTAATTTTATTAATTGACCTAATGCACACTTTTAGACTATCATGCAGCTCGCCACTCAATTTTTTGGCTATAAGATGCTGCCTGTGTAGGACACAGTGAACGGTATGTACATTAGGAACTTTTTCCTTCAGAAAGACGAAAAATCCTCTATAACGGCTTACCATAGCAGGTGAACCGTCAGTAGCTACTGCAGTAATATTCCCGAAAGGAATGTTGTGCTTGTTCAAATAATCTTGCAAACATAAAAAAATTGTCTCACCTTTTGAATCAGTTTGTACATATTTAGCAAACAGAAATTCATCAACAGTGTCATTCAGGAATGGACTATGGAACCTAACATAAGCCATGAGAAGATTTGAACTTTCGAAAGTTGATTCGTCAAGTTGAATAGCAAACTTACAATGCTGGAACTCAGAGGTCAAAGATCTTTCAACATCATCGGCCATTTCCTCTATATGTCGCTGCACAGTATTTGCACTCAATGGTATGCACTTTAAAAATAGTTGAGAGTCTTTCTTCATAACATTTTCAATTGCCTCTTTTATAGCTGGTACTATAATCTCTTCACCAATAGTGTACGGTTTGCCTTTCTTTGCTATGTTAAAAGAGATGCTCAGAATGTCCTCATTCCTCCATCACTGTCAGCGCTAGCAGATGACTTCAAATAAGTACTTAAATTTGGCCGTTCTCTCAATTTCTCTTTTAGCATTTTGAAATACTCAAATTCTTTGTTTTTCTTATCAGAATGGATCCTTTCCAAGTGGTCTTTCATTTTCGCTGGCTTCATAGCATCATTGCTGAAAGTTTTTTCACATAAAAAGCACATAGGAATAGTTTCATTAGCAAAAGATTGCACAAAACCATATTTCAAATACTCGTGTGAATATTGTCTGCATTTCTTCTTAGCACTGGTAGACAACATTGTAGGTATTAAACTCAGATTTATAATATGAACAACAGGATACGATCGCGGCACAACAAAACAGCGGCAGTAAGAGACGCAACTTATTACCGCACGAGATATAAAGAACTCCCTGTTCTTTCTCAGAGTGCATTGTTGCTACTTTTTGCTAACAATAGATATCTAGCCTTGGAAGGAATAATAATTATATCTAAAAGTAACCTAGTCAATTTAATTAGATAGGAAAAAGATAAAAAAGAAGTATCTAAATTTAATGGTTTTCGGTATATTACGATGTTTTCTATGTAAAGGACAAAATCTGCATTTAGATATACAATACATAGAGTGGAAACCATACTAGAGTTTAACAGTGCAATTTGTGTATAATGAACCAGCAGCGTTCACTCCCCCCCCCCCCCTCCATTTCTCTGTGGCTTTACGTCTCGTCGACAGCGCGGTCATTAGAGGCGGGATGGAACTGCGGACAAGGAACTGGAAGGAATTCGGCCAAGGCGTTTTGGAGGAAGCATCCCGGTATTAGCCTTGAGTGATTTGGGGAAACCATGGAAATCCCAAATCCGTATGCCCGGAGGGGATTCGAACCGGCGTCCTCCCGAATATAAAATAGTTAAATAACCGAAGTAAATAAAAAATAAAGTTTTAATACTTGTTGAGTTCATCACGTAGCTTAGCTAAAATAAAATAATTGTGATGTTTAACTTCTTTCTTATCCCTATACCGACCTCTTTGGGGACCCCTGGTGTAAACAGACATCAGAGATGCCTGTCTTTTAATTGATAATTTCAGCTAACTTCCTATTTTTCGAAAATGTAGAATTTCATGTCCAAGAGACACAATTCGTAAATTGGTCTACATTCGTTTCTCACAGGAATGACCACTAGCAAACCAGCAATGTGAGTGAAGAATAAAGCAGTGAAATCAAACAATTTAAATGCTAAGCTTTGCTCCATTATTACCTCACCGCTTTGAACCCCAGTATGAGTCACCGCATCAATCCAATTGGTTTTCGTTGCTTTGTTCTTCACTCTTGTCGTTGCTATGCTCTCCGCTCCAGTATGTTTTCTCCTTAACACATACCTAAAGCGACGCAGGCTTCGGTAAAACTTAAATTATAACGGAGGTAGTCAGTTATTTGGATTTTTGTTGGAATATTCCCATTTTTTCCCTAAACAATTTAATTGGTCCTCTTTTTATCAATCGACCCCCTTTCGACCCCCGGGTATTAATCGACCCCCAGAGAACTCTTATCGACCCCCAGGGGTCGATACCGACCACTTTGGGGACCCCTGTTCTAGGCTATCTCTATAATTTGATTCCTGAATCTGTCTGACCATGCTGTAATCCAGCTGATATCTATCTGTATCCATTGGACATTTCCAGGTGTATATCCTTCATGTGTGGTTCTTAAATAGTGTGTTCGCCATGACGAGTTTATATTTTTCCAAAGTTTTAATGACCTGCTTCCTCTCTCATTTCTTTCTTTCTTTTTCTTTGTTTTGTTTTTGCCATTACCACATTCCAGTCACCCATGATGATTAAATTTTGCTCTCCTTTCAATATTGGATTAATTCATCAATTTAGAGTATATCCATTTCTTCAATATCTTCCTGTGATGTTGGCATAAAAACTTGTACTAACATGGTTGGGATGGGTTTAATTTCTACCATCATCATAATAATCATGTCGCTAAACTGTTCATAACATCTGACCCATTTTCCTACTCTCTTGTTCACTATAAATCCTACAACAGTAACTTCACCAATAGCTTTGGTGTTAATTAGTCTGTATTCCCCAGACCTGAAATCTTGTGCATCCTTCCATCTAATCTCACTAGCCCCAACAACAGCTCACTTAAGTCATTCCATCTCCCTTTTTAAGTTTTTTAATCCATCTGCCCTATTCAGACTTTTAGCACACCATGCTCCAACTCACCATTCTGACGACTCCTCCCTAACAGTCCTCACCCAGAGATCCGGTTGGGAGACGATTTTTTTCTGCTGGAATATTTTACCCAGGAAGAAGCCATCATACTGTATGTAATTTAAGAGGATTACATGTCCTCGGGATACCCTTAGGGTCTTTGAGGCAGTGGCTTCCCGTTGCCTTCTACATCCCCAGGCCAGTGATCATTTCTGATTCATTTGCCTTTAGGAGCAGTTTCCAACCACAAGGGAAAGAGGGGGTCCTGGACCATTCTTCGCTAGTCCGCTTTCTTTAGGAGGCTGTTGGCAAACAGTGTGTAACTCCTTAAACCGGGAATCGTTCAGTCCCCAGAGCCACGTGCGTGCAAACAGGGTAAAGAAATCATGTCGCTATTACACTAAATTACATGTTGTTTCTGATATGACTACATAAACAAATAACCTTATTGCTGAGGTTAAGACTGTAGAAGTAATGGTTACAAATACTTCATGTATTTCGTTAAAACTGTTTCCATTTGAAAATAGTGCTCTGTACACAATCCATTCAATCAGCAATATGGACATAGCCACTGACCAAACTTTTCTAGAAAAATGGAGATTGTTGGAAATCGTGATTCCACTAGTAATTGGCATCATAAACCTACACTAGACAAACAAAAAAATATACTTTCCGACGTAGTTTTAGTGGCATCATATTGCTCCATTGTGTATTAACCTAGTTACTGCTGGAAATAATGGTCCAGTATGTATTAGGGGATTCTACGATAACCGTGGGCCCACAAGTTGATAGATTCTTATGTAACTTGATGGGACATACTTTAAGTGAGGAATACAACTTTTTGATTCCTTGCTTAGTTTTTGAGGTACACTGTCTTAAAAGTGAGGTGGTTAGAATTGAAGTGTGGCCTAGACCAGAAGAAAAAAAATTCACCAAAACCAAATTCGATGAAAGATTCTCCTGTGACTAGATGAGACTAATCAAAAGTAATGAATTTCTTTATATATATATATATCTTGTTTAGTTCTTAAGATGATATATCTTCAAACTGAGGTCAGTAGGTTGAGGTGTAGCCTAGACCAAATCCACAAAGAACTACATGCTGAACATGCAAAGCAAATGTTTTCTCCTCTTCCTAGCTGTTGAGATTAAGATGAAATACGGCCTGGACCAGAAGAAAAACACTAGGGCCTACCTATAACAGATTTTTGACATTCTATATCTCGAGAACTAGGCGAGTATTCATTTTTTTTTAATTTATTTATTCTTTAGTTTCAATTTGTTGTGAGGAGTTACATTCATCACCAAATTGTGGCACTATCGATATGATAGTGCTACCCAATATTATATCATTATTAGTCAACGCAGAAGAATGTTGTCGTAGTGGAATCACAATACCTGGTAGACCTGAAAAATGCTCCAATCTACAAGGTAATTTTTCAATGTCTTACAATTATCAGTTGAAAGATAACGCCAATGCAACTGTTTCATTTATTTATTGATGCGTCGTACGCGTTTCACCTCTCATCGAGGCATCATCAGCGACGAATCTGTGTTACAGTTTTTATATACAGTTTTATCCTATTTTTACGTAATTATGAGCATGAGATATTTTATAGCTAATGGTTACTTATGATTTACATTTTTTTAATATGGTATGCAGCTGCGCATCTCCGTTTTCATATACAAAGCATGTTTTGCCTATATCATATTTACAATATTGTCTGTTGTCATCGTTCCGTCATCTGTTGGCGTCAGCTGGTTTGTTTATGTCTTGTCTCTGGTGTGCTTTCGCGTCCTACTGTGGCCATTTTGTTTGCATGTGTCAGGTCTCGTGCCGATAGCGCGAGTTTTGAAAAGTGCGTGTATGTGTGATGATCTTGTTAGTGTGTTTTATATTTAAGTGTGATGTAAATGTGTGTGGTATGTATATATTGTTTTGTCTGTCGAGTTTGTGTATATTATATTGAGTAACGTTTTATTTGTGATGTTTACTTGGTCGTTTAGTACTTGTTTGCCTGCATTTTTTGCTTTTTGAATATATAAGTTTTCCTGTATAGTGAGTGTGTTGTGTCTGTGGTTGTTGATAGTGAGAATTTGCATATCTGTGTTTATATTTGTCGGTGAATGGTTATTTTCTATGAGGTGTTCGGCAAATGTGGAATGGTTGCTGTATTTTAATGCTCTCATGTGCTCTTTGTACCTGATTTGGAACTGTCTTCGTGTTTGCCCTATGTATATTGCTTCACGTTTTTGACAGGTGAGTTGGTAAATGCCTGAACTTTGGTATTTGTTTGTGTCTGAAAGACAAAACAAAATAAACAAAAACTGTGTATATTTATATATAAACCACACACATATACATCACACTTAAATGGCCACAGTAGACAACCGAAGGACGCGAAAACGCACCAGAGACAAGACATAAACAAACCAGCTGACGCCAACAGACAACGGAACGATGACAACAGACAATATTGTAAATATGATACAGGCAAAACATGCTTTGTATATGAAAATGGAGATGCGCAGCTGCATACCGTATTAAAAAAATGTAAATAGTAAGTAACCATTAGCTATAAAATATCTCATGCTCATAATTACGTAAAAACAGGATAAAACTGTATATAAAAACTGTGACACAGATTCGTCGCTGATGATGACTCGATGAGAGGTGAAACGCGTACGACGCATCAATAAATCAATGAAACAGTTTAACTCTCAACTGATAATTAATTAAGCAACTGCGGAAACATGGCCTGCAACAACAATGCCTTACAATTATTTCACAAAAGTTATTGTTCAGGCATCATGTTAATCTATTCTAAGATTGCATAAGTCGATATAATCCCTACAAACAATGTTCTAACATTTTTATTTCAATGTTATGCTTATACCATGTTGATATTCTATTATTAATTGACGATGTTTACTCGCCTGTGGAAATACTACACGCTGTTGAAATAACAGAATGATAATGATAGATGCTAAATAATAGTTAATATCATAAGTAACTCAGGGTAATATCAAGAGGGGATATTGCTGTGGCCTCGCGTAGTAAACACGCAGATCACGTGGTGTATATGACAACATTGTGACGTATTCAGTCTGCACGTACCAACACTGTAACAGCTATAGATATGATCTGAAAATTGGATATCTGCAATATCGTGCATTATGGTTACGTTTCACTTTGGTCCAGGCTGCATTACGATCGAAACACATATTTATAAAATATGATTTCGTCAATCATCATTGAGTTTATGTTGTAATGCAGCCTGGACCATACATCACAATGATGTCATATATACCACGTGATCTCAGTGTTTACTACACAAATTGCAGCAGTATCCCCACCTTGATATTACCCATAACTCGGTGCCTTTCATTGTATTACATCTGTCTCACCGTTCTTGAAGATTTCTAGTACACGTCTTCCAGAACAGTAAAGTATAGAAGGAATCTGTAAAATATATTTTCAACATGAAAAAACAGTTGTTTTCAACTGGCTATTTATTGCACAGTAACCGAATAAAGAAAGGGCTACAGTTACAGCTATAGCTTCAAGCAAGATCTACAGCACTACAGTTGTTTCACATTTTTAAACGTATTTGATAACAATAAAAAAAATTAATAGAAATTTCGTGTAGTGCAAAAGTAAATGTATGATCAAATTGTCACCAAGATGATCCATTATAAGTATTTAATGACAGGAAATGAAAGTATTAATAATAACAATGTGCAATTTTAAACACCTTTCATCCAGATGTAACAGTACGTCAAATGAATACTCTTGTTGCCTTTCTAAATTTAACTAAGAAACTAACTCAGACAATTATTCAGTAAAAAATTCAGGCCTAATATGAATTCGTTTACGATACTGGTATGAAAGCACCAGCTGTAAGACCACATACCATTAATAACTATAAAATTCAAAATTAGTACAATACTTCACAACAAACATTAACACATAAACCAATCCAAAGTGTTTAGAAACAGAAAACAAACCGAAATTGAAAAGCGAGTTCTGTGATCATAGATACTAAAACCTCAATATAATTATTATCTTTTGTGACAAGTAGCTCGCGCGCAGCGTTTGTTGTATATGGGAATTTGGAAATATTTTGAATGTTTATTGTACTCGGGGTAAAGTATAAAATTTATTGCTATGCTTTTTACTTTTAGATCGTATCGCATTCTACCTTTTTATTGAGCCATACGTAATAAATGATTGTTCTGTAAGAAGTACTAAAATAGTTTGTTTTTATCGTACTTATTGATATTAAGTTTGAGTGTAAATAAGATTAAACAGGAAGGTTTTTTAGAAATATTTTCTAATATGTTTCTATTATTTGCGGAAGTGAAGTAGTTTATGATTTCTTTATTACTTGCTTAGCTTTATGCTTAGTATTCATGACAGCTTCATTTTACATACAGCTGGTTGGCTTTTAAAGCTACCTCTTGTTTAAGGAATTGAATAAATATTCTTGTAAGTATGCAGATTTGGTAATACTGAAGTAAACGGTACCGTCGGAACTACTTTCTTCATCGCCATTTTTTAAGGAAAAAGATAAATGTAGGAATTATATATGGACAGCCAATGCAGTTAGCAAAAAGACACTATAAATATGGTCCTTTTCATGTTCAACCTAATACACTATAATATTTGTTCAAGTGTCATATCTATCCAGTTTTCACTTAAAATATTGCAGTTAATTTTTTTATTATTATTTCTATTCTTACTTAATTTGAAGAAAACATCTTGGAAAAGTAGCATATCTTTCACTCTTATTATGTAGGCTGTACACATGAGACTATATCATAAACCTGTAGAACTGTAAATCTTTAGGTTTATTTTTATTCATTTGTAGTTAAAATTACACACCACCAGTGTTCTTTCTTTAATTTCATTATTTAGCACAATCTCTTCCCCTCCTTTCAAGAACACCTAAATTCCCGTGATTAACCTTTCCTCCACTCACGTGTCAGAAAACTATCAATTATGTCCTAGGGACATTTTCTCAAACTCCCAAGCCTGTCCATGCTGCTTTGGTCTGGGACTTACTAATCTTTTGTCACTCTCTCCATTGGCAATATCACTTTGCTACCACAGTGGAGCTCAGTAACTGATGCAACAAGATTGAACCCAGCCGGCGGCTATCAAAATTTCTTTTCAACTGGGTCTATCCTCTTTCCCCTCATAACCATTCCCTCTTTCTATTCGAGGAGTTCGTTCCATTCAGTCTGTCCTCATACTCTTTACTCAATTCTATTGAACACTCAACAACATCAGGGCTGTGGAAACTCAAGATGAGAGAGAACTGTCTAGAAATCAAAACATCATCATCCTATCAGCTGACAAGGGCTTAATAACTGTAGTCATCAACTTCAGTGGCTGTGAGCCCCTGAGAATGCTTTCCGATACCAACACCTGCCATCTACCACAGATATTACTGTCTCCACACACCTTGACTTGCAGGGACTCTATCAAGACCTCACTTCTCAGCATATTCCCTCATAATGCCTCAGAATCCCCATACACCCATCCTGTACCTTCTTCACAAGATCCACAAGGCTGGCAGTCGTGGATAACCTATAGCTGCAGCATATGGTTCACCTACTGAAAAAATTTTGACCTTGGTAGATTTACATCTCTAACTGTTTTTACAGAACTTCCCCACACTTCCTTGAATGTCTGTTCATAGTCCATACTCCACTACTTCCAGGAGCGGTCTGGTTACTCTGTTAGTTAAGGTACATGACTGGAAAGCAGAAGGTCTCCAGTTCAAATCCCAGTCTCGGTTGGAATTTTTTGCCCTTAAAAACTGACCTTCACCTCTCGCAAAGCTTTATTTTGTCCATAAAAAGTACCCTAGGATTCTCATAGTTTGGATTCCATGTAAAACTGTAGGTCCCCTGTACCCAGTAGGATTACTGGGTTAGTTGAGGGGAGCTACGACAGAGGCGTATGCATGACATATTGAAACTACCATTTGGCCAACAATGACATATGCAGTTTTTTTTGCTACCTTCAGATTCCTTCCTTCTTCCTTGCCACCATTGATGTAACTTTACACAAGCACTCCCCATTGTCAGGGCTTCAGTACCCCAGAATGCCTTCTGGATATGCGACCTACACACAACCTTTTCAGAACACCCTGCCTTACTTCTTTGGTTTATTGACTCTCTCCAAAAACTACTTCTTCAATTCCCAAGTATACCAACAGTTCAGAATAATGCTGTGGGTACCCGCATAGTCCAGTCCAAGGCTGATATAGTCATCTGAAGGAACTGTTGCTGTGTGACGTCCCATTTAAATGCACTTTGGGGTTCAGACATATTGATGATATATTTATCATATGGATCCACAGTGAAAACCAACTCCCAGACTTTCTAAATTCCTGTAACATTAGCCATTGCATCAACTCCACCTGGACTTACTTCCATGCACAAGTCACATTCCTTAATGTAGACATTGCCTTATAGCAGGGTGTTCTTCTCATATCTGTCTACATCAAGTCCACTAACTTGAAACAAGATCTAAACTTCAACATTTTCCATACATTCCACACCAGACATTTCCTTCTTCACAGTCTTATCATCTGGCAGGTGTATCTGTTCTGATAAAGAATTCCTCTCCAGGCACTACCAAAAACTACTCCCATCCTGCACGTCTAAAAGCCAGACACTGTCCAGTATTCATCTCCCATTTCTCTACTGGCTTCACTTAGATTAATCAATTCCTGTGATATGGGCAAGACTTCCTACGCTCCTTCCTTGAAATGTGCATCCACTGCTACCTGGTAATTTCTCAGCAGACCATTCATTCTCGAGAACTTCTTGTTCAGCCAATATTCCCCTTAGAATTCTGCAAAATCACCACATGGATATTTTACAAGCAAGAATCATCACTGCAAAAGTTGCAATATGCATCTGGTTACTACCTATTCCACAAAAGATATCTTTCCCATCGTTGGACATGATACTTGCACCACAACGCATCTCATACCAACTAACCTACCTCCACTGCATTAGTTTGTACATAGGCCTCAATCAAAATGAATGGCCACAGGCGAACAGTCTAGACCTGCAACCTAGATAATCTAGTACCAGCCCATGCCAGTTCCCAGAATTCTAACAATTTCAACAACTGTTTTACAGTGAGAGTTGTCTCAAGTGTTCCTGGAAACTACCACTTCATTTGAACATCATAAATGGGAACTATCCTACCAAAATAACCTGGATTTCAAACTTTCGCCTGGCCTCAGTCTTTGTTGAGTCCCTAACATTAAACCCATCCTCCCTTAAGACCCTACAATTATACTCATCACTCACTTTATTTTTTATTCTATTTTTGCTCCCCTTGCTTATTTATTATTAAATTTTATGTTTATATATATTTGCATATCTAATCCATGACTGCCTGTGACATATTTTTTTGTCTAGAATTATTCATAGTTCACATTATTTTATCCCTTCCTCTCCCATCCTGTTCCACATGGCCAGTCATACAATAAATCTTGCTGTGTGCACATCTCCCTTGCCAAATGGCCCATTCCTCTCGGCATGAATAAAGTTGTAAATTGAAATATTGTTCTATTGTGTTTGTTTTGTGTTTTGTGTGTTCGTTGCAGCCCTTCTGCTATCAACTATTGTTATTTACATTGTCTAAAAGCTGTTTCCTTTTCCTTGAAAGATAAACTAAATTCATCACTCACCAAAGTTGAAGGGGGTAGGGCTGTACCCTTTTTCAAGAAAAATAAACTAGTGACAGCTTGTGCAAGCTCCTACGGCCAACACAGCCATGTGTTTGGTGGTTTTGACTGTTTGAGATGGTAAGCAACAATAATAACATTGGAAATATTAATCATGAAATAAATAATATAAGAAAAGGGGGACATGTAAAAAATGTGAATATTTTCACATTAAAAAAAATAATAATTATAGCATAAAAAAAAAGAATGAATTCAGATCTGTATATGAGCATTAACTATACTAGGAAGACTTTTTCTGACTAAATAAACAAACAATAAGTTAGGCATTTTGAATATTTAGGTCAATATCGTTAGTTGCACTGGACGGAGAAGAAAACTCAACATCAATAAGTTAGGGTTTACTGGTAAGATGTTATAAGAGGTTGAGATCAAGAGGGTTCCTGGTGTTCGTGATTTGTTGGTAAACTAGTTCTCATCTAAGGAGTCAGAAGTAGTAGTGATAGTTTCCTGTTGATGTGAAAAGTTCGGGTAATATCAAGATGGGGATACCGCTGCGGCCTCGTGTAGTAAACACACAGATCACGTGGTATACGAGGTGCGGCTAGAAAAAAAAACGGGATTTTTAGTGTAACTCTTTTTATTTTGTTTCCTTTACAACTTTTACCTTATCACCTTCAATATACTCCCCTCCACTATCCCTACACTTTTCCATTCGAATTTTCCACTGTTCAAAACAGTGTTTGAAGTCATTTTCTGTTAGCATGTTCATAGTCTCCGTCACTTTTTGCTTCACAGCTTCGAATCTGGTCCCCTTCAACACTTCCTTCACTTTTGGGAACATAAAAAAATCACATGGAGCTAGGTCTGGTGAGTAGGGTGGATGATCCAACACAGGGATCCCATGCTTGGCCAAAAATATCTTAACCACCAGTGCAGTGTGGGCTGGGGCGTTGTCCTGATGAAGAATCCACGACTTGTTCTTCCACAACTCTGGTTGCTTTCTTCGCACTCGCTCACGGAGGGTGGCCAAAACCCCAAGGTAGTATTCTTTTTCACGGTTTGACCTTCAGGAACCAAATTTACATACAGAATTCCATGGATGTCAAAAAAAAAAAAAAAAAAAAAAAAAAATCATCATGGCCTTGAATTTTGATTTGGACATTTGAGCTTTCTTCTTTCGTGGTGAATTCGGACTCTTCCAGCGCATTGATTGTCGCTTAGTTTCTGGGCCATAGGTAAAAAACCATGATTCATCACACGTAATAACTCTTTCCAACAGTTCAGGATCTTCCCTAATGTTTTTAACATGTCAGAACAGATTCCCATCCGTAACTCCTTTTGTTCCGGTGTGAGGATTCTTGGCACCATTTTGGAACACACTTTTCTCATATTAAAATGTTCATGTAATATTTGCCGAACCGATTCTTTGTCAATTCCCACAATCTCGGCAACTGCACGGATACTCAATCGGCGATCTCGACAGATTACTTTGCCTATTTTCTCGATGTTTTCATCCATCTTCAAGGTTGAAGGACGTCCTGGGCGCGGATCATCTTCAATCTCTTTTCTCCCTTCTTTGAAACGCTTACACCATTCAAAAACGCCTGTACGTGACATACATTCTTCCCTATACACTTGTTGTAAGAGAGAATAAATCTCTGTTGCGGATTTACCCAGCTTCACTAAAAATTTCATGTTGACACGTTGCTCAATTAAGACGCCTACCATTTTTCTGACGAGCGGCATACACACGGTCCAACATGAACAAAGGCTGAGACTCGACTGAGCAAGCTAAGCTCGTCCAACTGGCAGGAATGTGGAGGGGGGGATGTCAGGCGACTCGGCAATATGGCGTTTGACCTTGAGGCTCGCACGGTTTGTCTCACAGAAAACCAGTCCCGTTTTTTTCTAGCCGCACCTCGTAAATGACATCATTGTGACGTATGGTCCAGGCTGCATTACAACATAAACTCAAACAATGATTGACGAAATCATATTTTATAAATATGCGTTTCAGTCATAATGCAGCCTGGACCAAAGTGAAACATAACCATAACGCACGATATTGCAGATATCCAATTTTCAGATCATATCTATAGCTGTTACTGTGTTGGTACGTGCAGACTGAATATGTCACAATGATGTCATATATACCACGTGATCTGTATGTTTACTACGCGAGGCGGCAGTGGTATCCCCATCTTGATATTACCCGTGGGAATCAACATTGGTAGCCACTAGTTGGTCTTCGTTGCAGGTGTAAAATGTTTACCTGTGGCTGTTCATTCTGACTGAATGTTTGTGGTGAGGCTTCTATAAGAACTAGTGCAGCAGAGCAGGCTAGTTGATATATGAGGTGCGTAGTGGTGCATCTAGCGTGTCCAATGATGGGAAAGCTTCCCCCTATGGTTGGATGGAATGGAGTTTGGGATTGATTTGGCAGTACCTGAACAAGTGTTTTTCAGTAGAATAGATACATCTGTCATGGATGGCTGCAAGAAAGGAAACGTTTTGTGTGGAAGGATGTGTATATTAATTAGTTGGGTTTTATTTGTTCATCACTTACTTTCATCTGTGGTGATTGACAACTCTATTTTCCCTATCTTTTTAATTGCCTAAAAGTTTTTTTCCTTTTCATTATCATCATTTATGTTATATAGTGTTTTGTATATCCTTGGATAATGGAAACAAAGAAATTGCCATTGGCCACTAAAAATAAGAGGAAAGGGAAAGTTGACCCGTCACTTACCACAGATAAACATGCAGCATACACCCTGCCACCACCACTTACTTAATCCTGTCACAGGAGAATCCTTTCCCATAATTGGACATGCTACGTGTTCTACCACTTATCTTATTTACCAACTATCCTACAGTATGAATGGCTACAGGTAAAAAGTTTATACTTCCAACCCTGACCATCCAGGGCAATTCATACCAACGCACATGATTCGAACAACCTCAACACCTGTATCACAGTTAGGGCTGTTAGAGTTTTTCAGAACTCCGCAGATGGGAACTAGCCTACTAACATATCCTTGACACCAGACACACCTCTGGCCTAAACGTCTAGTAAACCCCAATGCAACTGTTTAATTTATTTATTGCTGCGTCGTACGCGTTTCACCTCTCATCGAGGCATCATCAGCGACGAATTATTTACATTTATTAATATGGTATGTTACGACGCAGCAATAAATAAATTAAACAGTTGCATTGGCGTGTTCATTCAACTAGTAATTAATTAAGCAACTGTGGAAACATGGCCTGCAGTAACATCGTATAGTAAACCTGTCACTTACTAACTTTGCATATATATATAAAACTATGCATCGAATGCAAGTCTTGCACAAGCCCAACCACTTACTTCTGTTAACTTGAAAAAGGGTTTTAACCCAAAATATTGTATTTTCTTTGTTTGTGTGTTGCTGCTGCCCTCCTCCCTTCAACTTTGGTGAGTGTTGGGTGTATTTCATCTGTCCTTTCCATTTAAAAAACTAAGAAAGGATAGGGAAATATGACCCAACACTTACCACAGATGAAGGCAGCTGGTTTGACGAACACAAAAAACAAACACAAGACAAACACAATATTTCGGCATACAGCTTTATTTGTGCAGAAGTGAGACATCAGGTGGAGTCAGATGTGTACACAGCGACTGCCATCTGGTGAATGGCGTCACCGGCAGGGATGGTAGTGTGGAGGGGAGGTGGGGGGTGGAAGCTCAAATATTGGATCGATACCGTTGATGGTATATTATCATTGAAAGTGGTAGACCAATGTAATAACTGAGTGAGGATACATATACAAAAAAATCAAATTTTGAAAACCTATAAGTGAAAAATAAAATATCAGAACTATAAGAAATGTAAATAGTGGAGATAATAAGTGCTGGGTCTGGTGGGAGGAATTTATTGGAGATTGAGGCCAGGAGGATGTCTGGTGTCCAGGATATTCTGATAGGCTAGTTCCCATCTACGTAGTTCAGAGGAGGTTGTGTTGTCAGGGAAAACTCTGATCGCCCTGAGAAACAGAGGTTAAAATTATTCAATTTGTGGGAACTTTGCAGTTGTATGGGCCTCGTTGTTGGTATAAACTGTCTGCCTGTGGCCATTCATTCTGATAGCTAGGGTGTTAGTAGTGAGGCCTGTATATGAGCTGGAGCAATGGAGGCATGTAAGTTGATATATGAGGTGTGTTGTCATGCAAGTAGCATGACCAATGATGGGGAATATTTTATCTGTGATAGGATTGGAGTAAGTGGTAGTGGCTGGATGCATGCTGTATGTTTTACAATGGGGTCTGTTACACGGGAATGATCCCTGTGGTAGTTTGGGGGAATTATTGGGTGAGTACTTGTGAACCACGATATCTTTTAGATTTGGTGGTCTGCTGAAACATGTGCGCGGGGCAGTGGGTAGGATTTTATGTAGAATGGTGGGCATCCTGGGGAAGGAACGTAGGAAGTCATGCTCATGGCGAAGGATTAGGTTAATAGACTCAAGACCAGGGAAGAACTGAGTGATGAAAGTGGGGCTGCGGTTTGTTTCAAGGGGTACAGCCTTAGAGTGGCTGTGTACAGGAATGGCTATGGCATGAGAGATTTGTTTGTGTACTAAGTCAGGAGGGTATCTGTGGTAGATGAGAGCTCCAGACAGGTTTTTTGTGTTGGTTTTTTCTGTTCATCGCTCCAGCCGCCTTCATCGGTGGTAAGTGTTGGGTCATATTTCCCTACGATTCCTTAGTTTTACTGCCTTAAACATTTTCCTGCTCAATCTTATTATATATGTAATATTTTATAATTTTTTTCTCTTTTTTTCTCAAATTTTTAAAAAATGTATCTATTGTTTTAATTGTATATATTTCTGCCTTCATTTATTTACCCCTATAACTGATCCAAATCAAAATAATAGTGTAAATTAATTTTTTAAATAGTGTTTTCAATAATAATTTCTAAACAGGCGCCACAGAGATTATCTTGTTCCACTTCTAACCTTATCCCCCCACCCCGTGTTTCTCCCTTTGTTTCACTCATGTGGCGGGTTTGGTTGTGATCACATCTTTCCCCCCATGATATGTCTCGCCTCTCACATGAATAAGGTTTCTTATCGAATTTGGGCAATTTGTTTTGTTTTTGTGTTTTTTATGTGTTCATCTTGCCCTCCTGCCTTCATCTGTGGTAAGTGATGGGTCATCTTTCACTTTCCTATCTTATTTTTTGTATATCCTTGGTGAGACAAAGTAAAAAAATAAAATAAAAAATGAACTGTAAATGGTGGATGGTGGTTAAAAAAAATTAGTTCTAAAACTTTAGTTATTCTTGTTATCACCAGAGATTGTTTGAATGACTTTAAAACTTAATTTTTCTTTATCTCTTGAAGTATTTTACATTATTTATATTTGATTAAGGTTGGAGCCACTGTGGAGCTCTAAATTAGATTTCAAAGTAAATCAATATTTCAAGAAGAATTTTGCCAAGGGAATATACAGAAAATGTCAAACTCGGCAGTTCATGTTGCCAATGAGTAATCAACATCATATGAGGATTCAGAGAATTTTCCTTCTCAGGACCATGGTTAAAAAACATTTGAAAAGCCTCTGAAGATATCAGCTGATTGATCAAAAATCCAGATAAAGTAAGTGTGTGCAGTTTTTATTTCAGTATTCACTATAAGGGTCAGAATTCTTATAGGCAGGACTAAATGCTTGTTTTCTTTTTGTGACTTTAAGGGTACTGGAGATCACATATGTTATTCTCATGACTCATTGCTTTTAAAAGTTCCTTAAAACTAAGCTTTGTGACTTATGTGTTCTGCCTAGTAGAACTATGGGTGTAAATATTTCTTATCACTTAGTAAATTGATAGAGTAACAGGGTCATTGGATTCATATTCTGCAGTAGATATATTATGCTATTTAACTTTAAAATCATTGCTGAAACACACAAATAGTGTGAATTATAAATTGTCACTAATTATTAAGGATGTTGTGATTGATTTTAAGTGAGGTTTGTAACAAAATATGAACAATGGAGTATTTATTTGACTATAAAAATATATAATTTCCTTTATCATGTCCACATTAACCAATTGTGCAAAAACACACATAGGATTGGTAATGAGCTCTGATATACTCTGAACCAAACATGTTTGCAGGTCATAAACTGCTTAGTGGAACATCATGGATAGTGAAGTTGTTGGCTTCTGCAGCTGTCTTTGTTAATTATAGATTGGCTTTCTGGGTAAAAGCTCTACTGTGCTTAGTGCTCTTTGCTGAGAAACACATAAACAACAACATAACTGTAAAGAAGGCTACAGCATGACAGCTGAAAGATGAATGGATGCAAGAAAAGCACAACATTACATGAAATCCCAAGTTGTTATCATGTATATAAACTGTTTGTAGCAATACTTGTCATATCTTTTGTGATGAATGGGTGTATGAATGATCTGATGGGATATGATAAAGCGACTTTTCTTATGTCATTGGAGAACAGATGGCATTGTCCTTTTGCCAGTGTAACAGTATTCACTCGGTGTGGTGAATGGAGGTGGATTTTCTTTGTTGTCTAGAAGTAGTGGTAGATGGTTTGATAAGGCTTCAGATCTTTATCATCCCTTTCATATCAAGGACTTAAATAGATCATAACCATACCCATTATGCCTTTTTTGGCATCTCCATCTCAAGAGGTGCTTGTTTGAAGCTCAGTATGCACCACAAAAAATTGTCAAATCAGAGGCATCATTTTCATTTCCAACAACAGACATTTAGAAATTTTAATAATTTTCAAAGCTCCATAAGGACCAGGTATGGGTCTGACACACTCACAGAATCTGAGTGAACACTTCTGATTCCCTAACAGGGTAAACTATATACTTCAACAACCATAGTATGACATGACAGTGCTACATTGTGTGTATTTGAGATCAGGGATCCTGGTTTCAATGCCTGGATTGTGAAATTTATGGGGGTTGAGTTCAACCACTCACCAGCGTGCAATCTCGGGGGAAGTTGCTGCATTTCTCTTGTATTGGGCTTGGTGGTGTGGTTTGGAGGCTTGATTTCACTCCACCTTTGTTTCCTCCAGATCCATGAGACAAAAAATTAATACTAATACATAAAAAATCTCCAATACTACCAAAAAAATAAAAATCCAGTGGAATGGGTGAGCTGCAGGTTAATACATCCACCTATTATTCTAAGGGCAAGGGTCAGTAGCCCACCCACATGTGGAAAGGAAGAATATAATGGAATGGTGCACTCATTACCAAAGCCTTTTGTCATTATACCCAGAAAGGACTGGGTGTGTGATGATGTTACAACCAAAGATTTGCAGAAGAGTGACATTTTGATGGGTGACTTGTGGGTGAGCATTATTATGGATAATGTTTATACCCTTGCTCAACATTCCTCTTCTTAGGTTCTGAATTTTCTGTCCCAGTTTTTTCAGTGTTTCACAGTTAATGGAAGTGTGGAAATTTGGATCTGTAATTCAAAACCAAAATTCATCGAAATGGTGATTATGTGGAAAATTATATAATTTTTCAGCCTTTAAAGTGATGTATATATTATAGAAAACGAATTGATTTTGTATCTCTAAATTCTTAGGAGATCTTCAGGATTGCCCTCATACATATATAAAATATTTTAAAAAATCAATGAAATGACATGTTGCAGTTTTAAATAAATAATACCATATTTTGTTTTTGTTTCTAGAATGGATGATATGATCAGTACGAGTGACCAGGAAAGACCTGATCTTGATGAAAATGCACATCACTCTCAGTTGTGCAGGTTGTGTGCTAAAAGTGTCAGAGATGTTGTTTACATATTCAGTTCTGCTGGACAGGACCTAAGTCTTCCAGAAAAAATAAACAGAAATCTTCCTGTGAAGGTATGTTTTTAGTAAAAAAAAAAAACCAAACATACAAACTAAGAAACTAACATTGTATATTACATGTAAGTAATATTTGTTTGACTTTAAAGCAAATTAAAAGTATTATCTATGCGGGGAATTCAATACATTTAAAATTATTTTGTAGAAGTCATCAGGGACACAAAGCATTTTGGAAGGTCTGAACACATCATCAATTTTTCACTCCAGCAGGCTGTGTTTGGTAATGAACAAGGTTCTACCATAATCTCTTGTCTTGCTACAACTTTTCTTCCAATATCTTCTCTCACTTTGAACTGAGGCTGGGTGGATCTTTTTGTACTTTCTTTATCCAACTGTCTTGTGGTCTTTCTCTTGGTCTCTTTCCAGTTACTGGTTTTTGAAAACATACACTAAATAGTCTATTTTGTCCCATTCTTGTTGAGTGATAATACCATTTGAGTCTTGACTGTCAAGATGTCTAGTCCTAGTTGAAGTCTGATTGATTTACTTGTAAGGGAGAAAACCAATACCGGGGTTGAAGTATTGGTTCAATCACCTTAACTAACCCCAACTTGCTTTCAGTACTTTCAAAATAATCACTGATCAAACTGTTAAATTGTGTATGAGCCTGGATGAATCAACTGTAAGAAATTACGGCCGCCACTTCCCTGATTGTCCTCAGAAAAGAAAAGGTAATATGCACTAATAAGAAGGATGCACTTTTTAATAAAAAATTTCAATATATTCTTCAGAGACACATTAAAAGTCACAATTACAGTTGAAATTGGCTATCGGACAAATCATTTCCTAAACTGCAAGTAATGAAGAGGAATAAAACCGACCAACCCCTGTTAAAACAAATTTCAAAGTCACATTTTAAAACATACAAGTCACATGTTCTGAAAATTCATGTTGTCTGCCAAAACAGTATGGTGGTTTGCACCACTTCCGGGACCACCCAGAATGCCTCGGACGGCCAAATGCGGCTCCTTGAAGCACAGAGGCTGCTTCCAAGACTTTCAACCAAATGTGGCGTCCTTGTGACCGCTAGTCCTTATATAGCCCTGGACCTAGAACACCTGTGGCTTCCTGCTTCTTAACATAGTTCGGAAAAATTCTGTAACCTCAAGTGGTCAAAATTATCGTGTATTTTTTGTGGTCTGTTGATTGATTTAGTTTATGACAGCTATCCCTCTAAAGTTACTCAGTTTGCTGTAAATAATTTAAATGTGAAACGTGTAGTTATACAATTTTTGTGTCAGCAGCGTGACTTTCCCGAGCTGGCCATCCAGTTCAACATTTTATCTGATTTCTCAAATTCAGATTTTAAAACCTATGTCACAGTGTTCTATCGTCCCTCCGGTTTACGGAATTGTTTGTGTTTTTTCTGTACGTGGTGTATTTTAGAAGTTATCAATCGTACAAAAATCGAAATGGAGAGACCAGAAGCCACCATTGAGCCAATTTACTATTTTATTAGGATTATAATTAAAAATAATGTTTATTTTGAGAAATGATCTGCGGCACAGCCTCCAGCTTTATTCATTACACATTTTTAAAGTGATTCCTTTACTGACGAGTGTTGAATCGTCCACAATTTCGATCTGTAAATGCCGGTATTTTTTCCTACTGTGTAATTTCATTTAAAACTGATTTAGTGCTTGTTTAACTATGTGGAATGCTTCAAAAGTTTTATAAGTTGTGCAGTGTTCTTTGTTATTACACAAAAATTATTTGTTGGCTCCGAAAATTACTGAAAACATGTTATGTGGTGTTGAAAATGCGAGTGTGTTTAACGACATTTTAAAATTGTGTTTTCTTTATTTATTCTGCCTCAAACTGTTGATTTGTCACAAATTTTATTTCTCCTGGTTCGCTATTATTATAAACAATTTTTATTTCTTCGAAAAGTGTTGAAAAATAGCGATATGTTCTCGTAACAAAAAGCAAGTGTTTACATGGTGAACTATTAAGGGTTGCAATTATTTAGGTGAGTTTAAAAGTTGTTTTATATTATTAATTGTCTATTTAAAGCTGTTATTGCATGTTGAGTAAGTTTTTAGATTTCAAATCGCCCTATATTCGGCTATGAGCTACAGTATCAGCTTCTAAAGGATTCCTGTTCCCCATATCCTGTAGTGACGAGGTGAAGAATTTAACAAATTCTGAGGTTCTTACATACTTCTGATTTTGCCTCATCTGGTCCTTTGGAAATCTTATTGAGAAATTTCATCTCAGTCACCTGGATTGGGTTGTTAACCCAACTAGTTAATATGGCAACCTCTAATCCTTAGATCAAGCATGGGGGGTGAGCAATGATGCTCTGGCCTTGCATTTGGGAGGATGCAGGTTCAAATCCCTGTCTGGTCCTCCAGATTTTGGTTTTCCATAGTTTTCTAAAATCACTGCAGGCAAATGCTGGAATAATTCCTTCAAAACACCTTGGCCACATTCTTCCCATTCCTTGACCCTGGCCATGTCCCACCTGTAATGGCCTCAGCAGATGAGGTGTAAAAAAAGTTAGATCATGAGTTACAATGTGGAGCAGGTATGTTTTATATAACTGTCTGAAGAAAACTTTTGACACACGATATATGCGAAACAAAGTACAGCAGGACTTAAATTCCCTTTACTAGTTATTGAACAGTTTGGAGAGACAATCAGTCATTGTTCATGTTGGTAATTATTTAGACATGTATGCAAAATCTAATTGTCAAGTGAGCTATCACTTATTTTCTTTGAATATGTGTTATTGTTGTCCCTGAAAAGATTATATTTTTAGATAACAGTGGGTAACATTGTTTAAAATATTATACTGTCTTTAATTTTTGAGGTAATGAGTAAATAATAGATACTAAAAAAAAAAAATTGACCATGAGAGTTGAACTATTATTGTGCAAAATGGCAAAAGATTCTTGATTGGAAGGTGAAATTGCCTGAAATGGAATGGCTGTCTGTTTGAAGCCTTATACAATTTTGTGAAAATTTAATGTGCTTCCATACTTATTGTTATTTGAGACTACTTATTACTTTGTAAGTCTATTGTTAGAGCAGCAATGTGTAATCTTGAATAATACTGCAAATTGTCTGATGGGAAAGCATTAGAAAAATGATGTATTTTAACAATAAATTCAAAGCCCTTTGGCAACCAGCTTCAATGAAGAAATGCTGCAGCAATATCTATTTAGGATGTAGCTAGATTCTCAACATCAATGTTTCAGTTTTCCATGATTTATTACTGAAGTGGTTCTCTGAAACTTTTTAATAATACTCCTAAATAATCCTCCTTCTAATTACTCCTTAAAATATTTGTATTCATTTTTTATTATTTTCAGGTAAAAATTACTGATCCACTTCCAAAGCAGCTGTGTGTTACTTGTCTTGATAAGATTAACAGATTTGATGAATTTGCTGAAGCTTGCGTAGAAGCTGAAGGAAAGCTTATCACTTTGATGAAATTAATGCATTTCAGGTAAAGTATTATCACCAGTAAGAAAACCTGTGATGGAAAAAAAGAGTTATTGTAAAGTTAGCCTTTGATGTACATGTTTTTTTTTAAAAAAAAAAAAAAAAAGTGGGCAAAAGGATCGTAATACTGTTATGTAGTCAAATATGGGTATTCTTCATATAGTGGTAACTGTTTTCTCTTTCAGGTAGTTTCTGTTTTGAACCATCAGCTTGTCTTTGATTTTTGGCTTGCCATATGAAGTGACCATAATAAATCTGAGCCATAGTGTTTTTTAATTGTTATTTGTAACTGCTAACAGTGTTTTAAAAGTTATGACTTTAGGCAATATGTTACATGAACTGTGCTCCATGCTAGCATTCCACACTATTTTTAATTGGTTTCTGTATTAGAAGCTAGTACCTGGGTGACCGATCTTCGCTCGGCATCTTTCGATTTCTGTTGAATATACAAGATTTGGAGTAAAGTTTGATTAAAGTAAAAGGCTTGAAGGGTTCCTGGGTATTTTGAGGTGCACAGTTAACCAAAGGAAAGGTTAACTAACATCAGTAGGCTTACTGGTACCTGAACCTTCTATGTAATCAGGTTAGAGCTTATTTTTTTTTTTTTTTTTTTTTTTTTTTTTTTTTTTTAAATTGTGTTAAAAACTTGAAAAGCAAAACGTTATCTACGTATGAAATTTCATCCAAATCGCTAGACCCATTTGCGAGACCGCCTCATAAATTGCTTTCAAATAAAAATGCTATTATTATGTTAATAGAAATCTTAATGCCAGTCAGGGATTAATTAATGGAGTGAGATTTGTGGTAATTAAGGGGATTCTACGATAACCTTTGATGGTGGATTCTTATGTAACTTGACGAGAAAAATTGAAAGTAAAAAATCATTTTTTTATATCTCGCTTAGTTTTCAAGATATCGTATCTCAAAATTGATGTGGTTGGTTGAAATGCAATCTGGACCAGAAGATAAATTTCATCTTAGCCAAGTTTGATGATGAATTCATATGAAACTCGTCGAGACAAATCGAAAATAAAGAATTTATTTTTCTGATCTCTCACTTAGTTCTCGAGATTATATCTCAAAAGTGAAGAGGTTAGGATGAGATCCAGCCTGGACCAGAAAAAAAATCCACCAAAACCACTATGTATATATGGTGGAAATGTACTTTCAATGTTTTATTTTCTTCCTAGTGGTTGTTGTTAGGTTGAAATACAGCCTGGACCAGAAGAAACATCACCATAAGCACAAGGAACACTACCTATAACTGATATTTGACATGCTATATCTTGAAAACCAAGCGAGATATCAAGAACATTTATTTTTCATTTTCGATATGTTTTGTCGAGTTCTATAAGAATTCATCATCAGCTTGTGACTTCTTGGTAGTGATAGATCTGCCATAATTCACTTAGACAAGAACATCATCAGTGCTAAATTCATTCACTCCGATAAAACTATGCTCATACCTCGCAGTAACCTCACATCATCTGATCAACTGTGCCTTTCAAAATGATAATAAAACAATTCCCATAAGAAGTAACCTTCATTTTAAACATTAATAAAGCACAAGGTCAGATGCTTCAGAAGGCAATATTCTGTTTATCAGAAGATATTTTTTTCGTATGTTCACTCGTACGCGGCTTTTTCAGGAATTTGTAGATGTATTAATATTTAATTATGCACTTTATTTGAAATCTTGTATATTGAACAGAAATTGAAAGAAGCCGAGCAAAGATCGGTCTCCCAGGTACTCTACTTTTTAAATGTTTTAAATTTAAGGTGATAGTATTTAATGACAAACTAACAACCACTTTTTACAGTCAAAAAGTAAACGATGATTACTTTCTAACTGGTACTGGTAATATTATTTTCAAAGAAGTTTTATCCATGAACACTTAAAAAAATCCTAATTTACAGTTTTTTTTCTCTGTGTAATCAGTTAGTATGTTATTAGTAGGGATGAAAAAGAGCCTTTATATTAGCCGATCATATTAACTATAACTATGCACAGTTTTGCTTAAATCTATTCATTATTTTTTCTGTGACACACATACAGACAAAAATGAGTAATTTTATAGTTTTGGCCACTATATCCCCACAATACATACAAGTTAGTTTTTTTTTAAGTAAATAAATTCTATGTGCAGATACAACTTTTCTACAGTTTTATTATGTAGTAAAGATATCTAGATAAATAAGAAAAGAAAGGGAAATTAACCCACCACATACCAAAGTGGACGGATGCGATGAGAGAAACACTAATGCTGACAAACAACTACACAATATTTCGGCATCTGCCTTGCACACAAATAGAAAAACGGGCCATTAGGCTCGGAATGTGTGTGCACAACGAACGTTACCTAATGACTAACCGTGTAGTTGGGGGGGGGGGGGGGACGGATAAGGAGTAGACTATCGATATTGGTATACAATGTCTGAGATACTATATTTAATATTTTGGCCGGCGATGGTAAATGAGCAAATGTAGTAATGGTACGGTATAAACATGGCGGGGGAAAAAAAAATAGTGATGGGTTAATTGGAATTTAACGGTGGTTAAGTCCAGGTGGGTGTCTCGTATCCAGGATATTCTGGTACGCTAGTTCCCATCTCCGGAGTTCTGCTGCAGTGGTGCTGTCAGGGAAAACTCTGACTGCTCTCACAGTAAAACAGTCGTTGAGGTTGTTGGAATCATGGCTATTGGCATGTTCTGGTACTGGAAGGTACAGGTTACGAGTATGGACTGTTTGTCTGTGACCATTCACTCTAACAGAGAGTTGCTGTGTGGTGAGGCCTATGTAAGAACTGGTGCAAAAGCGGCAAGTTATTTGGTATATAAGATGAGTGGTTGAACAGGTGGCATGTCCAATAATGGGGAAAGTTTCTCCTGTGGTGGGATTGGAATATGTAGTGGTGGGTGGAAGCATGCTGCAGGTTTTACAGCGGGGTCTATTACCAGGATAGATCCATATGGTGCTTTTGGAGAGTCTAACGGAGGGTATTTGTGGACTAAGATGTTCTTAAGATTGGGTGATCTGCTAAAACATGCACGAGAGACATTGGGTAGAATTTTGGGTAGGAGAGTACGCATTTCTGGAAATGAGCGAAGGAAGTCATACCCCTGTCGCAAGATATGGTTGATGGGACTTGAGGCCAGGAGAGAACTGAGTGACAAAGGCAGGGCTATGGTTGGTTTTTGTAGGAGATAAGTGAGAGTGGTTACGTGGAGGGTGGTTGATCGCGCGGGAGATCTGTTTATGTACAAGATCCCTGGGGTAACAACGGGAAATAAGGGCTTGGGATAGGTTTTGTGAGTATTGATGGAGAGAATGAGCGTCAGAGCAAATGCGACTTCCACGGATGGCAAGGCTGTATGGGAGGAACGTTTGGTATGGAATGGATGGCAGCTATCAAAGTGTAGATACTGCTGTAAATTAGTGGGTTTGATGTGGACTGCGGTATGAAGGACACCGTGCCTGAGCATGATGTCAACATCGAGGAATGTGATGTGTGAGCGGGAGTAAGTCCAGGTGAAATTGATGGAATTGTTGCTATTGTTAAGGGAGTGGAGGAATTCAAGGAGGTGGTTTTCGCTGTGGGTCCAGATCATAAATATGTCATCTATGTATCTGAACCACACAGTGGGTTTAAAGGGAGTGTTGTTCAGGAAACGTTCCTCCTGACGACCAAGGAATAAGTTGGCATAGGATGGGGCCATGCGGGTGCCCATGGCGGTACCGCGGATTTGGTGATATACTACAGAATTAAAGGTAAAGAAATTTTGGAGAGAACTATATGGGCCAAGGTTGAAATGAAGTATGTACTAGGCAGGCTATGTGGTGGTCGTAGGTCTAGGTAGTATTCTAGGGCACTGAGGCCCTGGCTATGTGGAATGTTGGTATAAAGGGAAGTTACATCAATTGAGACCAGGAAGGAGTCTGGAGGTAGAGGTGTGTGGATTGTGGATAGGCGTTCAAGGAAATGTGGAGTGTCTTTCACGTAGGAGGAAGAAAGATTTAGGACAAAGGGTTGGAGATGTTGATCCACAAAAGCTGAAATCCTTTCAGTAGGGATCCATATGCCGCAACTATAGGTCGCCCAGGATTACCAGTCTTGTGGATCTTAGGAAGAAGATACAGTGTGGGAGTGCGGGGATTCTGGGGAGTCAGGAGGGAGATGGACTGAGGAGAGAGGCCTTGCAGGGGCCTTGTAGGTCAAGAAGATTTTTTATTTCCTGGCATATGGAGGTAGTGGGATCTGTAGCTTGTGGAAGGTAGGTGTTAGTGTCCGACAGTTGCCTTAGGGCCTCAGCCACATAGTCATTGCGGTCCATCACTACTGTGGTTGAGCCTTTGTCGGCAGGGAGGATGATGATGTTCTGGTTTTTGGACAGTTCTCTCATAGCTCGAGTTTCCATATTGCTGAGGTTTTTAGAGTGTGGGATGGAGTTTAGGAAAGAAGGTGAGGAAAGAGAGGATGTGAGGAATTCCTGGAATAGAATAAGGGGATGGTTTTGTGGGAGCCGGGGAGGATCCAGAGAAGATGCAGGTTTAAACTGTTGTAGACTGGGCTCAATCTCGTCTGTCGACTGGTGTGTTCTCCTGTGACGGTAAAATGGTACCGCCAGAGAAGAGAGCGGCAGAACGCCAATGAGTCCCGGACCAAAGCAGCATGGTCGAACTTGGGGGTCGGAGAAAAAGTGAGTCCTTTGGATAAGACCGAAATTTGAGGTTCAGTCAGGGGGGTGGAGGAGAGATTAATCACTGACTGTTTAGGTTTAACTGGAGGAGAGGCGGGGGGTTTTTGAGCAGGTGGTAAAGGGTTTGGATGGGGTAGGTTGAGGAGGTGAGCCAAGCATGGAGTCTTTGCAACTAGGGGGAGTTGGTGTGTGATTTACAGCAGTGGAATGTTGATAGGGGAGGGACAGGCCTAGAGATAATAGCTCCTAACAAGAGCTGAAAGCTTTTGAAGATGTTTTTGTGCATGATGGGCCTGCAATTGTCTGCACTCTGACAGGATCTGTTGCATATGATGAATGAGGTGAGGGAATGAAAGGCAGAGGATTTTGTGGAGTGAGACAAGTTGAGAGGAATGTTGATACGCCATGTGAATATACTGTTGAAGAACCAGCTGGGTGAGAGAAAGGGATTTTCTGAAACGGAAAGCATGAAGTGATGGGTGAATTTTTGGATGGCAGTCAGAAACTGGAAGTTTAATAGTTAACCATTTGGCGGAATATTTAGAGAGAGGCAAGACTGACGAAACAGAATGTGAGAATTTAGTTTGGCCAAATGTGAGGCGTGGAAATGGTAACTGGACAGATAGATTTCTGAAAGTAGCATATTGGGTTAAAAAGATAAGGGTCAGTAAAAAGTCACAAAAAGAAAAAGTAATGACAATTCTACCAATAGCCAATGTATAACTAGGGAGAAAAAAAAAAAAATCTTCCAACGTCCAAAACGCTGAGTATAAACGTCCACACAGAAATGTTTGTTGGTTTTTATGAAGTCGTGATGCTAATAATATCTAGCGGGGGGGGGGGGGAATTCTTCTCACAACGTCAAAAACGTGGAATAAAAATTCGTAAAACAAACAGAAAATTTGCACTGGCTAAGGCGGGAAGTATGTTTTATTTTGAGATCGCGATGCTAATAATATCTTGGACCACAAACGAAAACCTGTAAGATCTAATAAAACCCAATTGTTTATAGGTTAAATTGAGAATAACCACTAATCAGGAGAAACAAAGACAAAAAATGAAACATTCAATGGAAGACACGTGGGGAGTATTCGGACATTCTCGTCCTGAGAATAAACAGGAGGAAACTCCAAACAAAAATGACAATATGTTTGAATATGTACCGGTATTGAAAACAAGAAAATCGGCATAAACGAAATTAAATTTAAATGGCCACAGACAAGCAGTTTTGAAAAGGTGATTTGGAAAAATATTTGTAAGCTAATAATGGAAAAATAACCAATTAGGAGGCTAAACAGAGCTAAAAATATAAACATGGGAACATGGATCAATTGTCGGGAAGTGATCTGAAGCCAGAGAAAACAAACAGATTGGCGGGAACTTTGGGAGGAACCGAGCGTAGCGAATTCAATACGTGAAACAAACAAACAAATAAGAGAAAGAAGGAAGGAAAAAGTAATAGAACACAGAAAAGGAAAAGGAACAAGCGGGACAAACACGTAAGGTGGCCGTTAGGCAACAATGATGCAACTAAGGAAAATGGAAGCGGCTTCTAGGCGATATAAATAAGAAAAGAAGGGAAATTAACCCACCACATACCAAAGTGGACGGATGTGGTGGGTTAATTTCCCTTTCTTTTCTTATTTATATCGCCTAGAAGCCGCTTCCATTTTCCTTAGTTGCATCAGATATCTAAATAAGTATCTTTTCTGGAGCTGCATTGCTGTTTCTGTATTGATGGAGGATTTGTATTTACAATTTTAAATATGAAGTAATATGCCATAGTTTTACAGAAGCACAAAAATTTCAGTAGTACTGTCAAATCATCACAGAGAAAGAATTTTCAATGTAGTCTTCATGGATTTGCTGTCAGATGGTGTTCTAAAACTATAAAGTTTCAATGGCATGCTCTGTCATCTTCATCAGGTATGTGTTATTTAAAAGTCCAGAGGTATACTATTAGTCATTTGGATGAATACGTTTATTTAACATCCTCTGTCACTTCCCAAAAGTAAGTGGTTTGAGCCTGCACCTTCAGATTTTTGAAGTTCATTTTATGACCACTGTCAATGACATGTTCTGGGACCATGGACTTCTCCAGTTGTAATAGACGAAGGTTTTGCTTGTGTTCGGCACAACAGGTCTCATTGGTACAGATGGTCGGTCTTATGTAGATTTTTCCACATTAACAGGTCAGCTATAACTTAATCTCAAATTGTCTTTCTCTGAACAAAGCCAATCACCAAATTTTTTCGGGTGGTCTGACGATACTCTCATTATCCCATGGAAGAACAATATCATTTCTGTCTTTGAAGATTAACTTTCCGCATATGGAACAAATACCAAAGTCTTAGGCAAGTCTTCCTGTCAAAGCCTTAGCCAGGTCTCCCATTGGTTGTTTCCTAACCTGTGTCTGAATTGCCATATGTTAGATGTTTGGAGAAGCCATTCTGTTGTTTGTTGGAGATGTTGGAAGTTACACCTGCATGATTTTTGCACCTCTTGCCCTGTGCACCAAAGTGGATAACAAGGTACTCCTCTGAACGGGATAATGATAGCTGTCTGCATCCAAGTTGCTGTGAGTATATGTCGGCTTCCAGTACACACAATGTGCTAAAGTGCCTGGTAAGGCAGTGGCGGAAATGAAGGTAATCATTTTCCTCTAATTCCATGGTGAAATGGGTGTTTGGGTGAATTCCCCCATAAGGTGTTCCAGGGAGGGCTGGTGTCATCATACAGGAGTACAGCAGGTTTAATGCCAGTAATCATACTGAAGTGAACATGAGCAGAGCTTGCAGAACAACAGAGCACACATCATACAGCTCATTGGTGGACAATGTATGCAGCTATCTGCTGGTGACAGTGAGGACTTTAACCCTTTGACTGCTGTTGATGTGTATACACGTCATGCTGCCTGCTGGCCCCGAGTGCTAATGACGAGTTTAGACGCAGCCGCCGGTTTTCCCCTGAGTGCTGTTGACGAGTTAAGCCGCACCCTCCTGCCGCTACCTGTGTGCTGATGACGGATATAGACACGCCGCTACCTGTGTTGTACAGCGGACTTCACGACCCATTTCTGGATAGCCTTTTGCAGTTTTGGTCGCTAGCTTATCGTCCGAATGTTTGTCTGTAGGGAGCCTAGGCGTTGCTCTACAGTTCACTATTCAATAGAAATTACATCAGTCTTCTTTGTGTCCTGTATTTTATGAAGAAAATGGCAAGACGTCATGGGTGCATTGAGGAAGAAATCATGGAGATTCTTACGAGGAGTGACTCCTAGGATGAACTACTTGATTTTGATGGAAGTGATAGCTTTTCCACAGAATCGGAAGGCTGTAGTCATAAACCATACTCATTAGCAGGGGTGACAATGCAGTCTCATGTTTCAACAAGAGATGTTAGTTGTTCTGAATCTGAAGAATCAGAAAGTGATAGTGAAACGCTTACGAAGAAATTACGTCTTAGTGATAAATCTGACTGGAAATAAAATGATTTTCATCCAGTTAGACACGCATTTGATGATACGCTGTCGGAACATGTGTGTCAAATAGGGAATATGCCAAATATTCTGTCAGTTTTCATGTTATTTTTTTACAGAAGAACTGATGAAATATATAGCTGATGAAAAGAATTGTTTTTATATTACCACTATTGAGAATATTCCAGAATCAGTGCATTCTTGATTATCAAAGTGGAAAGATACTGAATATGATGAAATTTTTTGTTTCATAGCTATTTGTCTTCTGATGCATCGCGTGAAAAAAATTGAAAATTAGCTAATATTGGACCAGAGATGTTCTTCTAAATACCGCACTTCTTGGTGAACTTATGTCCAGATACCGCTTTTTGTTACTTTGGTGAGGTTTCAGGAGATTTCTCCGAACCCCCGCCCTATTTCAACTCACGTAATAATGGACAGACACTTCTCAGCTTTGAAATGTTGAAAAATCTGTTGAGTACTTATGTGGAACAAATTTCATCAAAGAAACAAAATTATGTATAATCGGGTAATTACAAAGCGCAGCAAACATTCAGTCAACATCGAGATATTTTGGGAATCTACATCTACAAAGATATTCTGCAAGCCAAATTTCGGTGTGTGGGGGGAGGATGATTGTGCAATTATCATTCTCAGGTGTCTTTTTATATTCGTGAATAGCACGAGGAAAAATCGGATGCCTTTAACTCTCTGTATAAGTTCGAATATCTCTAATTTAACAGTCGTGGTCTCAATGCAGCATGTAAGTGTGGAAGTAAAATATTTGTAGTGTCTTCTTCGAATCTACGCTCTTTAAAATTCAACAAAACACTCTGATACAGTAAGGAACATATAGAAAATTGCAGTTGTTATAAACGGGTATACAGGAAAGAACAGTAAACTATTAAGGTAAATTTAAGAATCACGATGCTTTCGACATAAGCTGCGAAAATGTAGTAAAAACTAAAAGCAAGATGTAATTATTAGTGACGAAAAATAGGGTTAATGATTGTTTGATTCTGCAGTAATTTATTTGCAGAGAAACTATGTAGTGAGAGTATTTATTGTGTATCAGCCGTGAGAGCTAACGCCAGGAACATCCAGCACTGGGCGTGTGAGACAGCGAGGGCCGCTCCGTCCCCAGGAATAATCACTTAGCACAGGTAGCCGGCCTCAGCACGGCAGGTAGACGATCCGCTGTCAGCAGTCAAAGGGTTAAATAAGCCAATCTACCCAGGTGATAATAGATTATCTCTAGAAACTTGGAATCGTCAAAACATTGTGTTTTAATAACACCATCTTTGAAGACTACATTGTGCTCTCACATGCTGTGAAAATCTCCATTCACACAAGACAGAATTTGTCTTGGCTGTAATTCTTCTGTCCACTTCACTGATATTGCTTTTTGGTGATTCCTCTGCAGCTTGGTAGGTCCACCAATTTAGTATCAAATTCAATTGTTAGTGCTGTAACAGACTTGATTATTGAGTATAGACAATTTTCTGTCATATTTTACACTGTTTTCAGATGAAATGTACTGTTTTACATGGAACATGAGAAGTTTAGTACTTCAATATGCAATAAAAATTTCTGTTTTTCCCAAATTCTTGATCAGGTTAAAACAACTTCATTAATTTATTTGAAGTTTTAAAATATTTTTAATGATTTAGATATACCTTAATAATGTTAGTGTTCTTGTCTTATTTGATTCTGCGGAAGTATTGACTAGTTATTTTACTGGGTGCAATAATAGTTTTAATGTGAAAGGCGTGCAAGCTGTATTGTAGCCAACCAAGAGAAACAATTTTCTTTAATTTTTTGAAAATTGTTCATTCTATTATTCACTTATGGCAAACACATTGTCAGAGATAATTGCTATAGCAATAAAGCTACTTAACTGTGCTTGAATGTATTCGGAAATTGAGGCTGAAATTTATGGAAGTCTTAAATTGGTATATTAGTATATCAGAAATGCACATCAATTTAATTAAATGTGGTATAAACTTATTTTCCACTTTAGAAAGCCAGGAACTTTAAATGTTATTTTCTTAAAGCACTAATTTGGTTTGTAAGTTTCTATGGAATATTCCTTAAAATGTCTTACTGTAACCCATAAATGTGTAATCAACCAACCTAAATGAACAGTGTTGTATTTAAATTAAAGGGCATGTTGATATATCTACTGTTTCATGTACCTGGATTTGACAAAAATTAAAGATGCTGATTAACAAAATGGATCATTGTTTATCACAGATGGGAATAGAGGAAGATGTGATAAAGGAACATATTAATTTGCTGCTAAAATGAAAAGATGTTTTAGAACCTGTTATTTTAAATCTTTGGATAGCTTTGCACGAGTAAAATTAAACTTTAGAAATTTAACAATATTTTTTATTTTTGTTTTTTCAATTTTACAGCTGTGTATCCTTCTTACATACTGTGGTCACTTGTCATTGATATTAAACACTCTGATGATTTTGCATTTTTTTAAAAATAGGAGAGGATTATGGTCAGTTGTAGTGGAATTTAGATACAATAAATAGTTTGATAATGTCAACACGAAATGGAGGTAAATGGAAAATAAGTGATCAGCTAATTTTCCACAGAGGTGGAAAATTAAAAGGTTTTGTGTAATAATATAGTGGAAGGGAAATTATTGACAAAAAAAGTATAAATAACTTGGTGTATCAAGTGATAGTAAATTCAGTAGAGCAAGACATGTTGGTGAAATGGTAGGGAAAATTTCAGTGAACTGTGTATATTAGAGAAGTGATGGGGGAATTTACAAAGGAATTAAGGGAACTTGGCTATGATATGTTGGTCAGTCTCTTGCTTGAATGTCCCACATTATGTGTATTAAGTACAGGATTCTGAATTGAAGAAAAAGGCAGCGAGATTTGTCTAAGGATGAGCTAAAGGAGCTGCTATGAAATTAATTTGAAGAGATGGGGTGAATAAAGAGGCTGGAGGGTATTTATAAGGCATGTGCTTAAAACTGTGACTTAACAGAAATATCTTAAATTTTATTATTATAGAGTCATGGCTTTTTCAAAGGCATTTCAATGATTGCGGAAATACATGGTCACAAAGCGATAATTGCAGCCAAAAAATCAATAGCTGAGTGTACATAGGATCATTTATAAATTGATGAAAACTTAAAGGAATCTTTTACAACATACCTGAAAAGTAACACAAGGTACCATTGAAGAAATGTGGCATCATTGAATGTGTATAATCATCGGCAGACACATAGGGAAACAAAGTCATAAAAGGGAAAGATCCAGTGTTTTGAAGTAAAAAGAGGTCAGAAAACAAAGAAAGTAGTACTGTGCTCTAGACGATTAGGAGATAGTAGGGACTTAAAAAGCTTAGTTGGTTTAGATTAACAAGTGAGATATGCAAAACATTTGCTGATTTCTGTTGCAGTTTGCTTTCTAAAATCATCAGAATAAATCCAAAGAAATTTTGGTCATAATTAAGAAAAGTAATGCTATCCCAGCAGTGTGCCCATACTAAATACATATTGGATGTGAGATAATTGAGCCAATGACAGGACAACATAATCAACAATAAATTTAAGAATTCATTGCTTAAAGAAAATGCAGATTTCATATTGTTTTTTCCATGTTGTGTCAAGTTAGTGATTAATTGCAAATAGACGCTAAGGAGAAGATAGCTTATGAAGTGGTGGAAACAACTGGGTTCCTATGAGATTGCAATAAGAGTATTCTCAGAATACGTGACTTAAGTTAAAACATTTCTGACTGGTAAAGGCAAAGATCATAGGGCTTCTGCAGCTAGTTGCCACTTTCCCTAGGATTCACGCAGGTAGAGCTCCGCATTCCCATTCACAACTATTAACACTAGAAGGATGTGACAGGGTCAGTGCCATGCCACCTTCCCACGGAGTTTCCCCCACAGTATTCATTGGATATCAGAAGTGGGCCTAGGCAGCTGTTCTGGATGTTCAGCTTCAAAGAAAAATTCTCAACTTCACCAGAGTTGAACCCTGATCATCTGGGCTGTAGCTGGATGTTCTACTGCCTGAGCTACGTGGCTGCCCCATTTCTGACTGGTACACATTGTAAATGGTTAGAAGAGAAGAAATAACTCTACAACTGGAGAATTGTGCATGTAACTCAAGTTTTCAAGATATGAGATTGAAAATATATCATGAAGTGCTGGCCGGTCGGCAGCAGAGTTCTGTAATATGCCAGTTTTATGCCTAAATGTTATAAAATTGTTAGACATAATCGAATTAATTTCTGTAGAATAGATGGTGCGAAACTCATTTTCTAAAGATGTGATGAAAGTAATTCTTTTAAATTTTCAAAAAACTTTTGACACTGTACCACACTATTGTTTCTTAGCAAAGATTCATACATGTGTTAATCAAATTGTCACATTGTGGTTTCCACAAAGAATTGTAATAGAAACATTTCTTTTCTTTAATTTCTATTTAAAAAAATCTTGGAGACAAAATAATAGCAGTTGTTTGTTGATGACACAGTTATTCACAGGCAAGTAAATAGTTCTGCTGCTTAGAAATTCATCGTTATCCGTATGTTATTTCAATTTAACACAATAAATGAGAACTTAAACTAAATTTCAAAAGATGCAAGCTGGTACACATAACCAACAAAAAGAATCTGTTATTTTATGAGTACAAAGTAAACTGTTCATTCCTTAATGAAGCTGATTCTCTGAACTATTTCGCATAACAGAGCAAAGCAAAATGAAATATTAAGAAGCTGCTAGAGTCTCCAGCATAGCTGGACAGACATGTAAGGTGACTGTCACAGAATTTCTAAATTTTAAATAAGTTTGAAATTAGCAAGATCTAGCCATCTTAACTTCTCCCCATAGTTGTTAACTAGTTTTCTCCAAAATTAAAAACTTTAAATACTCCATCAGATGATAAAAATATCAAGACATCTAAACTAGCTAAAATTCCTAAAAAAAATAATCTGTATGTAAGGAAAAACAGAATGGTTTTGGATTTTATGAAAGGGGATAGAAGTCTGGACAATTCTGTCATGAATTGTTGCTACAAAAGCCTCTGTTGGAAAAGTTCTTCAAAACATGTATCCAGTTTTGTCTCCATTTTATCTCAATAATTCTGAAAGTCCCCTCTCTTGTCGATTCAATTTCCATTCCATTTCCAGAAGAGTGGAGGGAAAAGTTTAAAGTGAAATCTAAATGATAACTGTAGTGAAATACTGAGGAAAGTAACTCCATAAGGCTATGAACTTATCTGTTTTTGTAAACAGAAGTTTACAAGTATTTTATTACAAAGTATTGTGAATTTTAAAATTTAAGGTCTAGAGAGAAATACCTAATGTCTCATCATTTGCTTTCTACATTGTTTGTTTTTAATACTGTGATTCTGTTTCAGGTCACATTCTACTAAAAAACACTGTTTTGGAAAGATGGAGTCATACTTTGCTGCAGAGGATGAAAATCAGATGGATTGTAGCTCAAGTGAGAAATCACAAAATATTAAATTAGAGATAACTGAAACAAAAATGTTTGAAAAGAATGAATCTAAAGAATTATTAGAAGATGAATTAGGGGATAAATGTATTAAACAAATTAAAGAAGAAAACCTTTCTTATTGTTGTCCATTGTGTTGTGGGGGAAATCTGAATGTCCAAAATCTTGCAGAAAATATTGTGATGGAAGAGTCTCATATGTTAGAAGAATCAACAGCTTCTGAAACTGAAGCTGCAAATACTGAAGGCTCAGAAGAAAGTAGCAAGGATTCTATTTATGAAAATCAGTTTGACAGTTTCACTGTCTCTAAAACTGACGATGATAGCAATGATATGGATGAAAGTAACTCTGAATGGTGGAATGTTGAAAATGCTATAGAAAATGCCAATATCATAATAGATACACTGCATCCACATACATTTGAAGAGAGTAATAGTTTTGATTCACATGAACCCAATCCCAAAATTTTTTTAGCAAACTGTAATATAGTAGAAAACGATAATGAGGATGAAGGCAAATATGATTGTATAATTTGTGGAATTCATTTTCAAAATATAGATGAATGTTTAAATCATTCAAAAGAACATTTTGAATCAGATAAGTACCCTTGTAGCATGTGTGGAAGTTGTTTCAAAACAGACATTGATCTTGTCAATCATTTCAAAGACCATCAAATTGATGAGGTAAAGTCCAAGTCTAGAGGTAAACGATTAGTTTGTCCAACTTGCCATAGACGTTTTAATGGTGAGAGAACATATCTTCAACATTCTTGCATTACTATTGAAGCCAAACAGTTCCGTTGCTCAAAATGTAATAAAGCATATGGTACACAAGAAAGGTTAACGTTTCATCTAAAATTTCATAATGGCGCAAAACCAAACTTTTGTGAAAAATGTGAAAAAGAATTTGATAATGAAGGTACACTCTACTACCACATACGTACTGTTCACAATGGTGAAAGACCATTCTCGTGTACAATATGTAACAAAAAACTTTATTCAAATTCCAGATTGGTCAGTCATATGAGGGTGCATTCTGGAGAAAGACCTTTCACATGTGAATTTTGTGGCCGTGGTTTTTATGATCGAGAAACACTTAAAGGTCACTATGTTACCCATATGTCAGTGAAGCCTTACCAGTGTGATTACTGTGGTACTTGCTGTGGGAGACTAAGCCTTCTGAAACAGCACATCCAGACCCACCATATAGATTCCAGCATGCCCAGACGTGCTCCTTCACTTATACATTATCACTGTAAAACTTGTAATGAGACATTTACTAATTCCTCAGATGTCCTGACACACAGATCGATTCACTGGGGTATGAAGACGGAGTCAGATTCAGATGGGCGTCATGTTTGTGAATACTGTGGAAAATCTTTTTGTGTGCTGCGGGTCTTAGCTAGGCATCGGAAACAAGAACACCCTGATGAGAAGCCTTATGTATGCAGCGTATGCAAAGAAAGGTCTCATACACTGTATGAAGCTAGAGTACATCGTAAAGTTCACACGGACGGTGAAACAAAGCTTAAAATCGAAAATGGTACAGAGGAGTCTGCTGCATTTGTTTGTGAAGCCTGTGGCTATCTCTTTGTTGATAAGCGGACGTTTGCTAAGCATCTAAAGGAACATAGGCCAACATTATCTTATACTTGCAAAGTCTGTTCAAAGCAGTTTGCAGACAACCAGCGCCTAACAGTCCACATGAGGCTACACACAGGAGAGAAACCATACTCATGTGATGTATGCAACAAAAGGTTCACACAGACATCAGCCCTATACACACATGTGTTATTGCACACAGGTGAAAAGCCTCACCAGTGTGATCTGTGCGGCAAAGCATTTCGCATAAAAGCAGATCGCGACAACCACAGACGGACCCACACTGGGGAGAAACCGTACAAATGTGAGTTCTGTGGCAAACAGTTTCGTACAGGACAAGTATACTATCAGCATCGCATGATACACACAGGTGAACGTCGTTTCCCATGTGACATTTGTGGGAAAGCGTTCAAGCGTTCTCATACACTAGTTGTGCATAAGCGTATTCATACTGGCGAGAAGCCCAATGTATGTGACATTTGTGGCAAGGGCTTTCGACAGCGCAGTGACATGAGGAAGCACAGGTCCATTCATGGGCCGAATAATACTTCATGATCTCGTAAGATTGAAGTTCCTTTCAGTATTATTTTGTATATTATTTTATAATATAAAAGTTCTCTGTGTGTTTATAAGATAATGGTTGTATATACACTTTTTATATTTTTTTGATAGATAAATTATTGCAGTGCTATAAATCTTATGGATCACTGAAATATAGCAGTTTCTATTTCACTGTTTTACAAATGATTTTTATTATTACTAATAGCCCAAGGTGTTTCTTACAGTATGTTTTGTGACCTAACTATGCTTCAGTTCAGAAAAAGCAGTATAAAGTAAAAACTGCAATAGGATTATTATTATTTTTTTTTTTTAGCTGAAGTTTGTTACAACACTAGTTTCAGGTGCAGTAATAGTTTCTTTAAATTATTATCATTAAATCTAGGCTAGCAATGTTTAATTACAAATTTTTGCTTGTTCCTTTAAACGGTGAGCATGAATAAAGTGTGTCATTTTGCAGTGCTGTAAATATAAAATTCCTTCTGTTATCACGATCACAGTTTCTTCTTTGTCATCATGACGAATTTCATTAGCTGCTTCTCAAATTGAACTGCTTTAGTTATAGGATAATTTCAGGCTTTCAACACTTAACTAAATGATAATCCATTTAGAAGTTTGATTGTTATACCATATATTTAGTCACAGTTTGCAAAGTACAGTAAAGAAATTTTCTTTCTCCTTTGGAAAAGAAGGTTCTAATATTGACATAAGTTGGGTAACCGATATTTTGTTTTAGACCAAATGCTAATTTAACTTGGAAGTAATCGGACAGCCTTCATAAATAGTGCAAATTGCTTTAATTTCTTATTTGCAGATTGCCATTCAATGACGATTTACCTATGTAATCCAGTTTTAAGAAATCCATTGCACTTGAAGATAAAAATAGTTGTATGATTCTTTTCCCAGACACCATATTCCTTAACAACTTACCAAAACCTGTAAATGAAAAAGGAAGAACTATTAGTTGTCAGAAATGTTAATGCACAAGCAGTTTATGAGCATTTGCTAGAAGGTAATATTCATACTTATACACTTTAAGTAGGTACCTTCTGAACCACCATGTTGATGATGTTCCTCCTTTTACAGTGCATAATGTTAGTAAAACGAAGAAGACCAGCATCATTACTATTTTTATGTTTGTTTATTAATTTTTTTTACAAATTGCTAGAGTTAATTTTATGGTAAAACAACATGAAAAGATACTAAATTCACATCATAGCACCGACATTTCATCCTTATGCTGCAGCAGAATCAAGTTTATGAACTACACATTGAAATATAGGTTAAAATTTAACAGTTGTAAAAGAATTAAGAAGGTTCAAAACTGGTTCTTGTGTGCCATATTATTCTCGTCAAAACAAGTCAGCGAAAAATTCCAGTTGATATTTATGGGAGTACTACTAACTTTTTTGGTCATTGTTGTTTTTGAAGTGTTTTAAGCTTATAAATTTTCAGGTATGAAGACGAAAAGTTTGCACAGTAATTTTTTAACTCTGAATACTTCATTAGTGAAAAGACATGAAAGAAGGTCAGTTTCACTTTTTTAATGAAAAAAATGTCATTATAACTAAATTTATAAAATTTAAAAAAATTTTATTAAAAAAAAAAGATGTGTAATGTTTGAAAGCAAGCTAAAAAACTGTAGATGGTGAGAGGAATGGTAAAAGTACTGTCAGCTTTTTGAGATGCAACAAGATTGTTGATCTAGAAGATTTTAATTTTGCAAAATTTGGTGTTTTATTACAATAGTACTTAAATTATCTTGGAGGAAATGCCAAATTATATACATATTTATCTTCACAAATGTATGACTTGAATTGACCATACTTGATGCATTCAGAACTTTTTTAAATAAAATACAAGCCTATGCAGAAAGTTGCATAGAAGTTTGTTTGCATTATTTTCCTCAGAAAAATTGAAGCTAATTAACTGGTAGTAATGGTAGTTTCTTTTTTATGTCTATAAAGTTTGTGAACGGATTAAATCCTTTTTTTCCTTGAAATATTATTCATCCATATTTAAAACATTGGAAACAAATAAAATTAATTATAAATATTTACCTTATTATATGTATTTAGATATAGTTCTTATTTTTTTTGTGAACTTACAAGAGCTGTAACCCTTTTTTGATTGAAGATAAAAATAATTTTATTTATATATCTTCATAGGGTGTCAAAGAGGATTCTGTTGCATATTTATTAATGACCCAATGTTTTATTATGTTCTAAAATTTTGAAATTTTATTTATTAAATTAACTAAAAATATATGAACCAATTTTGATATCTTTAGGTGTAAGAGGTTCTATGATTGTGCATTTTACACATTTCTTACAATTTCAGATATACTTTTGTAAAGGTAAAACAAACTTCTACATATTACGTAAAAGATACTTAATAATTTTTTTTCTTTAATTAATAGTGAACCACAGTTATTAAAATTAACTAGGCTGCTGTTGCTGATTTGTAGCTGTCTGATATCTTCTTGCTTGTTTGTGTATGGTTAAAGGATCGCTTGCATCAGTGGTTGGTTTATACTGAAAAATTATAGTTATAATTAAGTGAATTTAAAGCATAATTTCCTGTCTTTTAAAAAAGCAAAATTAATTTTTTGATTGCTGTGTTTACCACAATGCTTCACAGTGTGGAAAAAAATATAGGCTAATAGTGATTAATTTTAGCAGTCGGCTGTTGGTTTTTTTATTTGGACCAGGCATTACTTTTATTCCCATTAGGCAAAATATTACAAGCTCTTTTTTTCTCATTCTGTTAGTTGAGAAGCTAAATCAGTTATAAATTTCTAGCTCATACTGTGCTGTTGACAGGAGGAGGAAAAATATGTTAGGAAGCAGTAGGAATATAATCTTTGGTGTAGGAAGAAAGTAAATCAAAGTTATTTGCTTTGTGAAATGGTCACATAAAACAACATTTCGGCATGAGTCCTGGTCAGTACAGGGGGGGGGGGGGGATACAATGGAATTCACAAACAGTACACTGCTGCTGATAGTTGTTCTAGCAATCACAATGGCTAAAAAAAATCCTTGATTCGTTTTGTTTATTGTCCATTCACATGGCTTCATTCACTTCTGGAAAGCTTTTCTTTTACAATTACACAAACATCAGAAATTGATATTTACTGTCATTTAATAATTTTCTTAAATAAGTGATCTAATAATATTTTATACAGTTTGTTTCAAATAGTTCTTTATACTGTATCTGTTTAATTTTAATGTGATGTCAGAACTGGAAATACTTTGTAACTGAGAGGTTGAGAGATGTTTTATGAAAAGATTTTTTTTTTAAATCGGTTTGAAGATTTCCTCTTTGACCCAAGTTACATTTTTTATCTATTAACACTGAAGAATATGTCATTTTATATTTTTAATCTCTTTGTTATGTCTTTAACTGGTTCATACCTAAAATTACAAACTGAATTTTACCGACTCCTAAATTCAGCCTAATAGCCTTTCTCCAATCAAATGTCAATTAAACAGTGATTGTTTTGAAATAATTCCAAAATAAAAGTGTACATCAAGAGCAGCCCAACTATTTTCTATTTTATCTCATAAAACAGAATAGTCAAAGATTTGTGTACTGGGGTAAACTATAGATCTGGATAATTACTGGTATTTTAAATTTTGATACTTAATGTACTATAAAATCCTTATTGTTTCATTGTGTTTCATTCTAGCTGTAAATGTTTTAAGATGTTTGTTTTAATTGATTGTTTCTTTCATTGTTTTGTAGTACTTGTTTTAAGGACCATAATTTAAGTTATAGAAAATAAAACTGCTAAATTTACAGTATATGAAACTGCGAATTTACCTTTCATTTTTTTATATATAAAAGAGAGTGAAAATATATTTGAAGATTTAATGTTTTGTTTGATATTTTTAATGTCTTGTTTTGAGTGGTTCTTTGAAAGCAATTATAATTTTTCCTGTGTCATGGTTAACGATTTATTGATTTTTATGATAGTAATAAGAATGAAAATGGCTTTAGACAGCGTGGGTAAGGAAGGAAAGGGAAAGTATCTCACCTTTCATCACAGATGAAGGTGGGAGAACAGTGTTGAATACGTAAAGGCCTATACATTTTATAACATTATTCACGTATAAGTAGGAAACACATGGAAACGGGATCAGATTTTTGTGCACTAAGATTCAGCACATGACCGAAGGGAGATATGTGATGACTGGGGTGATTGTGGAGGGAATGGACAGTAATAAAATGTACCTAAGGGATTGCATGATCTCTGGAAGAGATGGTACAAAGTAATAAAATAAGTTTATCTAAAAGATTAGAAAGGACTTTCAGGGAAAATTCTTGTCTGTGAAAGCTGTTGTCTTTCCTGAAACCAATTGTGTGACTTTAAATGTTACTTGCTGCCTTCATCTGTGGAGAGTGATGGTTTTTTTCCCTCTCATTCCTGATTTACTGATTTTACTAAATTTTACAAATATTGAAGACATTGAATGTTTTAATTTGTAAAAATTATAGTCCCTACTTCAAGGTTTTTTAAATATATTATTACTTCATGCTGCATTTTATATCCATTAATTGATAATATTCCATTTTCTGAGGAAATAAGAACATCATTTGCAATATTTTTTTTTAAAATTAGTACCAAAAATCAATTTGGATGCTTCAGTTTAAAAGCCATTACAAGTTGTTCAGATTTTTCCTACTCTGTAGACATCCGAATCTTTTTTAATTTATTGCAACCTTAGGGCAGATAATAGAGGATATAGAATCTCTTGGTAGGGCTTCCACTAATAATGATAGAGTATTGATGGTAGGGGGGGGGGGGGAGGAGAGGATATTATTGTTAGGAATGTAAATTATAGGAAAGAAAATGATCCGACAAAGGCGGTACAACACTAGGGAGAAGCTTATGCAGGTCTTGAGTTGTATGGTTGATCCCAGTTGAACCATGCTCTGAGGTGGGTAAACTTGGAGACAGAGGTGTTGCTTGCCACAGGCACTAGTTCTGTCTTGTGGGTTGTGCCTGTGGACACCATTGGTAGATGGTCTTTTAGTAGCTATACCCTGCACCTAAATAGAAGGAGTTGTTCACATAGTTTGGGACTCACATTTTTGGTATCAAATACATGAGTTGGAGGACATGCAAAGAGAGCAGCTAGATGTGTTTGTGAAAATAACACAGAACACAATCAGTAAGTGATATGATAAAGGAACTGGATTGTGAGTCATTGGAAGATAGGAGGAGGATGAAGAGAGTACTGGGGAGTGTTCAAGGCATAAGTTGGTGATGAAGCTCTGAAGGAAATGGGCCAAAGAATTTGAAGCAGTACATGGAAAGGAAAAGATGACCATGGGGGCAAGCTGGCACTTGATTTCATGGGGAATGGGATGATTTTCTTTTGTGGGCAGGGGTAGTCAGATTGCAGTAAATTACCAAGGGAAGTAATAAATAATTTACCAAAAATGCTGAAGGGATGGAATTTAAAATTCGTAAATTGCAGAAGTAGATGGGGGAGGAATTTTAATGCTCAAAGCATATAAGATAATAGTAAAATATACTTAAAAAGGGGTAATTCAATGACAAGGGATATTGTCATCAGAGCATGTACTCCATCACAATTTATCATTCAATTCAGTAAAGCTGTTCGGTTGGTCACTTCTAGTTATGGAGGGGCCATGACTATGCCATGTTTAGGTTAGAGGCTGCTGGTTCAGGAATGAAAGTAGGTGACCAAAAGGAGACCAAATGCGGATGCACATAATCGAAATACATATGAATAATATCGTAAATACTACGGAATTAGTAAAAGCTGATGAAACAATAAACCAGTCAGGTGATGAGCAATGCTGAAAATATCACAAAGCCAGTTATATCACTGTTATTAGTGAACTTAAGGCATACAATTAACAAATTAATAGTGTTACACAAACCAAAGGTGGGGAGAGTCTTGGTTAAAGGAAGGAATTCTAGACATTGAGGTTTTCCTCAATGGTTATACACTGATCAGCCAGAACGTTATGACAAACTACCCACTATTGATATAAACCCGTCCAGGTGATAGCAGCGTCACCTGACAAGGAGTGACTGTTAGTCAGATATACTCACGGTGCATGTAGTTATCAGTGAGAATGCTATCCGAGTTTAGAATGGGGAAGGCACTCGATCTATCTGAGTTTGACTGAGGGCAGATTGTGATGGCCTGGAAGCTCGGCATGAGCGTATTGGAAACTGCACGACTTGCCAGGTGTTCAAGAAATGCTGTGGTAAGTGTCTTCAACAAGTGGCGAAACCAAGGTGAAACCACATTCAATGTCGGGGCGTTGGGCGGCCACCCCTCATTACAGGTTTCAGACGTCATAGGTTGGGCAGACTGGTAAAACAGGACAAGTGTTGAATAGTGGCAAAACTAACATCAGAATTTAATGCTGGGCACAGCACAAATGTGCCTGAACACACAGTGCACTGAACACTCTTAACAATGGGCCTCCGTAGTCAACAACCCATGCATATGCCAATGTTAAAACCACAACATTGTCAACTACGAATGAAATGGGCATGTGACCATCGTCACTGGATGTTGGCACAGTGGCAGATCATTGAATGATCTGATGAATCCTGATACCTTCTCATAATGCTGATGGGAGGGTACAAATCCATCATTTTCCAGGAGAACAGCTTCTTGAACACCTGTACTCCGGGACAGAGACAAGCTAGAGGCAGCTCAATTTTGCTCTGGGAAACATTCATGTGGGTATCCATGAGTCCAGTGGAGCTTGTGCAAGGCACCATGTTGGCCAATAAATATTGTACACTGATTGCATACCACGTACACCCCATCATGATGACCATGTTTCCCAATGGCAGTGGCATTTTTCATCAAGATAATGTGCCATGTTATAAGGCCAGGGGTGTGATGGATAGGTTTGGGAAACACAGTGACGAGTTGTAATTGATGTGCTTCCCCTATCGCAATTCGCCAGTTCTGTACCCAATGGACCACATCTGGGATGTGATTGAACATGGCTTCAGAGTTCATCGTACCCCTCCCCAGAATTTATGGGAATTAGGTGACTTGTGTGTGCAGATGTCGTCCCAACTCCCTCCAGTGACCTACCAAGACCTCATTGCTTTCACGCCAAGACGCATTGCTGCTGTTATCCGTGCCAAAGGTGGACATAATGGCTATTAGGTAGGTGGTCATAATGTTCTGGCTGATCAGTGTAGAGTGTGCTGCATAGATCGTGGAGGAATTGATGTAGGTGTATTCATATTGGTTTGCTGAGACTAATGCAGTTCATTAATGTTCATAGTCTCTACTTTCTGGGATGATAAAATGAAAAAACTAGGGTCTTGGCTGCTTTCCACAGTGGAAGAATAAATGATGAAGATGGATCTCTTGGGAAAAAAAGTAAATTCATATTTAAAGAGGTGAGCATAGACTGATCATTGTTGGTGAGGACTTAAAATTTCTAGGAGCCAACTGGGTGGTGAGTAAGGTTAATAACAAAAGGGAGCAGAGAGTTGCAAATACCTTAATATGGGAATGAGGATCTACAGAAATGGTAGGTCAGAGCACAAAGGAACCAAAAATGTTGGCTATATTCCTAACAAAGCCTGATGATACCCTTGTGGGGTCTGAAGTAACTGAAGGAATAAAAGTATCTCTACGCACTTCTAGCAGATTTTAGTGTGTTTTGTAAATCAGCAACCAAATTTGAAAGTGATTGTATGTACAGTTATAAAAAGTATCATATTTCAAAACTGAAATTTAGGAGAAGATTCAGTATAGGAAAGGAGAGAAAATTCGCAGTGGAGCAGAAGTGGGAACAACAGTTCAAGGATTAATGAGGATTGGGGAAGAAATGTTTATTCCAAAACAGAAAATAAAAAAAAAGTAAACTATGTGCTATATTGGGGAGTTAAGGAGGTTAAGAGGTTTGTGAGAAAAGGACACATTAGTGTTAAGAAACAGCAAGGCACTGGGGGCCATTTTAATGACTAAGCAAGGAATTAACAGCAGGGAAAATAAAAGCTAAAAATATGTTCATGAAGAATATTATGGCTGGAGTGGAACTACTAAGTGACATATCTAGAAGGTGACAACCTATCTGAGGGGAAGGTAAGGTATTCAAACAATCCTTGATAATGGGGAAGACGTTATTGATTATTTGAAAAAGGGGTAGATATTGAGTAACTAGTTTAATGAGATGGGAGTGGATAAAGAAGCTTGTAGGTGGAAATGGGGTGACTAAGCAATCAAAATAGACCCGAGGTGGTTGTGTGGTAACTGACAAGGCTAAAAATGCATATATGTAATGTAGTGGTACAGATAATATAACTGAAGATTCATTAAAGGTAGAGGTCTACGACATTATAGCATACATTGATATCTTATTTGGGTTGAGTTTGGAGACTTGCTGCTTAACAGAGGAAGGGAAATGTTCCATAGTAGTACTTGTCCATAAAGGAGGGTTGGCAAATAGGGTTGAAAATTACAAGCCAATTAGTAAGAAACTTTTTGTAACATTGGCAAGATAGCTTTAGGCAATGATGTTAAAGCTAATCTCAGCTAGTGGCCTGTAACAAGATGTCTGAGATGAAATGAAACGGGGAGGCCTAATTGATAATGTAGCACTCGACTTCTTCAAGAAATTTGACATAATAAGGTAAAAACCATTGGAGGGGATGAAAAATTTATTTGCTTGAAAGAGGAACTCTTAATAGATAGACAGCAAAGAGTTTGGGTACAAAATGTTGTATCAAAAGAGATGGAGGTGAGAATGGGAGGGCCATGGTATAGAATTGAACCATTCCATCCCACAACTGAAGGTTGTTTATGATTATATAAGGTGTGAAAGGATTTTCTTGTTGAATACATGAAGTGTAAATATACTGGCATAGTATTTATCCTAGCAGTCTGTTGATTTAGGCATACAGTAGTGGAAAGTTTTTCTTTTGTAGCTAAATGAGACAGGAATTGGAATAATTTACCAAAGCAGCTGCTGAATAGCTTAGCAGAAACACTGAACGTATTTAAAATTCGAAAAGAATGACGAAATTGCACTCCAAGAATTTAAAATAAAAAACAAGAAATGAGAAAATAGGCATCTAAGGAAATTGCTACTGAAGTATGTGCTACATTACAAATTAAAATACTATGTAAAGTTATGCAGCAAGGAAAATAATTTATTTGATATAATTTGATAATAGTAACAGTGAAAGTGCTTTTAGGCAATGAGAACAAGGAAGAATAGGGAAAGCAAACCTGTCACCACAGATGAAGGCAGGAGGGCCACAATTAACGTGAAAAAACGAACTCACTTTTCATTATTCTGGTATAAGCCTTAATCGAGATTATAAGACATTTTGATTGAATGTGCACATTCAGAGACTCACCACATGAATTGTGGTTAGTCTCGGTGTGTATACATCTTGTGTGAACGAAGGCGTTCCCGGCGTGTCGCTGCAATGTAATCTTCGCGGGTTCGCTGCCGGATTGTGTTGGCGAAAGACGAGCTTTCGGCGACGAATTCAGCCGCCGTCTTCAAGCCTGGTGCTTACGCTGCGACGACCAGTGCCGCGATTGGCTGGAACTACGGACTGAGGGGGTGGGCAGGGGAGGGGCGCTAGCCTTTAAAAGGACGCGCCGGCCTCTGTTCTGTTGGCCGGCTGAAGGAGGCATCTAGATGTTAGCCTTCTGTCCTTCAGACCTGATGAAGGCCACCAGCTTGCTACACAACATGGATATCAGCTGCGCCGCGGAGCAGCCCAGCCCACCTCAACAGTCGCCGCCAGTAACAACTGGGACGCTGTCGAGAGGATGGCCAAGAAGAAGCCCTCTCCGCCCGTATTCCGGCAGTGTTTTAACTGCCAAAATCACGGGTATCACGCGAGCGACTGCACCATAGCGAGAGAGGAAGCAGTCTGCTGCAACTGGGGCAGAGGGCACGCGACCTGCTTCTCTGACTGTGTTGCCAAGAAGGCTCTTCGAGCAGCACGCCGCCCGAAAGATGAAGCGGCCACCAAGCGCCGCCAAGAGGCTAGCTCCGGCCAGCCTCCACAACAACGCAGACCGGCGGACAAGACTGCGCGCGAACCCCATACGAGGCCAGCTGCGCGCTGGCAAGACTAACCGAAGACAGCTTTTGGCTCCACTCGGCAGCAGCCCGGCAAACGAGGTGGTCAACCAGACGACCAGTGTCACTGCCGTACCGGATCCAGCGACCAGCTCACAGAGGTGGTGACGCTGCTCACGCGGCTCATAACCGCCTAGATGCCACGTCAACAAGAGTCCAAAACCAGACATCACAAATAACCTCACGACTTATCGAAAAAGCCATGTCAACAAAACAACTACTAAGATGCAGCAGTAGAAGGATTAATCCTGGGACTGTCAAAGATATCGTAGCAATGCTACACCAGAAGACGCTGACGAGAGACTGGCATTGCAGCTCTGGTCGTCACAGCGTAATCACCAGGCCTGAAGATGGCGGCTCCTCTTTCGCCCACTCAATCCTGGCAGCGAATCCGCGAAGATTACATTGTATATATCTTGCCGTGTCTTCCTCTAATCACGATTAAGAAAAGAGAAAGCAAACCTGTCACCACAAATGAAGACAGGAGGGCCACAACATGAAAACACGAACGAATTTAAGCAATATTTCTTAGTTTTCATGTGAAGTATATATTATGAATCATCTTACTTTCTGTGAAAGATAAAGTTACTTAGATTTTCATATAACCTTAATTTGATTGTTTTGATTGAGCAAAATTTTCTTTCACATGTATTTTTTTTACCCCAGGAAAGACTTAAGATGATATATATGTCGCTGGTGGTGATAAAATTAATATATATTACAAAAGGTGTTAAAGTGAATAATAAATAAGTAAATTTGGTAGAAATTTGTTACTAGTTAAATGAAAACAACGATAATTCTAATAATAATAAGTGATAGGTCAAAAGGTAGAATTTTATCTGATGGTTGAGGCCAGGTAATTGGTGTTCAGGATATTTTGGTATGCATGTTTCCATCTCCGAAGTTCTGAAGTAGCGGTGATTTCGGGGAGAGCTCTTATTGCTCTCACAGTGAAGCAGTTATTGAGGTTGTTAGAATTGTGATAATTGGCATGTTTCGGTATTGGAAGGTTATAAGTTACGGGTAGTGGACTGTTTGTCTGTGGCCATTCATTCTAAGAATTGCTGTCTAGTGAGTCCTATATAGGTGACGGCAGGTTATCTCGTACAGTGCAACTTCTCTAATCGAATCTGAAGGTACCAATACCTTCGAATTACCGAAAATTCGAATTAGGAAATGCTTATAAAAATAAGTAAAATGCAAGATAAACAACCTTAAAAATGAATTTTTAATTTCTTTATTTAGACATCGCTTATTAAAAATTATTATAAAAAGCCAAGTTTAGTAAAAAAATTAAAAATGGTTAACTGTTTATTTGCATTGATTTTTTACAAATACGGAGAAGTCCTGGAGTTTATTTAAAGCAGTGAAGAGAAAATCATTCACATTAGCTTGAACTCGATGTAGCGTCGAAGTTAGTGGATATAGTTAAATGTAAGACATCGATAAACAAATTGCACACAGACCTTAAATGCAACCACTACACGGCTACTGTACTCTTGAAATTGCAGACAAGACTCCCACAGTTGACTGAACTGCAATTGGATTACAAAACAGCGAAGCAGGTGGATGGCCGATTAATGAGCCACGGCATTCTTGGAAACAATAACAATGGGGAGAGTTGGGTCATATGCTCTGGACAATGACATTAACGATTACTGTAAAAGACTGGCTTCTTACAAGATAGCGATAAAAAAAAGTACATTTAAACAAACATTAAATTACTTGAGAATTACATGTAAAGTTAAAGGTCACGGGATTCCTTCAGCTCCTGCCGCTTCTCGTAGGATTTGCGGAGAGATTGTTCCATTGGCACTAGAATGGATGTGACGGTATCAGCGCCTCGCTCCGACCGTTCTTTGCCTTCCCACGAAGTTTCCTCAACGGTACTTATTGGATAGTAGGCTGGGTGGGCCCGGGGAACCGTTCGGGACGTTCAGCTTTGAGGAAAAATCCACGGCTTCGTTGGTGATCAAACCCCGGTCGTCAGACGCTGTACTGCCTGAACTACACGGCCGACCAGAATTACATGTTCTTTTCCTAAATACGAACTTTTTTTCGAAAAAATAATTCGATATATAGGAGTTATTTTTACACTAGCTTAATACAAAATTCAAGAGATCAGAAGAAAATTTTGATGTCTCGAGAAATTTGAATTAAAAAAGTTCGAATTAGAGAAGTTCCACTGTATATGATATGTGGCATGCTCAGTGGTGGGGAAGGTTTCTCCTGTAGTAGGGTTGGAGTATGTTGTAGTGGGTGGATGCATGCTGCAGGTTTTTCAGCAAGGTTTATTGCCAGGAAAAGATCCATCTGGTGTTTTTGGAGAATCTAACAAAGTATTTGTGGACCAAGATGTTTTTGTGTCTGGGTGGTCTGATGAAACAAGTACGGGGACAGTTGGTAGAATTTTTGGTAGAAAAGGGCGCATTTCTGGAAAGGAGTGAAGGAAGTCGTGCCCCTGTTGTATGATTCGATTGATGGAATCGAGTCCAGGAGAGAACTGGATGACAAAGGCAAGGGTATAAGTGGATTTTAATGTGGGTTTCCGCGGTGCGTGGTTTTGCAGGCCGCGCTACATCAGCCGAAGTGTACGGATCAGAACGCGCCATAGGCTAGCCCTCGTCGCCTCTCCACCTTGCCTAGTGTCGTTTCAGCTACTTGGGCGTTTGATCTTTACCGAGTGAAGGATAGAGGCGCACCGTCCCTGCAAGCACAGGCGAGACCCTTTCCGCGGTCCGCTCTTGGTGGTTGGACTGGCCCAGCCGACAAATGCGCGGGCCGCGGAAAGCTACTTTTAGAGGTGTCGGGAGGAGTGGTTACGTGGAGGGTAGGTGGTTGCACGGGAGATTTGTTTATGTACAAGATCTACTGGGTAACAGCGGGAAATAAGGGCTTGGGATGGGTTCTGGGAGAGGTAGTCAGCTTCAGAACAGATAGATCTGCCACGGATAGCAAGGCTGTAAAGGATTGAACGTTTGGTATGGAATGGGTGGCAACTGTCAAAGTATAGATATTGCTGCGAATTAGTGGGTTTGATGTGGGCAGAGGTGTGAAGGGCAGCCTGTCTGATGATGATCTCTCGTCGAGGATCGTGATGTATGTGCAGGAGAAGATCCAGGTGAAATTAATGGAATGGTGATTGTTAAGGGAATGTAGAAATTCTAAGAGTTGGTTTTCTTTATGAGTACAGACCATAAATAAAATAAATGCTATACAAAAGGATAAAAGCATTAGAGGACTGTGAAAAGCTGCAAGGTGATCTGGACAGGATATTTAGTTGGATTGGTAAACATGGGATGAAGACAGATGCAAAGAAGTGTCAGCTTATTAGATACGCAGATAAAAATTAAAGGTTGATTATGACTACAAGGTGGGAAAATAATTGCTTGTTGAAGACTTTAAATGTAAATATCCTGGCATTACATTTGATGACAAGCTCAACTGGGCAGGCCACACTGGATAGGTAGTAGGAAAAGGTTTCAAAATTCGGCACTTGTTGGAGAGAGTGATGAGGAGATGTACGAGGGAAGTAAAGGAATTGGATTACAAAACTTCGGTCAGACCATTGCTCGAATATGGTAGTGCAGTATGAGTCCCACATTTTGAGTATCAAATACAGGAGTTGGAGAAGGTGCAAAAAAGGGCTGCTAGATTTGTTTCTGGAAATTATTGCAGAATGCAATCAGTAACAGATTTGATAAAAGAGCTAGAATGGGGTTCATTTAAAGACAGGAGTAGGGTGAAGAGGGTCATGGGAGTGCACAAGGCGTATGTTGCTGATGAAGCGTGGGAAGATATTGGTATAAGAATTAAAAGTAATGCATGGAAGGGAAAAGATGACCATGACCATGAGCTGTCACTCGATTTCAGGCACAAGGGTGTGGGAGGATTTTCTTTTGTAGGTAGGGTGTCAGGGATTGGAATAAGTTACCAAGATAGTTGATGAATAATTTACCAAACGCGTTGAAACAATTTAAAGTTAAAATTTTTAGAGGGCAAAAGTAGTTAGGTACAGGACAGTGGGAAAATGGGTACGTAGGAAAACTGCCACCAGAGCCTGCGCTCCATTTGCAACTAAATAAAAAAAAAATATGTATCATCAATGTATCTGAACCACGCAGCGGGTTTAGATGGGGTGTGGTTCAGGAAATGTTCCTCCAGACGACCGAGGAGTAGGTTGGCATAGGATGGGGCCATGAGGGTGCCCATAACTGTGTGTCGGATCTGGTGATATACTTTGGAACTGAAGGTGAGGAAGATTTTGGGGAGAATTAGGTGAGCCAAAAAATAAAGAAAGTGTGTACTAGGACGGCTGTGTGGAGGTCGCAGATCTAGGTAATGTTCCAGAGCAATAAAGCCTTGACTGTGGGGACTGTTGGTCTAGACTCTAGAGGGAAGACAAGGAAGGAGTCTGGGGATAGAGGTGTGTGAATTGTGGATAGATGTCCAAGAAGTATGGGATATCTTTGACATAGGAGGGAAGGCTGTACAAATGTTTGGAAATATTGACCTAACAAGGCTGAAATCCGTTGAAGTGGGTGACCCATATGCTGTAATTATAAGTTGCCCTGGACTGCCAGCCTTGTGGATCTTGGGAAGAAGATTCTGGAGAGTTAGGAGGGAGATGGACTGAGGAGGGAGGCCTTGTAAGGGGCACTGCAGGTCCAGGAACGTTTTTATTTCCTGACGTGGAGGTGGTGGGATCTATAGTGTGTGGAAATAGGTGTTTGTTTCAGACAGATGCCTTAGGGTCCAGCCTCATAGTCTCTGTGGTCCGTCACTACGGCAGTTGACCCCTTGGCAGCAGGGTGGACGATAATGTTATGGTTTCTGGACAGTTCTCTTATGCCTCGAGTTTCCATGATCCTAAGGTTTTAGGACTGTGAATGAATTTTAAGAAAGAGGGTGAGGACAGGGTGGAGGCGAGGAACTTCTGGAATAGAATAAGTGGATGGTTTTGTGGGAGTTGGGGGGGGGGGGAGGATCCAGTGAAGATGGAGGTATAAATTGTTGTAGGCTGGACTCAATTTCGTTTTGTCGGTTGTTGTTATTTCCTGCGTTAGCAAAATGATACTGCCAATGAAGGGAGTGGCAGAACGCTAATGAGTCCCCGACCAAAACAGCATGGTCAAACTTGGGGGTTGGAGAGAAGGTGATTCCTTTGGGTAGCACTGATATCTGGCGTTCTGCCAGGAATGTGGAGGAAAGATTAATCACCGACTGCTGTGGTTTAACTGAAAGAGGGGCAGGGGCTTTTGGGGCAGGTGGTAGAGTGTTTGGGTGGAGAAATTGAAGAGGTGAGCCAAACATCGAGTTCTTGCAATTAGGGGTGCAGTAGGTGTATGGTTTTTTGGAGTGGAGTGTTGATAGGGGAAGCACAAGTCTAGAGCTAAATAGCTCCTGACAAGAGCTGATAGCTTGCACAGGTGTTTTTGTGTGTGTGTTTTGCCTGCATCTATCTTCATTGTGCAATGATTTTCTTCGTACGGTGAATGAGGTGAGGGAATGAAAGGCATAGGATTTTGTAGATGGAGACAAGTTGGATGGAATGTTGATAAGACATGTGAATATAATGTTGGAGAACCAAGAGGGTGAGGGTAAGGGATTGTGTCTAACGGAGAGCATGAAGGGATGGGTGAATTTGTGGGTGGCAACCTGAAACCGGGAGGTTTATTGCTAAACCATTTGGTGGAACATTCAGGGAGAAGCAAGACTGATTCGGCATGTGCACACCTCCCGAACCATGTGACTCGGTCCCTATTACATGAATAAGATGTAAAACCGAAATGTTGTACATATTTTAGTTCGTCTCATATCTTTTTCACTTGTTGCAGCCTTCCACTTTGGTGAGTGATGAGTATTTTCCTTACCCTCCATTGTACATTTAACCGCTAACCCACCACGCCCGGAAAAACAAAAACAAAAAAACGTATTATTTCAGGTGACTGGTGAATCATGGAAGAAATGGGGTACATGATTAAGTACACATGCTGAATCCTTCCTACCATATAAATGGAACAAAATTTCCTTTGAGATCTTTGTATGAAAGGTGATGGTGGGACAAAGAAGATAGACTATAACCTTGACACCTAAATGGTTTTATAAAAGCAAAAGATTGGATGTTTGTTACTCAATCACCCTGTAGAATTAACTGATTCGAATGAAATTTGGTAAGGAGGCAGTTAGAATAGGAACATGTAATACTTTTCATTCCATTAACATGAAAATTGTCAAATGCCGGGATGCTTCCTTCAAAAGGCCATGACCGAAATCCTTCCCATTCCTTGCCCCCATCCTTTCCCGTCTCTAAAGAACTCGCTGTTAAGAGACGTAAAGCAGTTTAAAAAAATGAAAATTGTTCCTATTTTTTTAAACATAAATTTAATTGCTTTCAGTGAGTCTGCAAGAAGACATCTTTGGTTTCGGACTTCGGAATAGCATGATACGTAGGGTACATCATCATAGTGCCGATTCTAGCAATGGATCATAATTTATGTGAAATCAAAGTTAAGAAAAATGTATGGGAGTGTTAATTGTGCACCAGCCGAAAAATCACAAAATTAGCAATGAAAAAATGGCTATGGTTGAGCTCAGGGGCGGATCCAGGATTTTGGTTTGGGGAGGGGGGGCTTGGCTTGAGTGAATTTTGGTTCTGAGGGCTTGCCTTCAGTGGATTTTTGGTTTGGGGGGGGGGGGCTTGAGTCGGCCATGGGGTAGTCTTTACAGCCTACTCGGGCCTCAAATCCGTAGAGCTAAAAAAAAAGGTCTCCAAAATTACAATGTCGGGGATGGACCTAGATACTTTTGGGGGGGGGGGCTTGAGCCCCCTCCCCCACCTGGATCCGCCCCTGGTTGAGCTGTCATTTTTCCTTTCTGTGACGGCGAGTTCCGATCGCGTTCAAGTGTGATATTTTTTAGTACATTCATTTTTGTTAGTATTTATTGTTTGTAACATTAAAAAAATTATTTTTACAAATATAAACCCATTACACATTTATTTTCCTTCGAAGTAGGTGTCGATTTTAATGAAACGTAGTACGTGGCTGAAAATAATGTAGATGTAAATCAACCCCATGGTACCCTCTTCTGGGTAAGGTGTGTCTGCGTTGTGTTGCGTTAACACATATTACTTGAGCAATAATTGATGAAACTTGGAACACATGTTTCAAACTTGACGACTAAAGACTGTAAAGTGTTAATAAACCACAACACGTCCGGAGCAAAGCTTTTGTTAAAGATACAAAAAATAAAAGTGGCTATTAATGAAGATTTAGATGGATGGAATATCTGGTGTTGCGGAGATTCTTAGATTGGTGATTATGTGGCACTCTTATTTTCCATACTCAGAAATATTTGTTTGTTCTTTTCAGGAAAATCTTTAGAATCAATAGCTCTTTGATAATTTATCAGCTGTGACAAATTTATCCAGAACGTGTTATAGGCAGGAAGTTTCACTTCATAGTTTTGTATGCATTCAGATTCTCACTTTAAAATCACTGGGTGAAGCATGTGATGTAAATGCTTCTGTATTTTATTCTAAAATACATCAGCTGAGGAGCACAACTGTTAATATTGGTATTTAGTACTGACTAGTACAATCTTATTGTTTTACTAATCATTTTAGTAATAATATGTTTATTAGTTCTTCTTAAGAAACAAACGATTTCCCCCAAAATTAATAACCTTTCAGATTTTTATTACATAGTACATAGTGCTTAGGTAATGCTTTATTTTGCTAACTGTTATGACATTGATTCTTCGTCCATAGTTTTTATTTACTCGTATGACTACATTTTAATCGATTCGAATAATTTATAAAACTGTCGGCTAAGGGACTTAAAAATTATTTTTTTCGCACTTGCAATCAGCTTGTAGGCCTATGTAACAAACAGATTTCGTTTTCAGCGGTTTTTTTTTTTTTGTTTTGTTTTAAAGCATGCAACTAATTTTGATATTGTGCTAAAATAAGAACTTTGTTAGGTATTAAATGAATCTACGATCAGTTTTCCGATTGATTCGACATGTACAGGTAAATTTCAGCTTTGCCTTGTTGCAAAGTAATTGACAATGAATTATCAGGCCGGCCTAACGCTGAAAATAAAAATTGGTGTTATAACTTGTCACTTGGAGCAATATAAACGACACTGTCTCCGTTGGTGCCTTTGCACTTAACCACCATACGTGTGTGTAACTTATGACGTGAACACTAGCGGAAAGGCTTTGAATTTTGTGTTTATTCGTTCTGGCTTGCTCCTATGGAATTGTAAAACTATCTGCTTAGACATTGAGCAATTATCAGAAAGTTTGCTGGAATATGATTGCAGCGAGGATAAATACCTTAATTAACGTGCCGATTAGAAATTCTTGAGCAAGAATTCAAAGCCCCAAATTATCTGGTGAAATCGTAAATTCAATAATGTTAATATTTTTGTGTGTGATGATTGCGTTTCCGATGAAGACGGCAGCGTTCAGTTCGCCTAGCAGTGGATGATGAAACCGGTTCTTCGCGTGGGCAGTTGTTCACCTTGCATACTACAGGGACAGCTTATCCAGCGCGGAGCCGTGTACCATCCAAACACCGTAGCTATTACAAGTTATGGATGAATACATTAATAGCACTGTGACAACACGTACGTTAAATTTCAGCTAAGTCATTTGGTATGAATGGTCTATGTCATTATAGTTTTACGGAAGTGAGATTTTCAAAGTTCTCCAGTTCCTGCTTCATAAAAAAAAGATGTTTCGGCGTAAAGCAATAAAACTTTTATGAAAATACTGTGTATTCTCAATTGTAATTAATTAAAGCAACAAAATTTCATCAGATTTGTAGAAACGTCCTTGTCTACATAAACGTTCGATGACGATTCTCCTGAGTTAAAACATAAATAGATTTTTTTTAATATTTTCCCTCCTTGTGCAATATATCGTTATAAATAGTAAATTGTCACAGTATATTATCGTGCAAAAATTTCTCATCTTGAGCTGACAGGATAAGATAGAGTATGAAGTTTAAAATTCGTTAATCTCTTTGTTTTCACACACTTTTGAATTTTCTTTCAGTTAGTAATAAAACGATCATTACCGTATGGCGTAACAACTTAACCTACACAGTTTTTTGTCTCTTGCTGTAGCTTTAAACCTTCCTTAAAGTCGCTGTTATTTTTTTAGATTAACTTTTTTTATTTGTGTTAATTGTGATGGAATGCTAGCTGCACTGGCAATTTCACTACACACCCTATTTCCCCATTATTGTGGCCTCTTACATGTGCCCTTATTTTAATTTTAAATTCTTTCAGCTTTTTGGGTTAATTATTAATCAATTCTAGTGATAATTTATTCCAATCCCTGACTTCTTATTCTGCAAAAGAAAATTTTCTTACTACTTCTCAAATCGAGTGCCAGCTTATTGAAATACAAGAAGAAAACTTTGTCGGTTTAAAATAAAATTAAAAAAAACTCTCAAAATGAATATTTTAGTGAACACACACTATAATTTCAGTATTTGTACTTTTCCTCGGACATTTATTAGTTTATGTATGATTCACTTCTTAACATGCCACGCCTCCCCTCAAAATGTCCCACGCGCCCCCCTCCCCCTCCTTCAAGGTTGAGAACTACTGCTGTAGATAAGGGGCATCCATAAATTACGTGAGGTGAAATAGGGGAGAGGGGGGTCCGGCGAAATCTCACCAGATCTCACCAAGGGGGAGGGGGGGGGGGTCTACGTAAATCTCACGTGAGATTTTACGAAAAAATTGGGGACAGTAGAGCAAAAAAAAAAAAAGTCTCAAATTTGCGGCAAAGTCGATTTTAGGAGGGTATTTCGTCAAAAAAGTTAGGATGTGACCTAAAAAAAAAGTTTCCAGGGCGATTTCTAGGGGGGGTTCTCACGGACCAGATCTTACCAGAGGGGGGGGGGGTCCGGCCAAATCTCACGAAATCTCACCAGGGGGGAGGGGGGGGTCCAAAAATCCGGAAAAACGCCTCACGTAATTTATGGATGCCCCCTAATCCCAGGTCGCCACCCCTGTGCTGTTGTACGAACTAAACGATTCTGTTTAGCTGGAGCATTTGAGATAGAAGGTAAGACATGAGACTGAAAGAAAACAGCGCAGCATATGCTCTATCGCAATTAAATTAATTAAAAGATAATTACTTTTCTGTAAGAACTTGCCGTCGGGAGTTGTTATATCTTTACCTATCACTGTTTACCAATTCAGCTGTTTTTGTTATTGAAAGAAATGTGGGTCTGTTTGTATAGAAAGACCCCTTTTGCTCCATAGATGGGTTTTGCAGTTTCTGATCCAGAATGTTCTGAACATATCTCAGTTATTCCTCTATTAGCGACAATTCTGCTACGCTTGATAATATTTTGATACTTACAGTACAATGTGATTTTCATTAACCGACTTCAAAAAAAGGAGTAGTTTCTCAATTCGTCAGTTTTTTTATTTTATTTTTTTATTTTGTGAATGTATGTCCAACGATATCTTAGCCAATTTTAAACCGATTTTTATGAAATTTTTTTAGTGGATAGGGTATACCTCCAAAATGGTCCCATATGAATTTCATTGAGGAACCACCCCTTCTACCCCTTAATTTTTATACAAACCCACATTTTTTATCCGATTTCGATGGAACTTTGGACATGTATAGTCAAAAATAAAAATACTGTAAACTTTTGGTTTGAAAAAACTGAACCCCTTCTCCCCCCGTCCACCCCCTTAATTTTTGTCAATATTCTTTATACAAAGCTACGGTCGACACCATTTAACTGATCTCCATTAAAGTTGGCATATACATATAATTTTTCATGGAGAATGTTTCTGACTAAAAATAAATAAAAAAAACACCTCATCTCCCTCTTTACACACCTTAATTTAATACAAATCTACATTTCTTATCTGATTTTGATTGAACTTTGCACATGTATACTTTAAAATAAATAGAAAAATCCAGTCAACATTTGGTCTGCCAAAGCTCAACCCCTCTACCTCCTCCCCCCTCCCCTTAATTTTCGTCAATGTTCTTTATAAAAAGCTACAGTCGACACTGTTTGACCGATTAACATGAAAGTTGACACTTATATGTATTTTTTCACGAAGAAGGTTTCTGACCAAAAATCCAAAAACCACCCCCTCTCCCCATTAAACCGCTTAATTTTTATACAAACCCACAATTTTTATCCGTTTTAGATAGAACTTAGCACACTTTTACTATAAAACAAAGAGAAAAATAATGGCAAAATTTGGTTTGCAAAAACTAAACACATCTCATCGTTTCCACCCCCTTGATTTTTGTCAATTTTATTTTAAAAATCAATAGTCGACACCATTTGACCGATCTTTATGAGAGTTGGCATATATATGTATTTTTTTATGGAGAAGATTTCTGACAAAAAATCCAAAAACTACCCTAGCTCGCCTTTTACACCCCTTAATTTTTGTACAAACCCATATTTTAATCCGATTTCGGTGGAACTTCTCATGCGTATACTTTAAAACAAAGAGAAAAAGAAAAATACTGTTCACATTACATTCACAAAAACACAAACCCTATCCCCATTTCTACCCCTTTAATTACTGTCAATGTTCTTTATATAAAGCTACAGTTTCTAGCTGATTTTGAATGAAGTATGCACATGTATACTTCAAAACAAACAGAAAAATACTGTCTACATTTCATTTAGAAAAGCCAAACCCCTTTACCCCTTTTCATCCCCTTAGTCTACATAAAGCTACAGTTTCTATCCATTTCTGAAGGAAATTTGCACATGTATACTTTAAAACATTCAGAACAAATTTGTTTAAATTTGGTTGCAGAAGTTTAACCCCTCTTCCCTTCTTTCTACCCCCATCCCTCCTAATTTCCAATGTTCATTATAGATACCCACAGTTTTTATCAGATTTAGATGGAACACTGCACATGTATACTTAAAAACAAAGAGAAAGATAGTATCTACATTTTGTTTACAAAACTTAACCGCTCATTCCTTTACCCCATTTAATTTTTGCAAATGTTCTTTACACAAAGCTACAGTTTTTATGTGGTTTCAACGGAACTTTGCACATGTATATTTTAAAACAAAGAGAAAAGTACTGTCCACACTAGCTTTACAAAAAACAAACTATTCTTCGCCTATACACCGCTTAATTGTTTATATACATATACCTCCAGTTTTTGTCTGATGTCTATAGAATTTTACACTTGTATACTTTAAATCAATGAGAAAAGAGAGTATATTTGGTATACAAAAGCCCAATACTTCTTCCTCTTTACCCCCATCTGTTTTAATTTCCAATGTTCTTTACAAAACTCCACAGTTTTAAATCCATTCAAAATCAATTAAGCTATTTTTAAGTTATGGCAGAATTTTCATAAAATAAATGTGTACTAATGTCTCAACATGTACCTGAGATGGACCCCAAGCTTTCACATTGTGAAAACCAATTGAAACTGTATATTTTATGTGTGATGGCGGAACAAACAGATATATTCCAGAGACAGATTTGTGTGTGTGGTATGTATTAATGCCCAGATGTTACATGCTTAGATTATCGAGCAACAACTTTAACAGATGTTATAATTAGATCGAAACACAGCCTGGACCAAAATGTATACTGACATTACTTAACACAGCATCCAATCCACACCGTTCTGGAAGTTGTTGGGGTATATAAAGACAGATTTTTTTGAAAGCAAGCGCTTTAACCACTGAACTACCAGGAAGTTTGCAAAATGGGAACTGCTGCGGCATATTTAAAATACAAAACGAACAATAATAACACTAAAATTTTTGTTTTAAAACAGAAAACCTCCTTCAAAAAAAGCACACTAAAATTTTTAAAATAACTTTCTATCTGGTTATAAGAAAGTAAATCCAAATGGACAATATTTTACAATACTGTTATTGACATTTTTACATTAATTAGTTATTTTTGGAGTCGGTGCCAGCCAAGCAAGAAAAACAATAATGCATAAAAATCATGTTACTTCCTACCTAATATTAATGATAGAAACATGTTTCAACAAAACTGAAACATGCAGATGATAAGCCGATATTATACAACATATAAATGCTTTACTGCATGATGCAGCCTACCTACTGACACTGTAGTGCCAGAGATATGCCTGGACGACCAGCGAGGTCGAGCCACAGAATAAAATAGTCTAATTTGTTTCCCTAAACTTTCTACTGCAATAACAATATCTGATTTACTATATGCTGTAAAATATTCGGAATTTTTGTTCGTACTCCCCGTTTCGCCTTGAACACCAAATAAAGTAATTCGATCTTAGCGATGTGGCAGCTGACACCGACTCCAAAAATAACTAATTAATGTAAAAAATTCAATAACAGTAATGTAAAATATTGTCCATTTAGATTTACTTTCATCTAACCCAGGTATTAAGTTATTTTAAAATTTTTAGTGTGCTTTTTTTGAAGGCAGTTTTTATGTTTTTTAAACAATTATTTTAGTAAGGTATGTGATTGGTACCAAGATATTATTGCTCGAAGGAGTAAATTTTCTTGTCTTTATCTATCACTGTTTACCAGTTCAATCGTTTTTGTTCTTGAAAAAAATGTGGGTCTGTTTGTATAGAAAGACCCCTTTTGCTCCATAGAGGGGTTTTGCAGTTTCTGATCCAGAATGGTTTCAAATTTTTTATTTTTTTACCAACAACATTAACATAGGTGTAAATAAACAATCAAATCCTTTAACACACATCACATAAAATAATTGGGTTTTTGTTGAACAGTTCATTCTTAATAAAGTAAATTATAAAGCTAACAAAAACACTTTTTCGCGTCATAAATGATACAGTATCTTCCTTTGAGTGAAGCTGTATTAATAATTTGAAGATAAAAATTTGTTGTGAAATTTTAATTATTGTGATAAAGACTTACGAAGCATTCATCAAAATTAATTGTAGGAGAATATTCTGAAGAGGCTAGTAAGTCATTGTAGATTTTAAAAGTGGTTACTTTTGAAAATGACTACTTTGTGTTTTTCACTACACATCCATCTCCCCTTTTATTTTACCCACCTACCTTGCCCTCCTTGAATTTTAATTTTAAATTCTTTCAGCGTTTATGGTAAATTATTTATCACTCTTCTTGGTAATTAATTTCAATTCCTGATTCCTTTACATGCAAAAGAAAGTTTTCCCACATCCTTATGCCTGTGCCAGTTTGTGGTCATAGTCAACTCATACCTACCATTCACCACTCTTAATTCATCCACCAATTCTTTGCACTCGTTATCACTCTCTTCACGCTGTTCTTGTCTGCGAATAAACCTCCTGTAGCATATTAGTTACTGATTATGTCTTGCAGTAAGTTCAGGAGACAAATCTAGTTGCCCTTCTTTGCTCCTCGTCCAAATACTGTGTTTGAAACCCAAAATGTGGGTCCCATAATATTATGCCACCATATCCAAGTGCTGGTCTGACAACAATTTTTTAATCCAATTCCCTCACTTCTCTGGTACATCCCCTTATCACGCTCTTCAATAAATAAAGGATTTAAAACCTTTTCCTACTACCTGCCCAGTTGAGCTTATTATAAAATCCTATGCCAAGGTATTTACAATTAAGGTCTTCAACAAACAATTCTTTCCAAACCCTATAATTATAATCAACATTTAGTTTTTTTCTGTGTATTTAATAAGGTGACTCTTCTTCATTTATCTTCAACCCATGTTGACTTACCTAGTTAGTAATCCTGTCCAGGTCACCCTCCAACATTTCAACCTTTCTCCTATTTTGATTCTATTGTGTAACATTATTTCATCTGCAAACAGCCTAACTTATGAATGTAAATCATTAACACATTCATTAGAATAATGAATTGCATTATTCCCAATTCGCTACCCTGTGGAACCCCCATGTTCACATCCACTTCTTTTCATACTGCACTTTGTTGCCTAACTTTTTGCTTACAATGTTTTAAGAATTCTTCTTCTCAGCAAATCACTTTTTCATCCACACTAATGGTTTTTATCTTATTTTCAACCATTTTATGATTCACTCTGTCAAATGCCTTAGAAAGATCTAATGCTACATTATCAATTATCCCTCGTCCATTTCAACCGAAATATCTTGCATATAGCCCACTAAATGAAATTTACATCAGCCCCCTATGTTTTTAATGATTAATTTCTTACACAGTCGAAAATTAATTATGTATGTTTTTAATTTTAAATGTTTGCAGTTTAACTTTAGATTTTTTTTACCTCGTTAAGCTTACTAGTAAGGGTTGGGGATAGACTGTACTAGCCTCTTCCAACCAAATGGCAACCTCTCCTACATGTGGTTCACCCAGTTTGCTGTGGCTCCGGAGGCTAAATTATTCCGGTTATAAGATGTCATCCATTGCTTGCCAACGGCCTCTTTAAGGAGGGCGGAAGAGCGGGGAGTGGTCCAGCGCACCCTGTTGCCCTAAGAGTTGAAAGTGGCCCCTAAAGGTGGACGAATCAGAAATGATTTAACGGCGTGTGCGTGCAGGAAGCGACTGCATTGAAGACCTAAATGGTATCCTGACGTCATGTAATCCTATCAAATTAGTGATAGAAAGATGACTTCCCCCAGGGTAAAATATTCCGGATCCCCAAGTAATCGCAATTGATAGAAACATTCTACAAGTCGGAGCATCTGAATGGGCAGGTAGAAGAGAAAACTTAAAAAGGGAGGTGGAACGATTAAATGGAAGGATGCACATGTTTTTTGGTCTAGGCTGCGACAGCCGAATTATTACAAGTGTACCTGCCAACGTCACAAGATGAAGAAATTGAGAAAACATGCAATGAAACTGAATAATTAGTCCAGTATTGTGAAAGGGAAGGCAAATTTAATAATCATGGTGATTAGAATGCGGTAGCGGGAGAAAGAAAAGAGGAAAATTAAAGTTATGGTTTAAGAGATGGGAAAGCAAGTTGTTAGAATTTTGTGAAAAATATAAATTCATCATGACGAACACACTATTTATGATCCGTGCACGGATTATATAGACCAGAAACATCCAGCTAAATTATCTCATGGTCAAACAGAGATACAGAATCATGTTCTAGACCAGAGGTTCCCAAAAGGACATATTCCTGAAATTACTTTATTATATTAATAATTTGCGTATTGTTCACAATTTTATTTAAAAAAAAAAAAACATTTTATGAAAAATATTAATTAGAGGGCTGAGCTCGGCGTAATGAAACTAATTTTTTTATTTTTGTGCTTTATTTCTTATCAGTAATCTGAAATCGCCGCGTTCCACTAGTGCCAATTTGTTTCTTTTCTTAGCTGATAAATTGCTGAATACATAAAATCCTCTTTTGGTTCCATATGTCCATGGGACTGTAGCCTTTTAAACCAGATATAGTACTGGAGAACAGGGATATGATGGTTCCTCCTCAACGTCCCCTAAATTTGCCTCGGACCAGAAACGCCCACTTGATTGCATGAACGGTTACCGGCGGGTGGTAGCGTCCCATTGGGTACCACTTTTCTTGCATGTAAAGTATACCCAGGATCCGATATAGGCCCTGAACAAAATCTGATATTTATGAAGTTCACGAGGAAAAAAAACAACACCGGTATAACAGTCTGGATTTCAACAAATTTAAAGAACTTCACTGGAGAGAAAAATTTACAGATATGGCAGACATGGATCTAAGAAATAATTCCGAAAGGATTTGTACTCTTGATGAATGGAATGCACTGGAGAGAGAAATAATAAATACTGGTAAAGAAATATGAGCCACCAGGAAGAAAACCGTCTGAAAACCTCGAATCGCAGAAGAGATTTTTGAATTGTTAGATAGGAGGAGAAGGCAGAAAATGCTCAAGACGAAGCATCACAGATATATTAGAAATCAGACACAGGAAATCCAAGAAAGCAAAAGAAATGTGGTTGCAAGAAAAATGAGTAGTAGTGAATTGTAGATAAGCGGATGTGGCCTGAGGAGAAGCAAACAAAATTTTGGAGAAATGAAGGAAAGATGTACTCGTATAAACATTAAAGCTACTGATGGGAATCTTATTTTAAGCTCAGAAGATAGAGCTAACTGATGGAAGGAATGCATAGAGAAACTGTATGATGGGGATGGTTTGAACAACAGTGTACTGGAAATAGAAGACGATGTTGACTCTGACGATTTAGGAGATCCTGTTTTAAGAACAGAGTTTTGAAAAATTTAAAATCAAATAAGATGGTTGGAATTGATGAGATTCCTGCATAACTGCTAAAATCCCTAGGAGAAAAAGGAATACAAAGATTATTAAAATTGATATAAAAAATTTACGGAACACGAGAGATTTCAACTGATTTTAATTTAAGTATCATCTTCACACTTACGAAGAAATCACAAGCCGACAAACGTGAGAATTATGATTTTGGATAAATCTGGGTACAAGAGAAGCAATTCTGATTTTAAGATTAATACTTGAAGGTCTGATCAAGAAAAACAAGGATCCTTTATGGTTTTTGTTGATTCAAAAAATATTTTGATAATATGAAGTGAGCAGAATGTTCAAATTTTTTAATATTTTTAAAATATAGAGATAGACGAATACTTTTTAAATAGGTTTATAGTCTCTACACATCAATATTCAACTTGTATGTGGAGAAAGTGATAGAGGAAGTAAAAGATAAATTTAAATGTGTTATAAGTGTTCAGGGAGAAAAAATTGGTATACTTACTATAATTTTTGATAACATTGTCCTTTTAGAAGAATAAAATGAGGATATTGAGAAATTACTGAATGGCATAAACAAAATACTGAATACAAATCAAAGCAAGACAAAACTGATTATATGTAGCAGAAAAGGTAGCAATAATAGTAGATTAAATATGATAATAGGATCAGAAGTAGGTGAATTCTATTATTTAGCAAGTGGAATTACAACTGATGGCTGAAGAAGGATTATTGTTAAAAGAAGAATAGCATTAGCATGTAAGGTGAGACAAGATGTTCAAAAGTTTAAAGAAATCAGGTCTAAAATACTGAGATAGAAGAATACTTTTTTTAAAATTTAATTAAATTGCAGTGGAGCACACGCTCCGGTGGCGATTTCCCTAAACACCCATCTTCCCCTTTTCCTGCACCCACCTACATCTGCCCTTTAAATTCTTTCAACGTTTTTGGTAAATTATTCATCATTTCGCTTGTTAACTTATTCAAATCCCTGACATCCTTACTTTATAATAGTTATAAGAATCAAGTAGCTACAATAATGTTGTAGCATTAATGAAATAGCACTAGCATGTTAGTAAGTGGGACAAGACGTTCAAAATTTTAAAGAAATCGGGTATAAAACACCGAGATAGAAGAATATTTTATGACCCTGATAAGAATCAAGTAGCTATAATAAAAGTAGAGAATCATGAGAGAAATGAATCAGTTAAAAAGGGTGTGAGACAAGGTTGTAGTCTATCCCCATTAATTTTCAACTTGTATGTAGAAGAAGCAATAAAGGAAGTGAAAGAAAGATTTGAATGTTGCATAAATGTTAAAGGACAAAAAAATCAGTGTGCTACGATTTGCTGATGACATTGTGTTGTTAGCAGAACAGGTTGAGGATATTGAGAAGTTATTGAATATCATGAACAAAATACTGAAGGAAGATTTCGGACGAAATATAAACCAAAGCAAGACAAAAGTGACGAAATGTAGCAGAAATGATAACAATACTAGTAGATTAAATCAGATGCGATAGCAGAAGTTAGTGAATTTTGCTACTTAGGAAGTAAATTGACCGAAGCAGGAATGATGTTAAAAGCAGAAGAGCAGTAGCAAAAAGAGCCTTCATGAAAAAGAGAAATCTTTTAGTTTCAAACATGATCTAGGACTCAGAGAGAACTTTTTAAAACTCTATGTGTGGAGCACCGCGCCTTATGGCAGTGTAACTTAGACACAAGGAAAATTGAAGCATTGTGGTGCTACGGAAGGATGCTAAAATTTAAGTGGACAGATAAAGAACGAAATGAACGAGTTTTGGAAGTGATGGGCAAGGAAAGAAGTTTGTGGAAGAGACAGGATGTTAGGTCTTATTTTGAGACATGGAGGATTGGTTAATTTGTTAGTGGAGGGAACAGTTGAAGATAAGAACTGCAGAGGAAGGCAGAGATTAGAATATTTGAAGCAGATAATTGAGGATTGCATCAAACCAGTCAAGAGACTGATGACAGAAAAAAAACAAAAAAATCCTTTATGAAAAAGAGAAATTTTTTAGTTTTAAATATTAAACTATGACTCAGAAAGATCTTTCTAAAACTACGTGCGGAGTACAGTACTTTATGAAAGTGAAGCATATACTTTAAGAATACCAGAAAGAAGGAAAATTGAAGCATTTGAAATGTGGTGCTGCATAAGGATGTTGAAAATTAAGTAGGCAGATAAAGTACGAAATGAAGTGTTTAGGAAATGATGGATGATGAAAAAAATTTGTGTTAAAGTTTTACTGAAAGAAGAGACGATTGGTGGGTCACATTTTAAGACATGCGGCATTGGCTAATTTATTAGTGGAAGGTACATTAAGGGTAAGAAATGTATAGGAAGATAGAGATTAGAATTTATGGTGCAGATGATTGAGCACTTAGGTTGTAACGGGTATACTAAGATAAATAGGTTAGCACAAGATAGAACTAAATGAAAGATTGAATCAAACCAGTCGTGAGACTGAAGGCAGCAAAGGAATGGGGGAGACAATAGTGACCACACGAACGCCAACTGCCAGATTACTTATGTGGAAAAGCTGCTGCTTCCATTCCTATCTCCGAATTACAGTTCCTAATAGTCTCATTAAATCAGTTGTTTAATATCTCTGAGTTTTTCATATCCTCGGTGACTTCTTCCAAATCTTTATCCGCAATTGTCTGAATACTTTCTCTTGCCCTCAGTCTTTTAACAAAGGCGTAGAAATTTTTAGATGCGGCAGTTAGTGAGTCTCCTCCAGCCGTATAATACTTCGTAACGGCATCTTAAACTTTCCTCTTCCCTATTAACAATTTCTTGCTTACAGTAATTGTTTTTAGTGTTCCCTACTGCCTTGCTGTTTTTCTAACTCTGTCGTGTTCTCTTCTTTCCAAGCTCTTTAGCTATTATCGGATTATGTTCTATGGTGTTTTTTTGTTTTTTTGTTTTTTTTTTTTGTTTGGTATAAGTATTTCGTTCCCATTCGTGTCTTCTGTTCAGATCTTTTCCCGTATTCTCTCCACTGTACTAATGTCCACCACCCACATACCGAATCTTTCCCTGAAATACAAACAAGTATCTCTCCAATTCTGAAATACTTGCATTTTCACCTATAATCATATTTATCCTTTGGATACTCAGGATTGGTCACGTACAGTGACCTCTTCATGGATACTTATTCTTTTTGTAACCTGAGACCTCACAAAATTATCATAAGGCTTTGTTATAAGATCTCCAACATATTTTGTACACTCGTGCTCCGCTCTACTAATTGTTTAAAGCCTTCTTCCGTCACTAAGATATTCGCATAAGGTTTGCAAGAAAATTATTGATTATTAACTTAAATTAAAGGTTGTGTTTTGTTCGTTATTAGTCAATTGTAATAAGTTATTTTCATGTGAGCAGAGGTACAAAAGGGATTTTAAAATAACAATACATATATCAGAATTAAATCACGCCATTTAAATGCGAAATTTTGTGTATCATTGATTATATATACTAGCGAAAATCTATAAATTTCCTGTAGACTTAGGCCACAAGTTTATTCGAAATCTTATATATACATTTTTTTATTCTACAGAAGAAAGTTCTTGCATATCTCATACAGCACAGCTACGTTTTAACCAATAGGCACACAGCTTCCATTCTGACTTTGTTGGTTCTAGAAAGTTAGCTGCGACTTGTGCAGCTACAATAAATTGGCTAGCAAGCAGGAAATAAATATATTGAAGTGGAACTGACTAAAAGCATAAATATAAAATATGTAAGTAGAACCATGACAGCGGAGCGAGTGTTATTTGTTTACATATTGCAAAATACCGTCAGATGAAGTCACGTGCTCGTCACGGCCGTTTGACAGCTGCCATATGACGTCGCGGTGGCATGCACAGCCGTGGGAGAAATATTACGCTATACAAATGGCGTCATTACCTATCATGTGGTGGCGTAGTAAAATAACGTTTCACGTGTACCTCGACCAATTCGATCGAATAATTCAAATACTACAAATTACATAATTCGAAATGTCTACTTTAATTTTTATTATTTTACAGTTATTTTGTTCGTGTGTCCAAACGACGTTCTGACGTCACACTATTTGGGCCTTTGGACAAATCTAAACTCTTCAGTACCCTTAATGTTTTCCTGTAATTATCACGGTCGATTTTCTTTTTCTTACAAATGATAGCGCCTATTATCGAGCTTGTCCCATTATACAGATTTGACAACGATGTTTTTTCACGTATTAGATGATAGTACTGTTGTCACAACGAGTTGAAATTGCATCTTCTGTTGTCATCAGATCCCCTACACTTCTTCATTCAGAGCTGTATCTTTTCTAAGGTGTTAATGACTACGTTGACGATTTACCATAAAGTTCAACCAACAAATGTATCTTTCCTGTCATCAATTTCATTATTGATCTGATGTGATCAATCATCTCTACATATACTGATCCAATCCCCCCATCTTAACATAATCCTCAAAGGCTGCATCCTCAATAACCTACTCAATACTTTGTAATCTTTATTTTCCTTTTTTTCAATTGCGTCTTTTCTTTAACGAACTAATTAATTCCGCATGTCTTAAAACGTGACCCATCACCTTTCTTACTCTTCCTGTGATACTCACCCACAAATTCCTTTCCTCGTACATCATTTCCAGAAGATGTTCATTTTGCATTTTTTCAACATCCTTGTGTGCCACTACATTTCGAATGCTTCAATTTCATTGTTTTCTGGTATACCCGAAGTCTAATCCTCACCTTCAAAAGCGATGTGCTTCGTTTTCATTTTAAAATGGAGTTTATCGAAAAGAAACTTACAAAAGATGATGATCCTCATTTTGAGATTAGATCTTTTAATTGGTTAATAATAGAAGGAAGCGGTCGTAAAGAAAAACAGAATAAGTTACTATACATGTTGAAATGAAGTAATTGATACAAAACAGAAAGAAATTCCGGTATTCTTAATTTAGTTTGACGACGGAAGATACAATCCCTCATTGAAAAAATATAGGTTTTCTATGTTATTCATGAAATTGTCACTCATTACGGACTTAATTCATTGACACATTCCAAACCATAGTTTTCCATAACTAAACGAAAATAAAGGCATCCCTAGGCTAATGACCGAGAGCCTAAACATCTAAAAGCACCCAGCTAATTCAGCAGTCACAATTTTCCTTCCAGTATTTTTTATCCTTAAGTACTTGTTACGAAATTAATTTCAGAAATATCTTTTATATCCATTCGTTGAATCCCATCAGTACTTCAAAACGCAGTATTTCAGGTGTTACTAATGATTTGTGCTGTTGTTTAATTTTAGGTTAAAACTCTCCAGTTTTGCGATTTTGAGTTTGGATAATTATGTTAGTATTTACTCGTCAGTAACCTCACGACATTTCAATAAAATGGATTCTTTCTTTAGTATAAATAAACAAAATGGATACATTAAAAGGAAATAACGTTCAGACTTTAGAATTGTAACTGACATACCACCATTTTCTTTGGCAACCCCTGTGAAGTTCAGGTTTGAATTCACTTCCTACAAAATGAAAAGCAGAACCAAAATCTCACGAGAAACGTCACTGATTCATATATGATTGTGATTGTCGAAATCCAAAATCCTCTACTGACGCCTGGTCTTAGGTGGCTCCAAAGGAACTACTCAAAATGTCAGTTACTTTTAACATCAGCGATATCTGTGGATGTCGATCTCGAGTATTCTGAAGCTAATTTTCACGATTTTTCTTCAAAATACTCTCCATATTATGTAATATACTTGATTGCATTTGAATTTCATCTACCGAAAATAGTTTAATTTTCTCTAAAAAAATTCGCTAGGTAATCTGAATCTTATATTTTGTTGAAACAATTTTGATTTGACCTCTGCTATAATTTCAGCCTAAGTAAGCCGAATTGTGGTTGATTTACTGCAAACTCAAACATTGGAAGTAATTTAATTTAATTGCGTTGGCAATTTCCCAACCCACCCATTTTTCCCCTTTTTGACAAATTAAGAAATTTTTACCTAGGAACAGATATAACAAGTAAAGTGGCCAGTCCTGATTATCCAAATCGCCATATACTTGATGTTAGTTTCTGAAATCATCTTTTCTTGTCACAAAATCGACAACAGTTAACATCTGTGGAGAGTCAGAGATTGTTATACGTGTCGCGTGTGTAAAACGTAACACGCGCAAACGCAGGCGGGCATTGGCTGACAAAAAAGAAAAGCAATATTTTCGACCACACTCGTGTTCAAAGTGTTAATTAATCGATTGCTAACCCAGCGAACAAAGGTGAGCTAGCGATCTGCTGAACATTGAGCTTTCAGTAAGCTAAAGTCAAGCGCGGTTTTGAAACAGCGTAACAAAGAAAGCCACGAAAGAAGAAACGCGATAGTAATTGGTTGTGTGGCGGTAGATTGTGAGTCGTGTGAGCTGCGTGCAGAGGCAACGGGGCGGCGCTGCTAGTACAGCCGCGCGCCGCCGCGCTGCGCATGCGCGATTATTATAATTTAAAAATCGATATGACCATGTTCCTCGTCTGTACTCTTACAGTGCAGCCAATGAGAGAGCCGGCACAAATTATACCGGCCTCCCGCGCTACCCGCCGTCTCTCCGAGCTGAAATTTTTGTTCCGTGTCGCAGCGCCGGCGGTGATTGGCGGGTTCTCGTAATCGCTACAACGGCCAAGTTATAACGTTACGCCCGACGTTGTTAGTAGCCGCAGTACGTCCGAGGGTCGATATATTCCAGTTGACGCTGTACTTCACTCTAGACTTTCTCTGCCCTCGTGGGAGAACTGTCGTCAACTGTCGTTTCCTGTGAAGTCTTGCAGTCCGTTGGGTTTCTCCTGGCGACCTCGAAGTCGCTGCCTCTTGTCATCCGCAAACGAATCAAAAATGTTCTCCCACAAAACGAATTCCTGGATTTGTGAGATCTTGTTTATTCATCTTTCGAATTTTTCTTCACGGAGATATCCCAAGAATGACTGGGGTATTACTCTACTATTCCTCAAAATAGCCGGAACGTAGAAACTTAAAAAATCAATAATCGGACAAGCAAATGGTGTTACTGCATGCATGGAAGTTATTCCACGTTTCTGAAGCTAGACGTTTGCGGAAAGAGGGTAACTCAGAAGTAAAGAAGAAACAGCAGGAATTTTCTTGCCATCAATCTCTTCACTTATAATACTACGTTATTCAAACTCTAGGTAGCTAGCACATCCTAAATGATGGATTATTTATTTGAAGAACTTAAATATTTACAGTTCTTCCTTTCAGCATTACATGTTAACAATCATCATAATATATTATTTCTAAAAGGTGTTTTTTTGTTGTCACAAGCCATTATCACCCTTCATATCAAACCGAAATCAATTAATGGGGTATCATTTTAAAGATGAAGGTATCCGCTTTGGTTACAAAATATTTTAAGAAAGTAATTCTTCCAAATTTGATCCATAAAGGGCTAAAATTTCAATATTTCTGAAAAGCGTTTTTTTCCCCTCCTTACAAGCCATTTATCTCCCTTGATAGCTAGCCGAAATATAGAAACGAGGTATCATTTTAAAGATTAGGATCCCCGCTTTGGCTTATCATGTTTTAAGAAAATTATCAATATTTTTACAAAGTGATTTTTTTTTTTGTTATGAATCATTTACCTCTGTTTATACCTGACGGAAATCTATAAATGAAGAATCATTTTAAAGATTAAGGCCTTTATTTATGTAACACTATAAATTAAGAAAGAAATTTTTGGATTTTTACCCTTAAAGGGTAAAAGTAATAACTATGAAGCTCACGCGCATGAGAAAGTTTAGAGGCAAGACGCTAGATAGCACCAGCACATATCACAAATGTATTAATAAACTGCTTCACTGGTGCTTACAGAGATTGAGCGCTTTACCGATAGATGGCGTCACCACATATCACAAAGATATCAATAAACTATGTGATTTTGGTGCAAAAAGTAGCTTTTAGGGTTTATTTATTTATTTCTTACGGGTTATGATCGCAGCAACACATAACACAGAGACATAGATGTGCTGTGTGTATTTATTTCGGTCAGTGACAGTATGTCATACATATGTTTTAAGTGTCCAAAAATATTTCTTAAACTTTTCGTAATACGTTGTAAGTTTTTTACGTATGTAAATAACTAAACAATTAATACAAATGCGGGGGTTCTTCTTTCATCCTATTACAAATTACCAACTTCACTATTGTGTGAATGGAGACATTTCCAGCGTATTGATGCAATAAAATCTTCTCGGGTGTCGAGCCGGATGGTGTTGTATAAACACGACGTTTCGACAGCTAGCTCTGCTGTCTTCATCAGTCGAGGCGGTGACAGCTTGCGACAGCTAGAAGATACCTGATGAAGAAAGCAGAGCTAGCTGTTGAAACATGCGACTGGACACGCGAGAGGATTTTATAACTTTTATTCGCGAAAATTTCTCCATGATCCCTAGTTTGTTTATTATTGTCAATTAATTGCCATAGATCACAAGCCCTGTGGCAATTTCATTATTCGATTGATTTTTAATTACAGTAAATTTCAGTTTTAAAGTCTTACTCTAAGATAATTTGTCCAGCATATCCTTTGTTAATTTATTCCAGTCCTTTACATTCTTACATAACAAATGAAAATTTTCCAACCCCTTTATGGCTGTAATCGTGCGTCATAGTCGTCTCTTCCCTTCCAGTTACTAACTCAATTCTTCTCCCAATCCAGCCTCATCGTCAATGTATGCAGTAAACAGTGTCAGCGGTCTATTACCTCGCCTACTGTCTTCCAGTGACTCCCAACCAACTAATCTCGTAAAACGTGAACTAACATCCTTATTATAAGATTACTTCACAAACATATTTATTTAGGCATCATTTTCACAACATGTCCATGACGAACTTATCACTCCATGAAGTTTTGTCATCGTTCTACAGTACCAAATTTTTGAAGTTTCTATTTCTTTTTTCTTCTGCCTCATTGTTTAGGCTTGACTTACATAAAGCACTGTGCTCTATACGCAACTTTAGAAAATTCTTTATGATTTACACGTGGTTGTCTGATGCAATTTTTTACGAAGAATTTTTTTCTGTTCATGCTAATTTCCTTTCCATGTATTCCTCTTTTTGCCCTTCTTTTACAATTTTATTTACAGAATAACCTCGGTAAATAACCATCAGATATCAGCATACGAAACGTTAATATGTATTGTTGAATGCCACCAAAGGAAAAATTGAATTGTGAAATCCGCATCTTATGTGCACAAAGAATATGCATACTAGAATTATTGTTGAAATCTTACATTAAAATATTTCCCTGTAAGTCTAGTTACGTGTTTTTTATCGTTAATTCATCTCACTTTAAAATAAAAAGATCTTTCTATTTGTAAAGATATATTGGTTGAGCTAAATACGCCGACAAGAAACGTTTGTGGTCGAGAAATTTCCGAGGAGATGGGAATCGATTAATAATTTGTCCAAATTTTTGAAATTCTATGAGGGCAACTGATTCTCTTCCTTCCTTACTTAATGAAAGTTATTTCTTTGCAGTTGTTAATAGCGTCATATGTGAAACTATTCTTTCGATACCTTTAAAACGCTTTAGGGACCTTAATACTGAAATCAGTAAAACTCAAATCATGTTATCCGCATGAGAACACTAAACTACACATTGTAAAATCGGAAACGAAACGAATACAGAAATCAGACTGCAATTTTTCTGGAATTGTTCTTCATAGTAGCATAGTAGTTGAAACGGTTTCATTTGAATAGAACAATTTAGAAGATTCGCAAATATGTATTAAAAACACCAAATATCTCCAAATATCAACAAAAGATAGCAGTTATTGGTATACATGTCTGTAGTATTTCATTGGATTGCTGCCTGTGAACATATTTATGAGAAGAATACACACAACGTGACCAATTATTTTATGTCTAAAAATTTATTTATTTTTGGAAGTCTTCCTGTTCTATTATCGGTGGTTAATGATGATTCTCGGCATACCAGATGGCCCAGACATTAGCGTCACCATGGATGGCGGTGTCCAGGGAGGTGTCCAGGGAGCTGTCTTGGGAAATTTTGCTGGGGGTGATTTCCATTTGCCTTCCCCAGCAATGGAAGTGTTACTGCTCTGGAAATGACAGCAATGTATTTGTGTGTTGTTTTCGATGCGAATGAGTGAAATGTGAGGGAAGGCAGAGGGCGAAACCTGGCGCCGGCCCATTGAGGCCTACTCTTCCGATAGACAACATTGAGACCGCCAAGCATAAAATCCCCATCATCAACAGTGTTGTATGTTCTCACTCACTTCGCTCTGCGGAGATGATTGGAATTTAATCCAGGACTCTGGTGCAGAATCTGATGACTGAGAATCGTGCGCCATCACCTCTCCTATCCTGCCAGCCAATTCCTAATAATGATAATTTCTTCCACCACGAGGAGTCATTGTCAGGGCGCCGGATAGCATCACAGGGCCGCAATCACCAGACAAAAGAGACCTCGCTTAATAATCAAGCATAATTTGTAGGATTGTGTTATGCGACTTCCTCATTACAGCTACAGATAGTGATGCCTGTTTAGATTCCTTAGTAAAATTACCAACGCTGTACTTACAGTTTTATGCCCAATACCACTGATTCTCCTTGAAACTCCACAGGATAATTGGTCACCACTTCATGATTTATAAAGAGATAATGAGAATGCGAATTTAACCATTATTTCTATTTTAGACACGGCTTGGCGAAACTAGGAATACATTTAAAAAAAAACAGATCGGCTGATGAGAAATAAAAAAAGAAGCACTCTTAAAAGTAGTGATTTCGAAGCGGGAACAGCAATAGGAAATGTAACTGGAACGACAGATGTGAACTGGGGCTGACATTGTTCTTCTGTAGGGTATTTTTTGAGGTTATATTTGACAAGAAAACTATTTGATATTGTCTGCTGGCGACGGTGGATCAAGAATACTTGATGGGAAAAAAATCAACCAATTTCTTAAAAATATGATGCGCTGCTTGAAGAGTTTATCAGCTCAATATCCAAAACTTTAATTTTTAGTTAGAGAAACCAGAAGAAAAATATGCTGAATGGAAAATTAATTTTACGTCGTTTCTCCATCGGATGTAAGTCTTAAGTTAATACTGGCGACAGCTAAGACTGAATTTGATAATGCTATTCAGCAAAAGAGTTAAAACTGTTCGCAATCCATGGATCTGGATTCTAATTTGATTGTACAGGTGTTTTGTTTAACAAAGCTATGGTATGACACGAAGAAAATCTCACCTCCTAAGATTAAATGAGTGAAGGGCACTGTATGTGAAATATGACGACACTCAGTTGTAAACCAAATCAACAGCTTGTGTTAGCTTGAAAAGCGAGAGAAATCAAGAATAAAAAGGTCTTTTTCTAGTGTCTGATGAAAATATTTCTGCCATTATTCCTAATCGTACATATCTTTCTGTTCCATCAACATAGTTTCCAACAATGTAAGGAATTGGAATGATTCTATAGCAATAGATCACTGCGGCTGTGAACAGTCTTTTTGTATGTGCAGAGTCATCACTTCAAATATAGCCATATAATCTTGTGATACAACATTGAATACTATAAATTTTTCAAGTGAGATATTTCCAAAGCAGTCAACATTTTCCTGCTAACTGAGAAAATTTTGACTAACGAAATAATAAGCTATGATACAATTTTATTTCTTTCTTGATTATCACTGTCGTCTTATATGCAAAAGTATCAAATCTAAACGTCCGCTGTTTGTTTTATTACAAATACGTAATTTAGGTGTTTATTTATGACTTACCAGTCAGTTGCAAACAATGAATTCCACTGAATATTTAGCTTCAATTCTTCCTGGAATTCCTTTACTGGTTTTTGATGAAGATAAAAGGAAGATGAGTCACTGCTTTTTTTTTATTTAGGAGCGCACTGATGAAACAATTACAAATAAATTTGACCTGATAAATACTTGTCCTGTGACTTCTAAGATCGTTAAGAGGACAAATAAAGTACGACATGGGCGTATTTTGCAAATGATGAATACGGAAAGAAATGGGTGTAAGAGTCTCACATTAAGAAGAGACAGCATGTTGTGATTAAGGATTGCAATCCCGCAGTGTTTTCAATCCCGCGGGATCCGCGCGGGATTTGCGCCAATCCCGCGGGATCCCGCTGGATCCGTGCGGGATTGACGCAAACAGTTTTTAAACGCTTATATTTAAAACATAGTTACTTAAAACGTTAATAAATTAAATAATAATTAATTTAATAAATCAATTTTAAAGTTGAATCATAGAAATTAATAGTTAACAATATTTTAATTGGCAAAATGATATTAAAACTTTTTAGCATGTCTTAAGTAAATTTCGAGGTTTTACATTTTTTTTTAAAATCTAAACCAATTTTTAAATAAATAATAAAAAATGGAAAATATTCAGTGTTAGGTCATATTATGTGCCTTACAATATATCATATGAATTTAAAAACATGGTTTGCTTAGTTACCAAGTTACCAGAGTTTTTTTTAAATTCTCAATAAACGTTCCATAACACAAGGAGAAATCATTCCATTTCACAAAGTGAAGTGAATATACTCTGTAAAGTGTAGACTTAGCTCAGAACAAAATTTCATAACTTTTTGTCACTGCACAAGCACGAGACTTGGCTTTTTATTTTTACAAACATTGTTTTTGTGGGATTCATTATTATATCTACTGATTCATTGATTGTACTTACAGTTGATTCAATGTTATTAAAGGAAGCTACTCACCAACACATAAACGGCCAAGTATGTCAATTTCACATATGTGGCGTACCGACGTTTTAAGAAACACGAGATTTCATAGCCTGAGTGTCACATGTAAACAGGCGGCTTTCGTCAAAGAAACGCATTCAGGCAGCAGCCAAAACAGCAATAAGTCAAAGGATATACAATTGCCAAATAGGTATGCGATTAAAATTACGATAACATTAGTTTCCTATCAACGAATAATAAAATTTTCAGCCGCAAAAAAGGAAATTGTCACAATAACTTTACCTGCAAATACAGAAAATGGGAATAATGAAACCGTGAATAAAAAGCTGTAACTTTATAGTTCAGATAACGTCTGCAACACATAAAAAATAATTATATAGTTACAAAATCGTAATAAATACGCAACATAACTCAAATTACAGAAATTTGTACTCGAAAATGAATACGTAAAAGTGTATCTATTTACTTACGAATGACGAAGGTTGACAAAAACAAACGTTTGTTCACACACGCCAAATGCCAACTGAATGGGTATAGGCCAGTGGTTCCCAAATAGTTTTTCCCGAGTACCACTTCAAGAAAGAGCTGAACCTCGCGTACCCCCTTATAGCTACATTTGCCTCTGAGTTCATTCCAGTCTAGTGCTTCGCACAACCACAGCATTACAGATATCTAATTCACACACACACACCGTTTGACTAATATACCGAGCGTGGCGGTGTAACGGATAGCGTTCTCGCCTCGCATTCGGGAGGACGGTAGTTCGATCCCCGTCCGGGCATCCAGATTTGGGTTTTCCATGGTTTCCCAAATCACTCCAGGCAAATGCCGGGATGCTTCCTTCAAAAGGCCATGGCCGAATTCCTTCCCATTCCTTGCCCCCATCCTTGCCCCCCATCCTTTTCCGTCTCTAAAGACCTCGCTGTTGAGAGACGTAAATACAATTAAAAAAAAAAAAAATTGACTAATATATTTTGGCGGTAGTAATGTTTGCGTAATTGTTTTTTTTTTCAATTATCTTATTGAATACCTTAGTCAAGAGATAACCTCGCGTACCCCCGGGAGTAACCTCACGTACCCCTGGGGGTACGCGTACCACTAATTGGGAACCACTGGTATAGGCAAACAGTGCAATACAGCCGATAGAGACCGAGTGGGGCAGCGAGTCACGAACTGACACGCGTTTTATCCGCATTTTGCGGATTGCGGATCCGCTTAATTTTGTGCGGTATCCGCCAGACTGTCTAATGATGCGGGATCCCGCATTGCTGGATTGCAATCCCTAGGTGTGATACATTTTGGTGATAGTGATTAGTTTATAAGTCGAAGGAACAGTCGGAGAAAAGAACTTTAGAAGACAAAGATCAGAATACCTAAACAATATAACTGAAGACGTAGTTTGTAGCTAGTACGTTGACACCAAAAGACTAATCAAGGGTTACAGCAAACCAGTCGAGAGATTGATGATAGAAAAAAAAAGCCGAGTCTCTCTGCAAACTTTCTAATTACAGCAACAAATCCTCTGGCAAACAATATTTTTAAATACAATATTGTTGCAGGCCATTTTTCTGCAGTTGCTTAATTAATTTAATTACTAACAAATAACCACAAATGCAGCTGTTTTTTATGTTTCATTAAGATAAGTGTTTCGCATCTTTTCGATGCAACATCAACGACGAATCTCTATTGAAACACTTTGTTTTACAACATTATTTGAATCATTTCGAAATAATTCTAAAATTTTAAAATTTGCTGATTGAGTACTATTTACATTGGAGCTATTAATTTTTTAACTGCACATTTCAGCAGCTACAAAAATAATTTTTCATTGTTTTACGTTTATTTTATAACATATAAAATAGAAAATTTCGTTATGCACGAAGTGTACACGTATTAACCCCCTGTCTATATCACGTTCATGTATTGGATAATTAACTCAAGTTTTCTTGTGGTTTGTTCAAGCTGTAAAACGTACAGTTAAGCACCTTCTCTTTGTGTTGATGATATAATGGTACTTCTAAAAATAAAAAAAGTGGTATATAAGATCAATACGGTATCCACAAATATAACTGAAATAGAATAACTTATTTCGTGGGCTTCACGTTTAAAAACATAATCCCAGTTTTCGTTCACTGTAATCAGAAACTCAAGACAGCAAAAGTCACACAGTGATATGCAATGCTCAATAATATATCCGTCTAAAGAAACCTAAATATCTAACTTTATAAAAGAAATTATAAAGGAATATTAACAAATAATGGCTACCAAAGAAGAATTTTATTAAAATAAATGTTGATACATTAGGACACATTTGTTTTATAAATATTCTGCAATAACTTAAAAATAGCTGAATTGATTTTGACGGGATTTAAAACGGTGGGTTTCTGTAAAAAAAAAACACTGGAAATTAAAAGGGGTGGGGGTAAAGGAGAAGAGAGATTGTGCTTTTGTGTACCAAATGTAGACTGTCCTTTTCTGTTGATTTAAAGTGTACATGTGAAAATTTCCATTGATATCAGATAAAAACTGTAGATATATATATATAAAAAAAAAATTAATGGAGTGTAGAGGGTAAGAGTAGTTTGGCTTTTGTAAAACTAGTGTGAACAGTATTTTTCTTTTTGTTTTAAAGTATACGCAAAGTTCCATCGAATTCTGATAAAAACTGTGGGTTTCCATAAAGGACATTGGAAATTAAGACGGTGGGGGTAGAAGTGGAGAGGGGTTTGGCTTCTGAAAACCAAATTTAAACATAATTGTTTTGTATGTTTTAAAGTATACGTGTGAAAAGTTCCTTCACAATCGGATAGAAACTGTAGTTTTGTACTTGTATACAGAACATTAACAAAAATTAAGGAGATGGAAAAGGGGAGAGGGGTTTCGTTTCTCTAGACCAAATGTAGACAGTATATTTCTGTTTGTTTTAAAGTACACGAGTGTATACTTCCTTCCAAATAGGATACAAACTGTAGCTTTGTGTAAAGAACAGTGACAGTAATGAAGGGGTTGAAAGGGGGACAGGGATTGGATTTTTGTAAAACTAATGCGGACAGTATGTTTCTTTTTCTCTTTGTTTTAAGGAATACTCTTGCAAAGTTCCATCGAAATTGGATTAAAATGTGGGTTTATACAAAAATTAAGAAGTATTATTTTTTTTGGTCAGAATTCTTCTTCATGAAAAAATACGTGAATGATCAAACGGCGTCGACTATAGCTCCTTATAAACAACATTGACAAAAATTAAGAATCTACTTTTTTTTTGAAGTCTGTTAAAACACAAACAACAAAGAAACCGGTTTTCCTGAATATTATGCCAATATTTAAGAACTAAGGGTTCTTTCTAGTACTGACTATAAATTTAAAAACACGGATTGATTCCATAAAAAAAAAGAATGGTTAAAGATAATATAAGAATGGATTCAGTTCATCTATCACCTACTTTCTGAACAGACCGTATTTGCTACATCTTCGTTTATGTTAATATATGGCAACTAATTCGTTATTAATAATCAAACAACGTGATCTAACAGGTAACTTTCAAGTTATGTTTTTAGGTACGAATCTCCAGTTTTCTGACTGTTACCATAGTTAGTGCTGCAATGTTCATTCATCTCTTTTACGTGAATAAGGCAAGAATAGATATTTTACTTATAAGCCAGGTTCATAACCACAAAAATCCTGTGAAATTTTTCATTTATCAATTCGTTGTTATTTTAGTTATCATTTTCCGAAGAAACTCTTTCACTGTTTTCCGACTTTAGAGATAGATCTGTCAAGGTCTCTTTTCGGAAAAATCCATTTTCAGGCATTTATTACTTTTTAAATGAAAAAAGATACTTCTACAGGAGCGTTTCTTGAAGAAGTTCATTTACTGATGGCAGGTTCATGTATCTTATACTGTTAAATAAGCAACTTTTATTCCTGAGATAGTATCAGACGTATGTTTGGTTTAGAAATCGAAGATCTCATATACTGGGAAATTCAATTTTAAAATTTTATTATGGCTCCATTTTTCAAAGTAAAAAAGCTATCAATGATTGTAGCAAAAGTGTACGGATAAGCTTAAGTGACATATGTAAACAAAGAAAGCGTGTATTTGAGTCAGTCAGCCTAGGAAACACCCACGAAAATATATTCCAAACCTCGTGTAGTCAGGAAGCGCTTAAAATTTCAAATGGGAATATACAGTTGAATAATAATGAATGTAGATATTGTAATTCACTTTCGACCTATCCCTGTTTCTAATCAAGAAACAACGTCACTAATCGCGCTATCAGAGTAGATTTATTCAGTTAGTGAAGGCTTCAGAAATAATTATTTGCCAACATAAAAACGTGTTGATAGTGAAGATGTGTTGTATGAAAGGAGAATCGCACTGTAGTAATGGAACCAATATACCACTTCCATATTCAATTCCACCTCTTCTGATAATGCATTTCCTATTCTAACGCTTTGCTTTCCATCTTTTAAGAATTCCTCTACCCTGTAAGTCTTTTTTCATCCATCCAATAGTTTTCTCCTTATTTAGTTGCAGCTTTCTGATGGCTCAGTCTGACTGGAGATCGAAAGGTCCTTGGTTCGAATACCTGTATCGGCGGGGATTTTAAAAGGCCCTTCACCTGTGGATCCGCTTGGTGTGTAATTTGAAGTACGCCGGAACGCTTTTGTGTTCGGATTCAACGCTAAACTGTAGCTGCTCTGTACCGTGTTAGATTAACGAGGCTGCGGTAGAGGCGGAATGCGCAGCCAATAAAAACTGTCACCAGGTCATTACCACCACACGAGCCTTTACCTTACTTAATACAATTTTATGATTCCGAATGCCTTACAAAGATTTAGTAATTAATATACTATCAATTTGGCCCTCCCTTTGTCCAATTCGTGCGAAATGTCTTGCATTTAGGCCACTTACTGAGATTCATACGAATATCCTTGCCTAAAGCCATATTGTCGATTTGCAAACCAGTTTCTTACCTCACAGACATTTCTGATGTAGTTACATATTATTCTATCCGTCATTTTGCCTATTACTGACGTCTAACTAAACGGCCAGTAATTTTTAACCTTATCTGTCACACTCCTTTATGAACTGGTGCTACTATCGCTCTTTTCCAGTTCTCTGGTGGCTGCAGACTCAATCTAAATAATATCTGACATATTTTGGTATCCTAACTGGTAACAGGGGCCTAGAGTTTAACGCTGAATCCGAGGCACGGAACTGCCAGAGATGAATACGAGTTTCAATTCCGAATAATGGGATGCCGCTGGCTCAGTTTGCGGTAAACATTTCGACTGCGAAAAGAAACTAAGCTTTAGGTGGATACTAATTTCCGGACGCTTTTATATTAATTTCAAAGCTTTTCGGTGCCACGTCAAATTGAAACGTACCTCATTTTTGAGATCATCCAAAGAGACAGACATTAAAAAAAAAAGTTGATTCGCTCTCTATAGCTTATTAATGGTGCCCAAACCCTTTTTGTTTCAAAGTATTTTAAATGTATAAACTATTTTCGGGTTACATTTTTATTATATTTATAGATTTAATACCAGTATTATTTGAAATCTGCTATTTTTCCATTCTACATAACCAAAAGAAACGGGAATTAAAAAGTTTAGCATTGGACGAAGCAAAATAATACTTCATATTTTTTAAAAACAAAATTCCTCAAGTTTTCAATATTTTATCACACACTGGACGTGAAAATTTTTCCCAATATATTTTCGATTTCTAAATAGTAACATGGTCCTAAACATTTTAATGAGTCAGAATATTCTGTTATGTTTAAGTACAGTACGATTTTTTACCTTTGAAAAATAAGACTATATTCATAAAAATGATTGCTTCTAAAAGATTCTTGTACCTTTGACAAATAAGACTATATTCATAAAAATGATGCTTCTAAAAGATTCTTGTACCTTTGAAAAATAAGACTATATTCATAAAAATGATTGCTTGTAAAAGTTGTACTAAGGAAAAAAAATATTGTTTGGGGGTAAACATTTGAAATGAAATCAACGGGTTTACGTCTTGCGGGTTCCATTACTACGCAGTACGAAGCAGAGATGGAAGTAGGACGCCCGTGAAGTGGCACGCACGTACGCACGCACTATCTACGTTCAAGCAAACACAACCACAAGGGGCTGAGACGTTTTCAACTGAATTATCTCAGATTAAGATTCTTCGTAGGCAGTTTAGATGTGTATATAGATCAGAAGGAAATGAGAACAGTCGTGTAATTCTTCAGTAAGCTACGTTTAATTGACTGTAAATATAAGCTGGGTAACAATTATCGAGAAGTTGGAGGTGTAAGAACGTTGTAAACACACTGCTGTTGGATGGTGATCGATCTAGTGGCTCTGTGGTTAAGGCGTATGACTGAAAGATCGAAAAGTCCCCGGTTCGAATCCCGGTCTCGGTTGGAATTTTCAAAGGCTCCTAACCCGACGTTCACCTCTTGCACAGCTTGCCGTGTAATGTGAAGTACACCAGGAGTCTTCCGTGGTTCGGGTTCCCTGTCGAGCTATAGGATTATCAAGTTAGGTTAGTTAGGCGCGACAGGAGACACATTGCGCGGCGAATCGAAAACGCAGTCACAATCCTTCGTGATTTGCCGGCCAATGTCATATGATAATTTGCTTTTAACTAGACGATGGAGTTACGTATTTCTTCGCCAGTGTGGGCATGGGTGTTTGGTCACTAGCACTCAAGAATCGGGGGAGATATGACAAAGAATCAGTAGTCCTGATTTCTGTTTCTGATAATTATCTTCAAAACAAATTTCAGTTTTATCCTCCATCTCTGCCTCAAATTAAGCCATTTCACAAATACAATATTACAACGAATATTTACTTCAAACCAGTACTATGCGAATACAAACGGTGACACTCACAGTACATGGTAATTCAACTAGTATGAAAATTTCCTTGGGAGCTGCTACTGGATGTATAGACTCTCGAAACTAAACGCCAGAGTTCGGAAGAGCGGAGGCAGTTCTTGCAAACGGAAAAAATCCTAGTGACTTAGCCGACACGTGTCGCATTTGAGCAACATTAGAGATCTACAATTCATGAAAAATTCAACCTCTGGTTTGGGATCGAACTGAGTGGCTTGGACCGCATTCGCAATCGGCAGGACGCGGGTTCGAATCAGAGTCCAATCATCCAAATTTGGGTATTCCATGGTTTCCCCAAATCAATCCAGGTGAATGTCTGGATATTTCCTTAAAAAAATGTCATGATCGAATTCCTTCCCGTTCCTTGTATCCAGTTCTTTCTCGCCTCTAATGACGAAGCTGTCATATAATCTCTCCTAACTTACAGACGTAACGTCTTTTGTCATGAGCCTACAGTTCCGCTTTGAATTAACATAATTATCAGAAACACGCCAAAATCATGACACGATCAGTATATAAGTTTTTTATTTGAATTAGTTGTTAACACTGGAGACGTCTTTTTGTAACATTCAGAATGTTGCAGGTATACTTTCCAAAGCGTTTATATATATATATAAAAAAAAAACACGGCGAAGTGTGTAGGAAAAAAAAACATACCACAGGATTCTACACCTTATTGCAATTATGTCGCAATTATGCTCAAGTTTTGATACGAACGCACAACTCTACTTTCGAATTACCCCACACAAAAGGTGGTGATAATACTAAAATGGTATAGAACATTTTTAAAAAAACTTGTGAAAGATTAGTACGTAAAAATGAATACCTCGTAGTCGTCCTGCCTCAACCAAGGTCAACGGTCAATTTTAAAACAAAAATTTTCAATTTCGCGAAATCGCTTCCTACATCATGTACTTTTGTTTTACTTAAGTAATCTTATATATTGACGTGTGTGTCCCTATATTTCACTTTGCAGCCCCAACTACCTAACTCAGACAACTGATGTTTGTGTGTGGTAGTAGCCTCAAGTCTCCCATCGTGCATGTCGATAGCTGTGGGGGTGGAGGAGATATGGTGGTTGAAATTGATCAACCTAGGGCATTTTCATAATTCGACAAAAGACGTGTGTGTGTCCCTATACTTCACTCTGCAGCCACAGCTACCTAGCGCAGACCACTGGTGTTTGTGTGTGGTAGTATCCTCGAGTCTCCCGTCGAGCGCTATGGTGATTGCGTATCAATAGCTGCGGGGGTATGAGAGTGGTGCTTGAAAGTGGTCGACCTATGGCATTTTTTATTTCGCCCAAAGTGTTCTAAGAAATCTTTGGAATTTTCTAGAATATATTAGAGTGGTCTTGAATGTACTAAAATGTTCTAAATAATTTATGTGGAACATATTTAGTGTGTGAACCGATTTTGATGGGACTGGCGGGCTGCTGGTTTGGTAGGGAGCAACATAGGTTCTTTTTTATTCTCAAAATATTTAAGGACTGTGCAAAAACATAAAAACCTTCAAAATTGTTGACAAACACGAAAGAAGTCTTGGGCACCAGGTAATTGTATTACAATCTTTCCCATTTGAGATGGCGATATTTAAATAAGAAGTTATATAATGCAAGTCTGGTGTAATCGTCTTGGCCATGAAATTACAATTTGCAATCCACGCGGAGGAAGTCTTCATTAAAATTTCAAATTGTCATGATAGGCATACTATTCAGATATAATACGTTTAGAGGAATCTGATAGTCTTATCTTATTCTTCCTATGAATGCCTTGCTCCTGTCTGAGGTCAGGTATGTTTACCCCATCATTGCATCGTCTGGGAAGATGAATTGATTTCAAGTTGCCTTCTACTGTGTGACAGTGTTAATAAGTGTTGTTGCAAGTGTGGACGACTGTGATAATGTGTATGTGTTCAGAGTACAGTGTTGTTTGTATTGTGGTTGAGAGATATCAGGAGGAGAAGGTTAAATCCGGTGCAGGCCCCTTCAGGCCTACTCTTCCGAAAGATGCAAATGATCGCCAGGCTTAACGTCCCCACCCGGTGGACAAATCACCATGTTGTATGCCCTCACTCCATACACACTACAGAGATGTTTGACCTCTCCTATCCTGCCGGCCAGTTTCTGATAGTGATAGTTTCTGATAGTGATAGTTTCTGATAGTGAGAGTTTCTTCCACCACCAGTACTCAAACCAGGTATTACCCTGTGTCAGCGCCGAACACCATCACGGTGGCGCAGCCAACTGGTACGGGTATAGTCTTATTTGGATTATCAGATTCGCGACGAACAAAACTATAAACGAATAAATCCAGTGAGTATGTTTGCCAATGTGACATGGTCTTCATAGTTCTTAAAGTAAGTGACTATCACAATCAACAAAAATTTAGGTGTATTGAACACTATATCCTCAAACAAAAAGAACCGGATGTTGATATTTTATCTGTCCCTACTTAAAAATTCGGAGGTAAAATGTAAACAAAATTGTACCAATGAAACTTTGGATACGTATCAGTTTCAGTTCTCTTTAGTTATAAAATTTAAAAAAAATTTTTTAAACGAAATATTTTGGTGTATATAATTTGAATAGACAAACCTTATTGCTTGAACTCACGGCAAAATTTATGGACCTCACTTAGTTTTTGCCAAGATAATAAAAAACGATAATGATAAAAAATATTTTATCTCGGTAAAAAAATAAAATGTTTTAAACTTCTTATTAGGTGCACCATCTTCGATTTCTTCAGACTTTTCCCTCCCGTGAAATATCCAACCAAAGAATGCTGACACGAATATTTTTTTCTAATGTCGACACGCCTCGTCGACGTCGAGATAAGGACTGGGAGACTGGAGGCAAGCAACGGGAAGGAATTGGCCATAGTATTTTGAACAAACCGTTTAGGTATTCGCACCTGGAGTGATCTCGGGAAACCATGGATAACCCAAATCTGGATAACCGAACGGGGATGGGGATTCGAACCGGTATCCTCCAGCGCGCAGCCTCCACAGTCGGTGATACGAAATAAGATTGATTCTAGTTTTTAACACCTGTTCCACGGCACAACATTCGATTAGGTACGGCAAAAATTTCTTTCCTTTTTTATATGTAAGAGGTCGGCGGGGCTTCCTCATTTCTTTGATACGGAACTGTTTTAAATGTAATAAAATACAACTTCCTGTTAAATTTCATCACAAACAATACAAAAGCGGCACAATTATAAGACCTGACATACGGGCGGACGAATTATAGCAAAATTAAAAGAGTTGCTTTTTGATATCTTGGCAAAGAACTTCGAAAAACTTACAAGATTCTTCCTTTAATCCACCAAAATATATTTTTTCCTATATTTGGCTACAGAAAAATGGACAGTTCGTTTTTAAAAAAATCGCAGGGATGAAAAATGTACTCTAGTAGTGTTGAAGATAAAAATAAAATGGAACAGGTGCAGGGAGATTGGCTCCAAATTATTTTTTCTTGATAAATTTTGCTAATTTTTTACGTACCATTTTCTTAGATTGCCAATGGTTCTAAATTTGCTTAAATTTTTATGTAGCATCATTGTAAATATTTGCTAAGGAAGGCTATGTGTAGTTTTCAGTATTAATTCTCACTAGTCAACCTCTTGGTAAAATTATGACCGGGTTATTCACAACTTGTGTAGATTCTTTAATCTTGATTACAACACCGCCTATATTGTGTAGAAAGCTTTTCTTCTCAGCTTGTAGCTTAATGAAAACCATGGTAGTGCTTAGTACAGAGTAGAGACTTACAACTGTGGAAAGGATCTGCGGCGAGAGCAAGTGATACCAAAAATGTTTGTTTTGAAGAAGAAGAAGAAAGCTAGAGAACTACATTAAGCATTATTTTCCGACGTAAACATCGTCGTTTACAACAGACATCGCAATATCTTACGTTACAGTCCACGGACAACATCCCTCCAGCTTCACGGCTCTAGCTTGATGTTCAAGAGGACGCTAGTTCGATCTCACGTCCAAATCTCCAGATTCGGTATTCCATGAAATCACTCTGGGCGAACGCCGTGACAGTTACTTCAAAAGACCAACGGAATTCCTTCCCGTTTATTTTATTTATATATTCCTCTCCTGCTTCTAATGACTTCGACGAGGTGTAAAATCCGAAAAAAGGGGAGGAGGAAGTTTCGTGCAACAACATATTGTGAGGTGATTCATGGATGGCCCTTAGGCAAACTCTTTGCCTGTTCTTCAAATTTCACAGTTTTTCTTCACAGTGGACATAATTCCATCATTTATAATCACTATTTGAAACAGAAACAATTTTCACTTCGTAATCGTTCAAGATTGTATAAACCCCTTGCGCAGGTGTTATTTGGGTTCTAAGCAGCAACACGCTAATGAAGCTTCAATTTATCGTTTATTGAAATTTTGGAGTGTTACCAAGGCTCTGACGGTCGAGGAATACTGGATCCTTGATAATTTTAGTCAGATTCACTTTCCCAAAAGATGAAAAGCTACGGTGGATATTGGGGTGATAGAGAATTAGTATTTTTCTCACAAGAACTTCAAGCATCGGTTGAAATTGGTTTGGTACAGAAATCACTATAAGGTTTTTGCTGATACATTACGTAATATTCCATATCTAAAACTCTGTTCTTACTTTGACTGTTACATGGTGCCTTGCATTAACACCAATACCGGTAATTAACGGTAAGGAAAAGATAAAATAGTTTTGGAAGTTCGTACTGCATCTTGGTTCCTCAATGACGACCTGTCTTCTGCATTACGGCGAAATTCCTAGATTTTCTTGCTTAGAACTTTACGCCTCGTCGGCATCGATGTCCTCAAGGAGGGAAAGGACTGGAGCTAGGAACGGGAAGGAATCTGACCATGTCCTTTTGTACGGACAATCCCTGCATTCGTTTGGAGCGATTTCGGAAAATCGAAATATAGAATGCAAGGCCAGAATGATGCCACTCACCCAACACGCTTCGTCTTGTGTTTGGCAAACTGTCCTATTTCATAGTATTTAAATATCTGTGGCTGTATTATCACTGATTACCTATTGAAATTATTTTAATTAAAAAGTACAAGATGTTTTAGGAGTATGTCAATTCTTATCACAATATATGCCATGTTAACTAAAATACAGTTTAAAGATCAAAGCTTGGCATATTCAATCGGTGTTTATATTCGAAATTGGGTAGTAAGCTGATACCGAAAAATAAACTTTCCATTTTGGAAATACAGATTTTTTTTAATATCATCCCTTGTATGTAGTGAAAAGCAAACAAGGAAGTCATAGAAAAGTTTGCATGTCGCGTAAGCATTGAGAAAGAAATTTCTAAGACTGCATTTACAAGAAAAACATATAACTGAAATATAACGTGGCCTTTAGAAACACCATAAAGATGGAAAATTGGGTCATTTGAACTATGGTGCTATAGGTGACTAAAATAAAGTCAGAAATAAGCGTGTTTTTTAAATGATGGGCGAGGAATGAAGTTTGTGGGAGAGTTTGATAAAAAAGAAGAGAAAAGACAAATGGCCATACATTAAGATAGGAGGAACTGGTTGATTTGTTAGTGGAAGGAACTGTAGGAGAAGACAAAGATCAGAATATATGGAGCATATAAGTAAAGTAGTTTGGGAATGGGATGTTGTTAGCTCAATATAATAACAGATGGAGGATTACATCCAACCAGTGTAGAAAATAATGAAAAAATGTACGTATACTAGCGGTTACTCGCAATTTGGTATCCATGGACCTGGAATTTTGTTGCTAGAATTGGTGTCCCAAAATAATATTAATGTAGATAAGTTGTGTCTGTGTGATAAGTTGTGTCTGTACATAAAATTTATGAACAGTTCATACACAAACTGACTGCAAGAGGAACAAAGAGTGAGCGACCGATGCAACATTACAGAGACTTACACATGCCATCCGTCTGCCTGTCAACGTTCTGATAGTTGTAAAAATTTCATGACAAAAGATGTCACTTATCAAGGAAAAAGTGCCCTGTGTCCTTTCTAATGGTACAAAGTATATCCTTGTCAAATTTCATCAAGATCAATTTAGCCGTGAAAACGTAACAGAAAGAGAGACAGAGGAACTTTCGCACTGTAGTTTCACATTCTTCAACTTTTCCATCATTAATTGTTACTCTGTTGTTATTAAAATTTGATTGCTATCTTGAAATCTTTATGCTTACAGAAAATATTTGATAGCTTAATCCGAACTGACAGGAAGGTCGCCTTGGTGTGTTGACTATATTGCTGTAGATGGGCTATGTCCAGCAACTGGCTGTCTGGCTGTGCTAGGGAAGGGAACGGGCCTTCCCAAGAGAAAGTCGACCACGAGGTCCGCGCATTCCAGCGCTGTTGTGCCACCTTCTCAGCTCAGCACTCCAGCGAGACAGCCAGCAGAGTAGTACCAGGTTGGAGGGCTAGCTCGTAACAACAAAAACGTTTAGTCTCGGCGGCACAGATTTTAACGTATTGGTGAGGGTCCTAATGGAGCTGACAATAGTACCTTCAAATCTAAGATGCTTATTTCCCCATCCTTCGGAGAGGACGTTGAAGAGGGGCTCATATAACCTGCAGGTCGTCGATGAATGTTTTAGTAAGAATGCTACAACAACACGAAATCCCGTTTACTTGGACAGGGTAGTGAAGCAACAACATGTCGAAGAATTTCGATGATTTGGCAAAAGCGTAATTTTAAACATATAGAAGACTACAGAATTTTATGATACTCCATTTTTCAAGTAGATTTTAGAGTTGAACACTACTCCAGGATCATATAAAAGTATCATTAGGTCCTAGGTTCCAGTTCCAACAACGAATATTTCTACGTTCGCTAGATCCACAATTTCATGTTTGAATCATTAATAGAATGTCGAAAGCTTGAGTTAGGACAGCCGACCAGTAGTGAGAATGATTGGGAATTGAACTACTGAGATACAAAACTCGCTGGAGCGAAATATTTTTCTTCGTAGTTGGGTTTTGCACCTCCACATCGTGCCCTCCCTGGCTTACTAAGGCTACTGTCACATAAACACCAAGCAGGAAATTATTTTTGTGGGTAGAAGCGGGTGAACAACGTCCATCTCTATTGGCTAGATTTCAGAGTGGAATACAGAGCTTTGCCTCAGAGAATTTCTTACACCCTCCCGCGAAGCGGAAGAGACAAATCGTCACTTTAAAAGCTAAGGCGTACTGCTGAATCTAACTGCTAAGAAATCACATCTTCAGCATTAAAAATGAGGACATAAATTGTATTAGATCTGGGATAGAAACTAGCAGAAGAGATAGCAATTAATCAAGGAGTGGGACTAGGTTGCAGTCTCTCCCCAAAACTCTTTAATATATACATATGACTTAGTTAGGAAATGAAAGGAAAATGTGCATCCTGGAATAAAAATCTATAAGGGCATATATATAAACACTATGCTATTTGCAGATGATCAATTTATACTACAGAAAAATGAATATGGACTAAAAAAATCAATATTAGTAAAGATTACAATTTGCATTTGTATCAAACAAAAACAAAGGTTATGACATGGCAATGGAAATATCCTATCAGAGTCAAAATAGTGATAGGCCATCAGCCAATAGAACAAGTCACAAGCTTTACCTACCTCGGTTATGAACTATACTTTAATGACGATAACAAAATGAAGAAGTAACTTAACCGAATTCAATACATGAGTGGAACAAATTGAAGAACAGTGAAAGGTAAAACCCTAGAGGAGATTCAATTCAATTTTTTATGAAACAATGACAGTACTGACTCTGATTTATAACAATGGAACGTGGGCAAATGAAATGCAACCAAAGAAAATTTCAATCCGAAATGATGTTCCTAAAATCGTCCCTGAATGATAGAAGAACGAATAATGAAATAAGGCAAGAATTTAATATTTCTCCTGTGAGTGGTAAAATTTCCAAAAAAGGGAAAATTGGAAGGATAACGTTCTAAGGATGGGTAATGACAGATTTTCGATGTTTGCCCTTTAGTACGATCCTACAGGAAGAAAGACATTGGTAAACCCTTGAAGAGATAGTCAGAAAACTGAGGTCGCAACAGCCTTTTGGCCTATCCAGAGGAAGTAGGTTCTTAAGTAAGAGAGGATTGCATCAAATGTTAAATTACATGCTGAATTATTTTGGACAAAAAGATATTAAAACCCATCAATCACGTAACAAGATATAAAGTGAGCATATAAATATTCCGAAATCTTTAATTTGCTTGAGAGAATTGGTTTTGACTAAAACCGAAAGTTCGTAGAAACAAAAATCATTTGTTTTTTACCGCATGTTTAGGCGGGCCTTGCTGTCGAGGAAATCCGGAACACTGGGTGGTTTAAAAGGTGAAGATAGATGGTAAGTAACCAACGTTGTTGATTCTAGCAGGCGAGCGGTAGACTGTAGTACCGTTCTTTAGTTGCGGTGTCTAGGCAGTAGTTCGGAGGAACACTCAATTAGTTCTGACAGTACTGAAGAAGAAAAAGTGCATCCAACTGGTGTTAAGGGTTCTGGTTTCTTTAATAGTCGCAAACCACACGTTTCTAAGGGGGCATCCACTAATGATGTGAGGTGAAATAGGGGGGTCCAAAAAAGGTCTACAAATGAAGCGAAAGTAGATTTTAGGGGGGAGGGGTATTTTGGTCCAAAATCCGACCTTAGGGGGGGTATAACAGCCCTTCGTAGAATGAGACCTTAAAAAAAAGGTCTCAGAAAGTTGCGAGGTCGATTGGTAGGGGGGGGGAGTGGTCTCCCTCAATACATCACGTAATTTTAGAGGGGGGCCGACAAAATCTCACCAGTCGGGGGGGGGGGGGTGTGGAATTCCGGAAAAACACCTCACGTCATTGTGGACACCCCCTTACAGCGCATTCCTGACAACAACCGAAGTATTTTATTTCTTTCAGCCTTTATACCTCGAAATCGCGAATGAGGATTAGGAACAAATAATGGGAAGGAATTCGACCATCGCCTTTTGAAGGAACCATCGCAGCATTTGAGTTTGAATACGAAATCTGGATGACCGGATGTGAACTTGAACCTGCATTTGGGCTCAAGCTCTGCCATTCACCAATCGATGAAGATCCCTGACAGCATAATGAATACAGGCATGTGTAAAGAATTAGAAATGAAACTTCCCCCGCAAAAAAAGTCCAGCTATTGTAAAAAAAACAAATAGTCATCATGTCATTGCTACTTATAATTCAGTTCTCGTAGTTTCACTCCAAGGGTAGGAACCTTACATTAGCCAAATACTCAACTATGCAATTAGTCACAATTCTTCCTCCATATTATTAAAGTTACGCAGAAATTGTTATTCTGACTCACCTCATAAAATTCAAGTAGATGAGCATAAAGTATATGGTAACTTACAGGTATGGTCAAACCTTGTTTCTACGTGTTAACACAATGCCTAAATTGTTGTTTTCTTGTAAATTTTGCATCAGCAACTAAAAAACTAATAGCTAAAATGAATTTAGTAATTTCAATCAATGATAAACATTGTTAAGTGAGAAATATGAGACAAATCAGGTAAATAATAAATTTTGCGATATTTTTAGGGTCAAATCATAACTCAAATTCGCTAGATTATATGTGAAACATAATACCACCTTTCAGTTTGAAAAATTAAATCTTTTGGAAACCTTGAGGTCATTTAAAAAGCTGATTTGTAAACATTACATCGAAAATAAACAAGTACTGCACTAATAATAATAACATAAATGCGAAGATCTACTAACATTTCAAAACCAGAATTTAGCTCTATTTATAAAATTTCTTTATACTACACTACTTGAAAACACTAAAAACTATAAGGTCCTACTTTTGGCTGCACTGAACTCTGAAAGCTCAGTAATTATTAAAATCGTTTAATTAATGTCACTTATGAAAGAGGATAGAGATATACCAAATCAAACAGGAAAACAGACGTAATGGAAACTATAGATAGCTTCATGTTATTATATTTTAAGTAACAAGTATCAGCATTGTATTGAGAAAATTAAATTCTTAAATAAAAGCAAAACGTTTCTCACGAAGAAACTAAATTTAAAAATAAGAAATTATTAATAAATATATAAACAAAAACAAGGAAGTATATGCTGCAGCTGAAACTGGCAGATTATATTATCTTAGTGTGTTCTTCCTCCAGTTTTAATGAGTTGTTGGAAAAAGTATCCGTAGCATGAGATTTCATACCAATTTACTGTCCTATCAAAGGAAGTATAAGTTAAAATCTCCAAATATGAGTGTAGCTCTCTATTACTCAAATTTAAAAAGTTCTCAAGAAACTGTACTATCCCATAGCCTTATCTGGGCACCTGAGAAGTATACACTGTATATGGTGATTAAATTAATGAACAACTAAATTTTCGAAGCATAAATTCTACGAGAATGTTCAGAATCTGATACGACCATTATAACTTGTGAACTTAGCCACTGTCACTATCAACTACAGTTTTTCTGTAATTAATTAATGGTAAGCCTTCAGTTAAACATAAGGAGTTGTTGACATTTCCTACAACAATTTTCCACAAAATACTGCTTATTTGAAACATTGGTTACACATATTTTTTGTTTCTCTTTAGTTACAAAATTTAATAAACGTTCTCTTGGTTACCTTATTTCAACAAATACACCTTAATACAGGTTTATTGTAAATAACTGAAACGTTTTCACAAATTTAATGTAGCTATTTTGTATAACACGTAGTTATAAAACTTTACAGTTTTATAGAACAAGTGAAAAAGTTTTTCATCAACGTTTCAAATTTCTGCCACTAGAGCGCAGACGTGAGCAGTCACGACGGCAATAGACGCTGAGAAAGCGTATGTTGTGCTTGAATTTCTACCATGATCTCCCGACCTAACACCAAGCGATTCTTTTTTTGTGTGGGTTTATGTGAAAGATACAATATTTAAGCCTCCTCTGCCAACAAACGTACCAGAACTGCGAGCTGGCATCAACAGGACATACAGCACAGTGTGTGGCAAGAACTTGGTTATCGAATTGAATTTTGCAGAATCAGCAAGGAGACACATATAGTGCACTTGTAATATTTTTTAAAAAAATAAAAAAACAAAAACTTTTTGAGTTTTTCTATATGACTGTAAAGTTTTGTGGCGATATGTCAAATAACAAAGTTACTGTAAATTTGTGAAATCGCTTCAATCATTTATAGTTACCCTTAGCTGATTTTACGAAACTGTAAAATTGAGTTTGTTGGCAATTGATTAACGTGATGACCTAACAAAAAAAAACTTTTCTACTTATCGAAAATAATTTTCGTTGTTAGTCCTTACTAACTGACACCACTTTAAATTTCTTCAAATTTTTGAGTCGTATGGCTGGAATATTAAATAAAGTATATGCGTTCTTAACAACCTTGTGAGCTCATTTCCTGCCTAATATACAACTAAAAAAGAATGTCCCATAGCAAAATTGTTTATACTTTTTAATACCCGTTAAGTGACAATAACTAGGTGTAGTACGGAGAAAATATTCTAAAAAAAAAATCTTCTGTTGCACTTAAGTAAAGCTCCCAAAAACTTTTTTTTGAATATTTATTTATTGATCTATTTTGCTGTCAATATAACACATATCCCTCTGAAATCTCATCACAAATGATGCAAAGGTGACGGAGCTTTGGTTGGCTACGGAACATTAAAACAACAAGTAAGACACAGTAGTTGTAAATTTATTTTGTCAGTCTTCTCCTTCGATTATGGACGAAGAAAATTACTTAATTATAAGGTTGACGCAATGCGATAAAAAGTTTCTACAAATGTCTGCGTATAATTCCTTGAAATGAACTTTGGTACTTAAATGCAGAAAAGTGGAAAGACAATCAAATTCGACTTCGGGAATTACACAAACACACACCAGCAGAACAAGAACAGACAATTTACGATTAGGATTCCTCATTTTCGTAAAAGAAATTAAAAGTTGAAAGCAGATTGAAAATAACTAATAAGTGCTATAAACAATCATGAAATTTCGGGCTTGTTGTTTGCTAAGGGAATCAGTATATACGATCGTAATTATCTGAATGATTTAGAAATTTTCTTTGATAAGAACTGAAGCACATGTTCACTAAGAAAAGTGTTACATGTACTTGTTTGCGTAGTAGCTTTTAGAAAAATCGGTTTGCCACCAATAGCATCCGATTGTTTTTGTTCTATCCATGTAATCAATCAAACGTGTAAATGAAAACATTTTTTAAAGACATTTTTCGTTTATTAGAAATGCATTTTATTTGCTATTTCTCAGTGTGATTACAAAATTTGCTCTTTTATTGAAACTCTTCAACAAAATTATATTTTATAGGTCAAATAAATCTAGTCGAAAAGAACATATCAAAATTGTTTAGAAATTAATCAAAAGATTTGCTGTAGGATTAAAATTGCTTTTTATTTGCAGACAAAAACAATTAACTTATTGTTTAAGAAAAGCCTTAGATCATCGTCGTTTGTGATATATCAACTACTACGTTAATTACAGGCCAGCTATATTAAAAGAGGGAAGTAAACTTCGTCATTAATGTTTGAACCTTGTTAGCTTAAAGTAGGTTTACTCTATTTTTGAACTTGTCTTCTTCATACTAAGGCCGCATACCAACCCAACTTTGGACTATATGACGGCAAATATTTCAATCAAACTAGCTGCTATGTTGGTGGTGGAGGTTCTGTGAAAAATGATACAGCTGCATCTTAACTCCGGAGCCGAAGTGATTGGTGCCATAATATTTCCGGCATTATACGACTATTCATACTTCGTTACATCAGTACTGAAAGAAAACTATCACTCCAATTATACAAATAAATCCTACGGAAAGACAATTTTATCAAGAACTAATTTATTCTGTAGGTCTCTCATCGCAGCCCCACATTTGGTGCAATCTTTATTCACTGACAAAATTGCTGCACTATTCGTTTACCTAGAAGTTAGAGGATTAACAAATTTTTAATATGATCACTATGTGCCGCTGGAATGCTCGATTTTCTCGCACCGAGTGAACGGTTAACGTTCTGGCCTCGCATTCGGGAGGACGCAGGTTCGAATACCCTTCCGGGCATTCAGATTTGGGTTTTCCATGGTTTCCCCAAATCACTTAAAGCGAATGACGGGATCTTTAAAACGCTATGGCCGAATTCCTTCCCGTTCCATGCCCCCAGTCGTTCACCGCCTCTAATGTCATCGACGAGGCGTAAAGCCATAAGCCATAAGCCAAAAAAAAAATACACTTTGTCGAACGAAAGACTGTCTTTCCTCCTAACTATTTGTAAAATGACAAATTTGTTTCAACTTCCGCTGCAAAAAAAGTTTATTCAGTTATTTAATGCGCACCTCTATATTGATCAGTGTTGGAATTTAGCCAGGTTTAAAATTTAAAACTGATCAAAAAATTAGTCGATGCTGTCCGTAAATGAAGCAGTTTCATAGAAACTATCGACAATCTACAATTCTACACTGATTACAATATCGAAATCTAAACCTTCGTTACATTCGCAAACTACCTTTATAAAGTATACTTGTGTAATTCAGCTGTCAAGGTTTAGAATGCATGTTACGCTCGCCAGTATCATTCATTTGCTTAAATTGTACGATGTGTATGATACTTGGATTCTAAATCTGGTTTGTTCATAGGCTCTTCGCACCTTTGAGTAAAACCAGTGACAGTAGATGACAAAATTACACGTAATTTGGCATAAATGAAATTTATGTGTATTTAGAAGATGGTGGGAAGTTTTGTGACAGTGGAATTAACGATAATTTCTTGAGTTTTAACTCATTACTAGTGGGCCCGTACGGAGAAAGGCTGTACATAAATGCAAATGATTTGAAATGATTTTTGATGCAGTGTTATCCTTACGAATAAAACCATGTGAAGCACTAAAATTTAAATTATCAGTGATTACGTTTGTATTCAAAACCCTATCAATTAAGATTTTTTCATAACAGTAACGTGGATCAGGTATTTTGATAAAAATTTTGGAAATATTTGTTGAACATGTTTAGTGTAATTTAAATATTTAGGATATTAATTATTGAGACACTGAATATAATAGCTGTGCCGTTTTAACACACACAGGGAAAAAACTCTTTAGCTAAAACTTTAAGTTATTAGCAAATAATTCAATGTGTAATTCATGCTACGCTTTGCTGATGACATTGTCTTGTCTTGTTAGCTGAGGATATTGAGAAGTTATTGAATGGCATGAACAAACTACTGAAGGAATATTTTGGACTGAATATAAATCAAAATAAAACAAAAGTGATGAAATGTAGCAGAAATGATACCAATACTAGCAGATTAAATATAAAAATAGGATCGGATGCAATAGGAGAAGTGAGTGAGTTCTGTTACTTGGGAAGCAAAATTACAACCGATGGCCGAAGCAGGAATGATGTTAAAAGCAGAATAGCACTAGCAAAAAGAGCCTTCATGAAAAAGAGAAATCCTTTAGTTTCAAATATTGATCTAGGAATTAGAAAGAACTTCTTAAAACTCTATGTGTGGAGCACAGAACTTTATGGAAGCGAAACATGGACTTTAGGAATACCGGAAAGAAAGAAACTTGAAGCATTTGAAATGTGGTGCTACAGAAGAATGCTGAAAATTAGGTGGACAGGCAAAGTAAGAAATGAACGAGTTTTGGAAATGATGGGTGAGAAAAGAAGTTTATGGAAGAAGCTTACAGAAAGAAGAGACAGGCTGGTAGGTCATATTTTGAGACATGCTGGATTGGTTAATTTGTTAGTGGAGGGAACAGTCGAAGGTAAGAACTGTAGAGGTAGACAGAGATTAGAATATATGAAGCAGATAATTGAGGACGTGGGTTGTCAGGGGTATGTAGAAATGAAGAGGTTAGCACAGGATAGGAAAGGATGGAGGATTGCATCAAACCAGTCGAAAGACTGACGACAGCAAAAAAAAAAAAAAAAAAAAAAAAAAAAAAAAAAAAAAAAAAAAAAAAAATAATAATAATAATAATTAAAAAAATAAAAAAAATAAAAAAAAAATAAAAAAAATCGAAATTAACAGTTCATCAGAAGCAAGTAATGATAAACAAAATAGATTACATCGATGGTGTGTTTTATATGTTTTATAGCTCTTAACGCTTTAATATCTTATATCGCGGAAAGTGCAATTGTTTTGTATCTAAATCTTACACTAATAATAAAAAAAATTAATTGACGATATTTTTATATATATTATGTGATCTTTTCTGTATAGTTACTTCACAGATATTATAAATTATATACAAGGCTAAAAAGCTTAAGTTTGCAATATAGACAAACATCCGTGAAAGATTACGCGTACATTACTACGTACCGGTAACTCGTTGGATGCTGATCACCGTTTGGGTTCTCCTGATGAACAGTATTTCTCTGCTTTACTGTTGTCATGGCCGCCTCTTCTGTACCTCTTTGATATGCCGACACTCATGTCCGAAATGGGACGACTGTACAAGTGAAACAGACCAACACGTTTTTCCAAGAATTTTTACTGCAATTTATCGCGCACTTTACTCTGTGATAAAACGAGGTTTGTAACCTGACATTAATTCTCCGTTTCAGGAGAAAAATATTCGCAATATGTAAGATGTAAGAATGGTTTGAATACTACGAAGAAAATTTTCAAATTTCAAGTAAGTTTGAATGAAAAAAACTTGTTTTCTTCATAAGTTCATTCACTTTAACCTGAGAATACATAAGCAATTTTTTTAAAATAAAACTTAACAATATGACCATTCTGTCATGAACAATAAAAACTTAGCTTAATATCGCAGCAAGGGAAAATCCTGCATTTAAGTATAATGTAGATGTAGAAATTATGTTTTGAGGTTTGAGAGGATGTTTACATTAGAATCCTGTTTCGATATATGACGTTTACAGTGTTTTAGTATGTTGTAACGTAACGCAAAATTTCTGTGTCATTTGTGTATCTGACTGTGGAAGATTTATGAAGAATATAAAATCGATAAGTACTGAAATTAATGTTATAAAACTTACTGACTAATGAGAATCCAAACGGATTTTTTTTTTACCTCAGCTTTATAACCATTCATTGAAACTATCTTATAAAGCGTTTATTGATAATGCAGCAAGAATATAGCAAACTTAGACAACTATTAAAAATATAATCGACGTAAATAATATTGTTGAGCTTTGAAGTAATCGTTAGAGTACAGTCTAACAGTTACCTGTCATGGTGTTCATATCTTGGATAAAAAAGTCTTCACTGATACACGATTTCAGATTTCTTTTCTATTTCATCCCCTTTTAAAACGTATTGAGATAATTGAAACACTAAATTACTGATAACAGGTTTAGTGCTTTTATTTAATAAATCTAACCATAATTCTAATATTATTGCTGATTTTCTCGTTCATGATGAATGTACAGAATATTATAGTAAAATTGGTGATACTCGAGTAAAAGCGTTTTATAATTTTCGTAGTACGAGTACAGCGGGTTCGAATCGTCGTTTGGCCATCCAGAATTGGGTTTACCATGGTTTCCCCAAATCACTCCGGGATGGTTCCTTCAAAAAGCCATAGCCTAATTCCTTCCCGTTCCTTGTCTCCAGCTATTTCCCGCCTCTAGTGACCTCGACGAACGAGGCATACAACCACAAGCAAAAGAAGTAATAATAATAAAAAATCAAAAATAAAAATCAAAGGGATGTTATATATCATATTTTGTGTCGCATCATTGTTTGGATACAAAAACCTGGAAATGAATAGAAACCATTAAATATTATGTACATAATGTTGTATTTATAGAAGCTGATTGTTAAATAACTACATTTGAATTTTCCACTTATTTCAGAAATAGAATTAGGAAACGGGTAAAAGTGGTCTATAGCGTTAGAAAGCGCACGGAACATTGTTATCAGTAATTTTTGACTTTTATCTATTTAAAAAAGAACAGAAAGCAGGAAATAAAAAACTAATATTGTTCCTAATATCAGCATTTGCGCGGAAGTTTTCTATTAAAACATCAAGTTCCTATTGAAATTACGTTTTTAACTTCTTAATTAGTGCAGGATGAGATTGAAAAAAAAAAAAATTCCCATCGCAATCAGAAAACTTTTTTTTCATTTGTAGATTTATACGTAGGCCTAATTAGAGGCGGGAAAGAACTGGGGGCAAATAACGGAAGGGAATTTGAAACGGTATTTTTGAAGGAATTACCCCGACATTCTCCTGCTGTGATTTAGGGTAACCATGGAAAACAGAAATTTGGATGTCTGGAAGTGGATCTGGATGAACGCGAGGCCAAAGTGTTACCGCTCCGGGCACGACTTATGTGTCATACAAGTGGCGTCGGTCCCAGTGTGAGCGCTCAGTGGCTCAGTGGTTAAAGTGTCTGAGTGGGGAGCGAAGGGCCCTCCGTTCGAGTCCCTTTCTCGGCGGGGATTTTTATAAGCCCTTAACCCGGCCTTCACCTTTGGCACAACTTGCTGTGTAATGTGAAGTATGCTAGAACGCTTCCGTGGTTCGGGTTCTATGTTAAACTGTAGATTCCCTGTGCCCGGTAGGTTCGCCGGCTTAGGTTAACGGGGCGGAATACGTAGCCAACAGAAACCCTGTCACCAGATCATTACGACCACTCTGAATTATTATTATTGGTTTGAGTGTCTGTTTTTTGTTTAATCCTTCTTTAGCTACCTACGTAATTATAATGGAAAAAGCCGACTGAAATACGAAACAATGTCGAATAATAAAAACAAGGACATAATTACAAATTATTCTTTTTAGCTGAGATGAAGTAACATTTTTTTAAGCCTCTGACATATTTTACGAATTCCATTCCATATGTTAGAAAGAGTTCATAAATGGAGAAATAAAATGACATATTATTTTCATGATGACATTTAAGTGCAAGGGATAAAATTTGCATAATTACTTACAGTATTATCCTTTTTATGGAAGCATAATAAGTAGTCAGAATTTTGAGTTATGCGTTGGTCTCAGGTTTCTCATGCTGAATCAAAATCTTACTGACAACTATGCGATAATTTCAAAGGTCAGTTTCGCATTCAGGAGCTAAGAGAATTTCGATACTCACGTTAAATGTCACGGACCGTACAAATGCGAATCAGCAAAAGAGTCATAAAAAAGCATTAAGAGATTGTACACTAAATTGTATAGAAATAATTTTCGCGATGATATCCGGAAAAGGAAAACGTGTGGGTTTTGTATCTAGAAATGATAATTATGGTTCAAAAATGAATATAACTTCATTTATTTAGCATAGTTACTTGAAATCAACATTTAAACACTCATGGTTCGTGTTAACAAGCTCCTAACACACTTCACATTCATATTACTGGTTCCTCACAGTGGAGCCCAAACACACGCCATACATTAATGACTGATCGGGCGGCAACCATACACTGTTGCCGACCATAGGAAAAGATTCTTACAATGCTAATTATAACAAAACTCTACCCAAAGACTGCAAGAAACTACGGCCTGTGACCATACAAAAAATAAATATGAATACAGCTACTCAAAACACTTATTGTCAATCAAAGAAAAATAGTATAATAATGATAAAACTAGATGACTGTGCGAAAATTTCGCGAATGAAATAAGATGAATAGTGAAGTTGGTGGTTTGTAATAGGATGAAAGAAGACTTGCGACATTTGTAGCTTTTTTTTTTTTAATTTTAAGTGTAATAGATACACAACAAAATAGTTATAACATATTACGAAAGAATTAAGAAAAACATTTGGACGCATAAAACGTATGTATGACAAACTGTCACTGACCTTAACGGAAAACAACTAACATCAACAAAATACACATACTAATATATGTGTTGCTGTGATCATAGCTGGTGATAAAATTTCGGGTGTAAAATATTTACATAGGAATTGTATAGCAAAGCAGAAATATTTCCGTAACTGGAAAAAAATACCCGAAAAGCTACTTATTGTGCAAAAAAGTACACAGTTTATAAATACCTCTGTGGTGTTACTATTTATCGGTAACACAATCATTTCTTGTCGACGCCATGGAAACAGTTTATTAATATCTCTGTGATATGTGCTGCTGCTATCTGGCGCATTGTCTCTCAACTGTCGCATATGCGCTACCTTTATTGTTATTACTTTTGTCCATTAAGGGTCAAATTCCGAAAAAATTCTTAATTTATGATGCTACCCAAGTGGAGACCTTAATCTTTAAAAAGATACCTCATTCATCGATTTTGGTAAAGAATAAATGGAAATAAATGGCTCGTGACAAAAAAAGTTGTAGAAATATATATAGTTTTGCCCATTAAGCGCCGAATTGCGAAAAATTTCTTTCTTAAAATATGTTGTAACCAAAGCGGAGTCTTTAATCTTTAAAATGATGACTCGTTTCTCCATTTCGGTAAGGTAACAAGGGAAACAAATGGCTCGTGACAAAAAACGCGTTGTAGAAATATTCAACTTTTGCAATTTAAGGATCGAATTTGTAAAAATTTCTTTCTCTAAATATGACGTAACAAAAGCGAAGACCTTAATCTTTAAAATGATACCTCATTTATCGATTTCGGTTAGGTATGAAGGGAGATATTGGCTTGTGACAAAAAAAAACCTTTTATAAATAATATATGATTATTATTGGACAGTTGTGAGGTTCAAGGTTGGTGTGACAGCAGAATGCAGCGTACGAAATAAAATGTGAATACCGCATTAAAATCTGCTAGTCGGCTGGCGAAGTAATCAAGAAACGCTGCTGTAATGTGCTGCCGCCGTGTGAGACCCGCAGTTCCCTTTTGAAGACAGCTTCGAGCCGCAATTACGACCGCATCGCGAAATAATAATTAAAGGCAGTGCTTCACCTTCCTGAAAACAAGTCGCGAGCCGCGCTTCAAAAGGATCGCAGAGCTGACGCCGAGCCTTAATGACTTATAAACTGGATTCGGATACACACCGGAGAGAAATGTACATTTCTGTAGCGTCGCCCCAGCCGCGTTGTCTGTGCAGGTGTTTGGCGAGGCTATGCTGTTACTTGAAAGCGTATCATTAATCTTTCTCAGCTCATTTACTGCACTTCTTTGCCATCGATCGCTCGTGTTAAGAACTAACACGAAACAAACTGCAATCACAGGAAGCTTCTTCGGTAATTCATGGGAAGTTTATTTCTCATTTCATACTACTTTCCAGTATTAGATGTATAATATTTATTTTTGTCTATCTTCAAAGATGGAGTGTTAAACGGAGTGTTCTAGCAAATTATTTTCTTGATGTTTGCTTAAGTAAAATAGAATTGGCATAAAATAACACTCAACGCAATTCAACAAAAAGTCGCAGTTGTCATTTTCCAGATTGCATTTTAACCTTACTAAAAACTGTGCTGATACTGCCGCTAGAAAATCAAAGTGCCAATCACATGCTCATACTTAAGTTAAGCCACGTATTATTAGATTTAATTGTGGATCACGATCATAGATCACGATCAATGTTCAACTACTTTATTTCATACCGTCGAACTCATGGTGGCAATTGATTTTTTTTTTTTTTTAACTTGAATAACTTATTTCCTATGCTGTAAGGACGACTGGTAATATTTAGGTTCGAAAATGAAAGCTTCCATCATACGCACATTAATACGTTCATTGCATCGCGATGTAATCATTGAACGAATATAAATAAATAAAAAGCGATATGTTGATTTAAACGAAATACATTCTACTTTTCGTTGAATGTACTGTCAATTTAGTTCTTCGCAGTAGCATAAATTTATAGAATTGTCATTAAATGGCGTAACCTTGTTTCTTGCAGGAACATTTCTGGCCGTTGTTAGTTTGGTAACGAAGGTCGCTAGCGTGACGTCACAGCGTTACGGACACAATGACTAAGTTTAGCGCTTCATTGGTATTGATGATTATGGAAAACGTGTAAGTAAGCTTACCGAACCATTTGGGTGAGCGGCTAATGATCGTGCTTGGCATTCGGTAGAACACTGGTTCGATCGTCGGTTTGGCCATCCTGATTTCGGTTTTTCGTGGTTTCCCTAAATCGTTCCAATCGAATATTGCGACGGTGTACCGAATTTATTCAGGTTCCTTGCCCCTAATGGTCTCTCGGCTCTAATGACCTAAATGTCGACGAACCGTAAAGCCCGAAGAAACAAAAATACAGCATTTTATCAGTTGTTTACAAAACTCGATCTAAAAGTTCTGAGATAAGTTTGGCTCTAACTCGCACCTGCGCGTTCCAGATTACAGTATGTGCATAGTCAAACTGAATTGTCAAATAGTCTTAAAATTATCTTATCGTGAACTGCAATTGTGGCATTACTTCAATATGTACTGGACTCAAGTAAAAATAATTAGTAATCACAAAGCTCACTGACAGCTCCTCTTCTTTTTATTTTTTTACTATGAACTACAAGAAACAACTTTATACTTCCTTTTCTTTCCTTGTCGCAATATTCCTTCATCCTTTTACTGTGCTCTTTTCTCCTTTCTTGTGGCCTACTTGTTTTTCTTTGTTAGATAATTCTCTAAAATAATATATATTTTAAAAAAATTGGTAGTTTTCTCTGGAATGTCTGATCCTTTATGATTATTATTAACAGTGAAACTATTCTCATACACGTACACTAGAACATAACAATTATAAAAGATAACTGAACAGAAAATGGCGGTGAAGATTCTTGTGGAAAAAAACAAAACAGTGGATCGAAATTTCTCGGTTCGATTACTGGGTACTGTCGGACTTTTTTTTTTTTTACAGGCGTTCAATACGACCTTTACTTTTACGAAAATTATTTTGTGTAATCCAAATACTGCCAACGCTACTGACTACCCAACCTGAGCGTCGCTGGCTTAGAATGAATACTGTGCGAGAATCCATGTAATGAACTCTTTTAAGTATTTGATGAAAAAAATATAAAGTATTTTTAGAATAATTAGAAGGATGAATGCAACTATCGTGTGTTTGGATTCATTTTAGCCTACATTTACCCTAATGGGGAGTGGTAGTGTAATTTGGTTTTGTATTACACGTGGTGGTGAGCTGGCTGTGCGAGTCAAGTCGAGGGAGTGACTCAGTCGGCTGAGTACCACGTCGTAGTTTCTACCCGGAACTTAACTGCCTCTCAAGGAGCACCTGGCTGTACCGTGGTGCAAGGAAGCGTGGCTGGTAGTCTATGCGACAGGCGACGCCAGTAGCGGCGAAGATCTACGCCCTAAAAAAATAAACTGTTTTGATCATTATAAAGAACAATCTGCAGAGTCTAAATTTGCTTGAATTTTGTTTTAGCGGAAGTCATAACAGAATTAAATATTCTCATACATTAAATTTATTTTTAATTAAATTAATCAAGAGATAACAATTCTTTCAAGGAGTAAAAGTCATAACATCAAAAAAAAGGGGGTGGGGGGAAATTCGTTAGCATTATAAATGTTGAAATTTTTTGTTTCGAATTATTTGGAATTTTGGTCTTCTGTGTAGATTTTCTTCGCAAAATTTTATATTTATACCAATTGCTTTCTGTTGCTACGTATGCCAGCGTAATACAGGGAGCTTATATAATATGTTTCATAAACTTTTTAAACTGTTTATGCATAATACCCTTGAGCATTTTCTTCACTCTAAATTGCAAGCTCTTTTTCCTGATTTACGAAATTTCTGAGCACGTAAACAGTTTCTTTCTTGTTTCCAAATCAGTTACTGAAAGTACCTTTCCCTTTTTTTAAAAAAAAAGAAAAAAAAAGAAAAAAAGAATTTAGATAGGATTTCTTAGTGTGCTTCGAACTAAGGATTATAATGCTGCTATAATGTGAGCTTGATTTCTTGGTTATGTAACAGAAATGGAATCATCACAGAATAATCCAGCGGGCTCCAATTTCTAAAACGTACATTTTCAGAAAGCTTTTGATTCTGTGCCACACAACCGACTTTTAGCGAAGATTCGAGCTTACGGTATTTCGGCTCAGATTTGCGAGTGGATACGTAATTTTCTAACTGGTCGATCACAGTATGTCGTTGTTGACGGGGAAGCCTCTTCTAAGATAAATGTTACTTCGGGCGTTCCTCAAGGAACTGTAATAGGTCCACTTCTTTTCTTAATATTTATAAACGATCTAGGTGACAACGTCAAATGCTGGTTGCGATTGTTTGCCGACGATGCGGTTATCTATAGGGAAATAAGGTGCTCCAACGATTGCTTAGAAATTCAGCGTGATTTGGATGCTATTTTCGATTGGTGCCGTAAATGGCAGCTTACACTTAATTGCAAAAAGTGCAAGGCAATGCGGATAAGTAACAAGAAGAATCAGTTTGTTCACGAGTACAAAATAAACAATTCAGCTGTTGACACGGTTGATTCCGTGAAGTATCTGGGGGTGATAGTACAAAGCAACATGAAATGGGACATGCACATAACTTCCGTCGTAGGCAAGGCTAATTCTGAATTACGATTCATAGGTCGTATTTTGAGGAATTGTAATGCTCAAACAAAGGAGATGGCGTATAAAACACTAGTGCGTCCGCATCTGGATTACTGTTGTGGGGTTTGGGATACGTATCGCAAGGTTCTGATTGACTCAGTTGAGAGGTTACAGAGGAGAGCCGCTAGATTCGTGACTTGTTGTGTCAGCCCTTATGAAAGCGTCACAGAATTGATACATAGATTGGGCTGGGATAGTTTGGAAGACAGACGACGTAGCTTGCGTTCAAATTTATTGGAGAATATGCGAAAAATTTTAAATTTCGAGTGCAGTGAAATACTTCTTCCGCCAACCTATTTAGGTCGCAATGACCGGAGGGATAAGATTAGAGAAATAAGATGCCATACTGATACTTATATGTATTCGTTCTTTCCTCGCACTATTCGGGATTGGAATGGGCGGGTTTAGAATTGGTGCTTAGCACCCTCTGCCACCCACAATGTTTGTGATTTGCAGAGTATGGATGTAGATGTAGATGTATACATTATCACACCACATAAATTCATGTTTTTCATGATTTCTTTAAATCAGTTCTGTATCCCTCTCTTTTAAGTGTAAATAAGATAATTATAAAATTCTATCGAGAATAACAGCAGTTTAGGGGTGACTAATTAATTAAAGGAGGAAAACTTTTCAGCTATAAAGAGACATTAAGTGAATCGTGACTGACCCTACAGACATTAATTTGTAAATTTACAATACAACACATAATCGAACAAAATTATGTGCCAAAAAATTTAGTTTCTGTTACTGATCAGGCTTCAAATATGCCTTGGCCTAGCATTTTGGAGGACGTGGGTTTGAATAACCGTCAGGCCATCCAGATTTCGGTTTTATATGGTTTCCCGAAATCACTCAAGGCAAATGCCATGATGGTTCCTTCAGAAGGCCATGGTTGAATTCCTTCCCACTACCTGACCCCCAGTACTTTCCCCCCTCAAATAGCTTTGAAGTCCTCGAAGCGTAAAGCCACAAGCAAAAAAACTGGAAACTAAGAAGAAATAAAAAACTATAGTAAAATACAAATATGCTACGAGGAGGTGATCGAAAGTTGCACAAACTTTCCAGTAGGGATTTATTTTTCAGATTGTTTTCCACACAAATTTATCCAAATTGTTGATTTATACCATGTTGTAAACACAAAAATAGTTTAAAACGTGATATAAATATATATTTAAAAAATCACATGATTCACACTCAACTGGCGACATCCGCGCTGTCTTATATTCGGCTATACATGCAGATTCTTAATTTTGTTTTTGTAAATCCAACGCTTATTTTCAATTATGTTTTTTTCTTACTTTAGACGCTAGACTAATGCTATTTAGATGAGAAATATCGATTCTTCTATACAGAAGTATAAATTCCACAAACTCTTTTTGCTATTCTTACAGTATAAAGAGAGTTTCAAATGTAAGGCTAAATTTTCTTCAGGAGAATATGATGTGATTGTTGTATTCTCAACATGTCGGAGAGAAAAAAAAATATTATATTTTAACCTCTTTGTTGGCTGTTCAGTCAGTACGTCTTTTACTCAAAAGCTAGGTAATATTTCTGTCTTAAAGATCATCCGTTCTAGGGAACATCCCCTTCACTCGGTAATCCTACCGGATAAAAGAGATTCATATTTAGGTTAAGGTAGCCATTAAAGAGGTGGACGGTACAGCAAACTGAAATTCTACTACTTAAACGATCGAACAATCCTTCAGGGCCTCTCGGTCTAAGATTCCTTATATTATGGTTGTAGATTTTTATTTTTTATTTACTCTAAATTCTATAAGACTAATAAGTATTTCACAAAAATAGTTACATGTACCATAGTGATTCACTATATCAGTTAGTAAATAAAAAATGCTGAGAAGTACATAAGAGTTATAGTTTACAACGATTTAGCTACTAAATATTTACTCTTGCTCCTCAACTGCTTACAGTTTTTTCCCTTGCAGTTTTGCAATTACTGGTGAGCAACGCCTTCTTTACATGAACAGAGTGAAAACTAGATATAAAAATTTTATCAGTGTGTAAATACAAAACAACAACTCTCTGTTACAGATAAGCATGCAGCAATAAGATTATAGAAATAGACTCTAACTTGATAGAACACGCTTGCTGGAATCAGGGATTTACCTCATTAAATACTAGTTACTTACCAGGTAACACAATTTAATGAGACCATAAATGTCCGTCTGTAGATAAGACATAATATTTTTGTATTTATTTAAAGGTAATTTCACAAAAAATAGGAACTAAATGAATTATGTGTTCTGTATTATGGAATGTAGGGAAACGAAATAGTCTCCACGTGTAGTTGTTAGAAGAATCGCTCTGCAAACAGCTTTCCTCACCTTACGATGTCTGCTTAGGCATGCTCAGTTTGGTTGCACAGAACCAGAAGAAATTTTACACGCAGGAAATGTTAAAGTTCTTACTTAAATCGTACACCGTATGAAAATAGTGACCATGGTCAGACGGATTCTAAACCGTATTGAGCTAAGTCGTTTGGAGTAGGCGCTATAGCATATCTACAAGCAAAGATAATTTATTCTCGTCAAGTGTTATTCCAAACTAGGACGGTTTTTCAGAATCCGTTAATGTTTATATATGATTGCCTGTGGTAATTCAGTAAGCTAGAATCAGTTTCGAAAAGTGTTTCATTTTCTGTCTTTTCATTCTTCACAAGACCCTTTTTTTTTTTTTTAAACACATTAATTTTGACGGTATTTTTCAACTTGTAATACCAGCCTTTCGTTTACCACTAGTGTAATGAGTGATACTTTACACAATATACCGAAGTCTTTTTTTTAACAATATTGAACGAAACTTATGTTATAATGCCATATTATATTCAACATATTACGTACTAGTATGGTGCATAACAACTACAAAAACATCGGTCAAAAATGCTTCGATTCTCGGAGAATGTTAATTTTAAAAATTTGTACACATTTTGGAGCCAAATATGCAAATAATTCTCACAGTTTATGTATGACAAGCAATTATACGCGACTTTATCCTCTTGGAAGTGTGTTATAGTGTAAGAGTTTTCTTTAATACTAATAACAGTGATAAATATTCCATGTATAATAGAAATTTATTTATGTCCTACAACAAAAACACAGTTACTATAATATTTAACCTCTATTAAATATTAATTTCAGCTTCAAAATAGAAATGTACATGTTAAAAATTAGTTTATTGTTTCTTCATTGTTGTTTTTTTTACTAATTTCATATTCCTAGATTTATTACATTTCATTGAAAGATCAGAATTACGTTTTCCCATTATGTCTCAAAATTACTACTTTTATTAAAATGGATTCTCTATTCCTCTTTTGATATTGGTTTTGTTTTTTCGATTTGTTGATTCATGCAATTAATTCTGCTTTGAAATAGAAATTTTACGTTAAATTGGTAATTGATTGTTTCTTCATTATGATCTTTTATGATATTATTATTATAGGTTTTTTTTTAGTTTCTCAATGTGTCAAAAGAATTTGTCTGTGTACCGATTTCTACACTTGGTCTGTTTTGGGTTGATTTACTAAGACATATACAAACATATTAAATGATTTGGGTAAAAAGTGAATCTTCAATGTTTCAACTAACCATAAAACTACATAAAAGAAGAGAAAGCAATGATTTAATTACAGCTAAATTAAAAAAACAACGTCAATTTCTACTTTAACATGGAAATTTTTGTGTTATGCATTATTTTTAGTACTGCAATCTGTCAACAGATTGCGTTACGGTTTTTTTTATTTAATAATGTTAAGATATGCTGAGGAAATGTAAATACAACCTTTTATTTTCAGCTTCACAATCTGTCAACAGAATTGTGTGTCTATGTGCAAATTACCAGAAACTATGTAACGACGGCTTTAAAAATGTTGGTGATAAGAACTACTTTATATTTCCTGTTACGGAACTATTAGTTTATCAAGTGCTTCCATTTTCACACTTTTAAACTGAATACGTCATAACGTTCTTGCTTTGATTTATCAAAAGCAAAGTATCCGATTTACGTATAGAGCGAAAGGGGTAGTACTGTCTACGAAGTAGGAGATTCTTTGGTGTTGGCGAAATGCGAATCGATAGTGACAAAATTTCCTAAGCAACTATTCGTTTTTGCGGGAAATAAAAACTGTCCTATGTTAGTACCCAGATTATATACTAACTCCAACCTAAATTTCATTTAAATTTGTCGAGCAATTAGAGTGTGATTAAGGCAAATAATCCAAACATCCACCCATCCAAACTTGCTCATTTATAACATTATTAAGATTTCAGAGCGTTTGCTGAACTACACACAGCTCTTGCAACGACTGAGAAGGCAGAGGGGCCTGTAGCTGTGACGTGGGGTGGCCGCCCCAACAATGCCTCACGGCCGCCGCGCGGCTGGCCGGCGTCCGGGCGCCCGCTCGACGCCCTCGCGTCCCGACGCCAACAATCGATACCGACGCCACGGAGCGACGCGGGCCAGGCCAGGCCAGGCGCGGCGCGGCGCCCACGCAGCCGGCGTCATCACACGCCGCACTGAAACACTGTCGCACAAAACGGGTGCCATGAACATCATCATTCGTTAATGCTCTATACGAATCACATCAACTTTCAAAATGACTATCTTTGTTTTCTAAATCTGCGACTCCGTTCTGTTGATAGCGACAAACAGAGCTTTCAAAAAAAGTACCGCCGGTCACTTTAACAGTTTATCGTGAAAGTTACAAGTGTATCACACGTTTAATAAAAACATAATTGTACCCAGACTGGGCGTTAATACAAACGTTCCCAGTACCAGCAGAATGAAAAGATAAAACAAAACAGTGTCTACAGAACAGTTCTTAGATTAGTTCAGTTACGACTAACTACAGAGCGAGCTCTTCACTTCAAATATATACATGTAATGAGATTGTAACCGTGCGAAAGTATGCACTTTTAAAGTGTTATTTAAAAAATAAGTTTTGAGCATTATTAATAAACTATAGAAAACAAAACAATTTTTTTAAAAAAAAATTGCGTCTGTCTGTCCCTCTGTCTGTTTGGATGAATACACTCACATATCTCGTCGCACGATAATTCAACAGCCATTTTAAAAACTGTTGCTCTAGATTTTGTTGTGTAGATACTGAGCAGTAAAACTCATAAATAAGTATGTTATAACAACTAAGGTAACAATGACGTTTATCGCCGTTTTTCTTATTTGAAACGATGTTACTTGCAGTAACATGTGCTGATGCAAACATGATGGACAAGGAGTTGGCTTGCTATCTGTTTAGTTAAAAAGCTACGGTAGTTTGCCCTGTTAGGTCCCCCGACCACTCAGTTCCTTAAATACCTCTAAGAGGGTCACATTAAGAAATTAGTGTTTTCACTATGGTATGGGGGACACAAATTGCTAGTGCATGTTAGGAAGCTAAATATCGAACAGGTTTTTCTTAATGATTCCTTTTCTCAGAGGTTTGAGTGAAGGATATGTGTTACCAAATAAAGTATCTTTTATAATTCGGTTGCCAGCAATTTGAGTATTCGGTAACTGCTATTGCAAACTTCTAGAGTTTGTAGAGGAGACTGAGTAGATAAAATTTTGATTATGAGCCCACCTGAAAAACGTACGATTTCTGTGCCCGAGTACAACAAAACGAAATCGGCAAAAATAAAAAATAATAATAAATGTTGGTCCTGCTGAATAATTGGAATAATTTTCGTTTTACAGTGTCATTTGTTTGTCCGGCGTTGCCTCTGTTTCATTACAAGAGCTGCTCAATGTGACAAATACCAACTTCAGTGCAATAATTGTATTTTCGAAGCATGTTCTGTTAGACACGTGACGTCAAATTACCATTGTCAAATGACCTCAGTCAACTCGGGATGTCTAGCGTACACGTAAATGTAAAACATGTGTATTAAAGCGGGAGACTGAAACACTTGATAGTATTTTGTTTTGCTTGTTTACTGCAGATATGTCATCTTAATAAAAACTTTATCTTCTCATTCCCTTATAACAAATCCTAGGCGTCTGTAATAAGGATTTCCGAACCCTTCTATATGAACAGAAAATTTGTAAAATTCAGTATATACCAGATCCCACCTTGCGTATGCACAATCACTCCAGGACTTGATGGAAAGTGTGTTGTGTGTTTTCGGGACAAGTTTAAGATTATGAAAGGTCACATTAATTAAACAACGGAAATACATAAGTGTCATGACTAGATATACATCACAATGTTTAAATATTTCTTTCTTATTTTGTGTCTTATTCTCAATACTTTGTACTTCGATTGTTAACATCTATGGCGCTGTACTTGCTTTCAGTCGATCGGGGTTTGAATCTTGACTCAGCTACACTGATATAGTTTCCCCATGCATCAACACATTCTTCTCTAACGTTAATCAAGGTTTGATGCCATAATGTCGATATCTATCTTGTCGAAAGACGTAGTTTTGTTTTAACAATTGTTCGAGGACTAATTATTCTGTTTGTATGAAATTTCACATTTAGGTGCACAAATGTGATGTCTTTACACGATTATGTTGTTTTCTTCCATTGTAGTTAATTCCTTTCGTTAGAGACCTTGTCTGCTGTATATCCATCTAAAAACAAAGAATTTAGCTAAATCAGATCGCAAGCAGCTCTGATTTCGTAACAATATGCCAATATAATTCGTATTTTCTAATCGATAATTATCACAAATTAGTTATAACTGTTTGAGAAAGTTAAAATGCATAGTAAATATTTTATTTTAGCGAACTTCCCTTTATAACTTTTGACATTTTATTGGCTTTATTATTCATTTTTATCGTTTTGCTGGACAACTATATTTTTATTTCAACAACTGTGATTATAATTCATTTATAATCACTGCAAAGGTTTGATCGTTTAATCTAGAGTAACGAATATTAGAATGGATATTAGAATGGGTACTTTTAAGGGAGTTGGGAAGCTGTGTTTTAATAACTGCCCACCCAATGAACCGCAGAGTTTGCGTGAGTCGTTATTTATCACGGTCACGTTTTATGCAGATGAATATTGATCCCTATGAACAGACGTTCTAAATTTTCAGCAGCGGAGTGTTGTAAGTAGATATTTAGTACTTCACTACTCGAGTGTTTAATAGGCTCTACTACTAGACGAATGAAATGTCGGTAGTAAGGAGACTACTTCCTTTCGCTCGGTGCTGTTGAACGTGTGAACTCGTTTATGACTCTGTATTGCGTAAATGTTATTTTAATGTGTTGTACTAGTCATTTCTGGAGATGAAAGATGAGAAAGTACGTATACTCTTAGTCAAATCTTCCGAAGAACTGTAAGGGGTCATATGTCTTCAACCTGACTATCTGATGGAGGAAACGTCACTAACGGTGTATTCGCTCCATACTCCTTGCTGTAAGGTTTGGAATTTAAATAAGGCTTATGGCACACAGTGTGTAAATTAGAATCATGCATCTCCAGTTCTCATTTCCTGCTGTCCAAGTATCGAGTGATGAAACTTTATTCTCTTCGGAAGGACTTCGAAAAATTAACATCCAATCTGCCACCAACCTCATTATTTAGTAGACTATCGGAGTTGTAATATACATAAAGTCATCTTACATCCCTTGGGTGTACGAAGCCTACAATTAGACCAATTCTCTGACAATTTAGCAAATGAACTTTTTTCTATTTTATCAGTCTACAAATTATGAGTTTAATTAATACTATAGTACCGAAGCCATTGTCTATGATGAATACAATGCACTTTATTGACGTGTCCCTATTGCTTGTTGTCGTTGACGAGAGTGATTCAAATATACAATATTGCATTAGGCTACCAAATATTTCAATCTTCAAATGTTGAGGGGGGCCTCGAGAAGTTAGGGATAAATTTTCCGTTCATTTCACCATCATATATCTCGAAAAGGCATATATATATATATATTTGATCTCTCAAATCATGGTGAAACGAAACGTACATCCGATGTTACTAAAGATTAAAATTTTCATAGTTTTCAACAAGAGCAACATACACTACCATGACTGTTGATAAATTGTTAAATTTCTGATTCTGCCAGTGAGAAATTCTAGATGGCAGTTGGCGATAGCAGAAGTTTAAGCAGACAGAGAAAGACAAATGAAGTTGTTTCGAAAGTAGTCCTCACATGAAGAAAACGAAAAAATTTAATTATTCCCGGAAATCCTGAAAAGTTACAATGACATTTTGCAGTTTTACGATAAAAAAACTTAAAGAGGGAAACTTGTTTCATTGTTTATATAGTGCGTACGGAAAATGGAATAGATTTTTTCATTTTCACGGCTCAACTGAACATTTATAGATTAATTGTAGCATCCTGTCCCATGAAAAATGTATTATTCTGTTAAAATCGCGTGGATTCTAAGGCTTTCGTAATATGGGTCAAACGGAAGTCTTCTCTGAAAACAACATTGGCGAGTTTCTAATTTCGGGATCATAATCTCAGAATATCTCACTAAAAGACATTCCGCCTGTTCGATGTTCGAATGAGGCATTCTGTGTTTGCCTTGTCTCTCGAATGTCTATTGTGCGTAACAATATTCATGTAAAGAAAGCACATCTTCAGTAGTCAATTCAGCTGGAAATGGAAGTGCAGTATATTTCCTATCCTCTCTCATATCCAATAAAGTTTAATGAAGTTATTTATAAAAACAGATATTATGGAATGCATCACTCAATTAAAGTATATTAAGTAAACAATCTGATTGTTCAAATTTCAACGCTCCATAAGATTTCTTTTCTTCTGGGGTTACTGAGCGTGGTGGGTGAGCGGTAGCGCTCTGACCTCGCTTTCTGGAGGACGTGAGTTCGAATCCCCTTCCAACCACTACAGATTTCGGTTTTGATGGCTTCCCGAAATTACTTCAGCCGAATGCCGGAATGATTCCTTCCGAAGGCCATGGCCGAATTCTTTTCCGTTACTCGCCGCCTGCCCTACCGCTAATGACCTAGACGTTTACGAGACCTAAAGCAATAAGCAAATAAGATTTTTATGTGTTTCCACATTCATGTAAATAGAAACATATTTATCTCCTGATAGTTATTCTATTTACAGGCGTGAATTTAAAATTTAACTAAAATTAACCACACAAAGATTATATTTCCAATTTTAAGGGACCTAATAGGCCAAGGATCAAAACAGCTTATGAATAATCCATTAGTGAAGCATAAAAAATAGTTTCAAGGACTATCAAATAATATGGTATTTGGAACATCGTATCTAGATGAATTTGCATCGCATATTTACCATATTGAGAACAATATATTCAATATTTGGACAGTCGGAATACATCTTCATCTTGTTTCTATGCACTATTAGAAACGGTAATCGGAAAAAGTAGCAGCTCGGGGATATGTATTACAGAATAATGTTATACTCTGTATCGCAATAGAAGATTACATATCAAATTAAATTACTAAAAAAGCATTTATAGTAATGAATCTGCATGACTTGCTTATACGGTTTCTAGCACCTTCGTTTTATGCAGAGGACGAAGATTTGTGGCAACTCCAGAATGCTATTTCTGCATCCAACATAGTTTACAAAGAAAATTTTGGAAGGAATTCGGACATGATCATCTCATCGCTTCCGTATTCTACTCTAATTCTTCTAATATTTTCATTTCAGGCCTCATGGACAATATATGCCAACTCTCCTGGTTACCAATGACTCCAGAATTAGCTCGTTATGAGTTACTTAGGGAGTGTGCATAAACTACGTGGCTCGGTAAGGGGGGGAGAGGGGAGGGGGGAGGGGACGAGTTGCATGGAAGGCTACGCTGAGCTACGTGGGAAAAGGGGGGAGGGTGGTTCCGAGCCAGGCCACGTAGCTTTCCTTTAATAACATTTTTCACAGTTAAAATGAGGAACAGAACACACAACAGCATGTGAATATTTATTTCCTCATGTAATTTACAATAGTGTCACACTATAAAACAGTACAAAATGTTTCCTGGAATTACAAGAGAAAAAAGCTACGTGCTACGTGGGAGGAGGAGGGGTGGGGAGGTAGAATCAAATGCCAGGTAGGGCTACGTGGGGGTGGGGGAGGGGGGTTCACAGGAGACAAAATGGAGCTACGTGGTTTATGGACGCTCCTTTATCATGGTCTATTGTAATTTTCTATTCCATGAACCCCCTATAACTTATTCCATTCTAGCTATCACTCTCAGACAATGATCTAAGCAAGTTTTTTGTATGACAATTTACTCACTTCATACGTAAATCCTTGGTTTTCCCAGATCACTCCAGGTGAATGCCGGTATGGTTCCTCACAATATCCCATATATCCCTTGCACTATTACCGTTTCGGATACGTGGAATGCACCCTCCGCCACACACTTTTAGACACTTTTAGTGAATCGGGGGGTAATAATAATAGTAAATCCTCTCTCAATCTGACTGGTAAGTTTTCACATTTCTTAGGAAAAGACAAAATATGGCTGTCATAAACAGAAATTTACAGTATATTTAGGAAAAATAAAAACAAAGTTTTCTGCTGTCGCAAACAAACTGCATCAAGTTGCTCAGATAACTCGTCACTTATAACGGCCAGCAGTGAAAGAATTCATTGGCATTTCTCCTCTAAGTAAGAATTTTCCCTACTTGGTGAACGTAAACCATGTCTGTAATGTTCGATATGACGGCGAAATTGGTCATAGTTCTGATATAATTTCTCTGACAATGAGGTACAAACCGCTTGGTTCGTCTTCCATCTTAGTCAACTTTTTTCCCCCTAGTGGCTTTATACCTCGTCGACATTGAGGTTAGGTAGATGTTGGAATGGACTTGGGGAAAGGAATGGGGTAAGAATTTGGCCAAGACCTTTTGAATGAACCATCTTGACACTCGCCTGGCGTGATTTCAGGGAACCCTAGACGGGTATTCGAACCCGCATCCTCCCGAATACAAGGCCAGACCGTTACCGCTCTCCCACCACGCTCAGTTTGTTTGTCCATGAGAATTATAAATGCTAGATGTTGTATTTCCAACAAAATTAGGAAATAACTGAATTTTGTATGGAAATGATTTTTCACTCGAATTATTCACATTCTATGGAACAGTTAACTCTCAGCTTTAAATATGATAAATATTTATCCAGTAGTTTTACACCTTTGTGTCTACGTGTTAGTCTAACAATAAAAACTGAATTTTGTGAATTACAAGACTTACATTACTTTGAATTTTAAAATGTTCAAATAATGATGAACGCGAAAACGCACTACCACTAAATACGTTTCCGATTTTCTCATACCCGCGGATACAGTCTTCAACTTGTTTTCTCCTTTTCTCCGACGACATTCTATTTTCCTTGGTTCTCAAGGCCTACTCTGGCGCCATTTCAGAATTTTCGTTATTGATTTTACGCTTAAACTTGTCCGAGGTCATTAGAGGTGGGAAAGGACTGAGGGCAAGGAAAGGAATTCAGACATAGTATTTGGAAGGCACCAACCCAGCATTTTTCTGGCGTGATTTCAAGAAACGATGGAAAACTGAAATCTGGGTCCGGAAGGTGATTCAAACCAGCGTCCTCCCGAACGCGGGGCCAAATCATTATCGCTCACCCATCGCACTCGGTGTTATTAAACATTATTTGTGCTCTACTACCTATTTCATCAATAGAGTTTTGATCAGATGTATCTTTATATTCTAACAACCTGAATCCCTTAATTGTGCTGAAACATGTTGCTTGCCATAATTCATTTCCAATGCAAATTACAGGTCATGGAATTGTAATACGGGAAATAACAAGAGCTTTGTCATTTTCCTGGAAAACACTGATGCAAATTACGTGTCCTGAATGAGTGGATTCGTTCTGAATTTTCAGAATTTTTAGAATTTTCCTGTGCCAGCATATCTTACTATGAAATTTTTGTTTGATTCTAAAATATGACCTTTCTCGAAAATGGAATTTACATTGCAGATTGTCTCAACAATTGATGGCAACTATGAAGTGGGTAAAACCGTCGAAAAGAAACTTAAATAAAGTTTTCTTAAACAATGGCGTTTACAACAGTATTATATGCAACCGAAATATGTGCCTTTAGGAAGAAAGATAGAAGCCGAATATAAGCCACAGAAATGACATTCCTGTTATAGGATGTAGCAAAGCAGGCAACATACGTAATGAAGTAAAGACAAAACGAAAAAATACAAATATTTATATATGATCATTATATAAAAGAAGGTGATTGTCAATTTTTTATAATTAAATGCATTAAGTTTTTCTTAGGTGAAAATAAATGTTTAGTTATGTTTATGAATCTTTTGTTCAGAGCGAATCTGATCCAATCCCTGCAAAGATTAAAATGCTTATATGATATCAATACAATAAATTTAATATTCAAGTAAATCATTAAATTATCAGAATATTTAGCTGCTATTAAGCACAGAGACGGTCGGACCGTTACAATAATAGACATAAGAAATACATAGGAACCCATATACATTACCGTTAACAATAAATTCGTTGTTTCTGTTTGCCAACCGAACGCGGAGAGTGAATGGTTAACGCTCTGGCCTCGCATTCAGGAGGACGCCGATTCGAATCCCCGTCCGGGCATCGAGAAATGGGTTTTCCATGGTTTTCCCAAATCATTTCAGGCGAATGATGGGATGCTTTCTTCAAAAGGCCATGACCGAATTCCTTCCCGTTCCTTGTCCCCACTCCCATCCCGCCTCCAATGACCTCGACGTCGACGAGGCATAAAATCTTAGGCAAAAAAAAAGGGTCTGTTTGTCATAACCAAGTCGCCGTTCCTCTATTAGTGAAGACGGAACACGTGTTCATTCGTAGACCCTGTTTTTGCACATTTATACCAACGTATAAAAAACATTTGTCAATGCACTGAGAGACTTAGAAATCTACATCTCTTCGCGTGCAGCATATTTTCTGACTGATTAATATTCACGATAGCCCCGCGTAAAAACTAAAACTCGAAGCACCTGGCAAAAAATGGTTTCGGTAACACATTGGGATTTCGACCTTACATCACTTTTATTGTTCAGTCACATGGAAAATAGAGAATGGTTAACCGCGGGGTACACAGAAATCCCAGCACAGCCTTAGTATCGTTCATCAGATGTGAAACATAACCAATATCTTCTTATGTCAGATGGAGGAGACACTTCCAGTCACACCTTGTGTGTCGGATACATAGACGATGTGTTTACAATCGGTTCAACATTCGGGTGACCAGGGGAGGACACGATGCCGTGAGAAAAAGCGTTGCCGCCCGAACTTTGGGAGCAGTGACGCGAAAATTTGTAACTCCAGGCTTAAGGATAATTTCTGTAGTCAAAACAATCTTCTCATGTGAGGCTCAAACGAGAACTTTGGGGACAAGGAGACTTTGAAGAGAGACACCGTTAAATCACTTGCAGTTGCGATGTTCCATAATGAGGTGAGACCATTTGGAGTCAGTTTTTATCAAGACCATTACTAATTGATACCATTTGCGCGTCAGATTGTTTACAACTGATGTAAAACGGACTGATTTCCGTGTTACGGGGACGATCTGCCAATATTTCCCTGACAAATTACCAATTTATTCATTCGCTATTTCTGTCTAAGATCCTAGCAGAACTCTCTCGCATATATACTTGTCTCTACAATGACTTCAGAAGCATATGCTTTCTAATGGTTACATGTAACCTCAAAAACTTTGTTTATCCAACTAGACAATAACCGATCATTACGTTCATTACCATCATAGTGATTTTATGTATGTTTAATTGGTCTGAATACTAAACTATCGAATTTGCAGATCCAAATCCATGTTTGAAGTGACCTGACTTTGAAAGTAATGTAATATTCCAACCTTCTGTTTGGTTACTAATTGTTTTCATGTGACGCTCACAAAAAAATTCGTAACCACAGTTCACTTTCAAAATCTCCCGATTGATACCTCCCAAACTGAATTTATCGCAAAATGTTATTCCCCACATCCACAAGATAAAGCCAAGAGGGACAAAATGCATATAAGCAGAAATGCTGGAGAGACACATAACAAACAGTATAACAGACTTGATATTATTTAGAACGACAGGCGGCTAGTACCTAAGGTTTCTTGTACTAGTCAAAAACCACACCAAACTCAGATCATACAGGCATCCAATATCCGTATCACACACATACACTAACACATACGGGCGGACACCGTTAAATATGTAGAAGTGATGCTAGACGGCCACATAATTAGACTGCTTACAGTACACAAACATATTTACATAACCATTGACCAAGACACTTACGCCACACAAACCAAACGCTCACACAATAATTTCAGCAGTAGACACGAGCTCATACATCCATCTGAACCACACACATAGACACCGTCTCCCTCTGTCACATACAGGCGCACACATGAAACCAACATATCACATACCAAACTAACACATAGGCACTCAATCTCTCTCTTTGATACAGAAACTAATTAATACACTCAACTTAACCAAACCAAACTCAGTCATCCAACCTCTATCTTTCACACACCATCCCCTATGAGGGCTCACGCGAAACCAGCATGCCAGACAGCAGAATTAAAGATTGTGTCCGTTAGAAGCGCAGCCATGCTACAGCAAATGCGGGCGAGTGTTTCGTCTGCGTGATTTCCACCTTTGTCTTCAAAGATTGAACGCTGTCATCCAGCAGCAAGACTGTCTATGAAATTCACATATGTTCACGAGAGGGGCTTGGTGACGAGTGTGATTGCATGATTTCCGTTATCCTCGCCTGAAACGTACAAGACTGAATCAAGTTGTATATAATCATTCAACCAAGCCTTTATTTAACGTCTATCGTAGCTACTGCAAAAAGTGCGACTGGGTTGCAGACTTTCTGAAGGGCAGAACACAAGTGTGTAGTTCTCGACGGTGAGCGTTCATTACTTACCGAAGTGAGGTCCGGGATACCCCAGGGAAGCGTGATAGGGCTTCTGTTGTTTCTCATATAGGTACATTAATGATTTGTGCGTAATAATAGAGGGAACGAAAAGATTATTTACAGATGATGCTATTATTTATCGTGAAATCAAAACTCAGGACGGACTGCGCTTTGTTACAAGACGATATTATGAAAATTATTGCGTGGTGTAAAGCCTAGCAGTTGGAGTTAAACGCTAAAAAGTGCCAAGTCATACGAGTAAGTAAAAAGGTGACACCATTTAGCTCTGAATATACAATTAATGGCACTGTCCTTAGAACGGCAGATTCCGCTACATACCTAGGGGTAACAATTCGTAATAATTTGTCGTGGAATGAGCATATCGAGAATGTAATTGGGAAAGCAAATCGTATGCTCCGATTTCTAGGTCGAAATTTAAATCAATGCACTCTGGACGTTAAATCGATTGTATACGAGTCACTAGTGCGTCCTAATTTAGAATATTGTTGTTCTGTATGGGGACCCCATCAAAAGGGGTTAATGCAGGCATGAGAGAAGATCCAAATCAGAGTTGCCCGATTCGTGACAGGTAATATATATATAGTTGGAGTGAAAGCGTAAGTGCAATATTGAACGAGTAAGGTTGGGAAGACCTGGAACACCGAAGGCGTTGCTCTCGACAGAAGCTAATTGAAAAATTCACGACCGACGTATTTCGGAATGACAGAAAACAAATATTGCTACCAGCAACATTCATATCTCGGAATGACCGCGAAAATAAGATAAGATAAATCAGGGCCAGAACCTGATTCATTTCTGTACTATTTTTCCCACGAGCGATTAGGGAATAGAATAGGAAGGATTTACCGGGCCAGTAAACTTAAAATCCGACAGGAGTAGCTTTCGATAAAGCACTCCGGCCATCCTGATCTGGGTTTTCCATGGTTTTCCCGGATCACTCCATGTGAATGCTGGGATGGTTCCTCACATTAGCCCATGGGCGCCTCCTGCCATATCCCGTATATCCCTTCCAAACTTTTACCATTTTGGATAGGTGCAATGAACCCTCCGCCAACACTTTTAGTGAATCGAGGAGTAATAATAATAATAATAAATAGTGCTGTAGCTAAGCACAGTCATAACGCCCATTAGCAAGTCATTGCGTAATATCGTGTATAAAACGGTTAGTTTCCACATTACGCAAATTAAACAAGGGGCAAAGTTTTCTACCTGTATGTTCGCTGACAGTTTATGCCCCACCATTTCTGTAAGGTCGGTTATCGAACCGACATGTATATAGTCCATTGTAGAACTACATCCTTTGTAGAATTACACAATCTTGCGTGCTCGTACTTTAAAAACGCCACAATTTTTCGTCCCTGCTACGACGTCTCTGTACTACTCACTACTAACCTTCACAAATCGAACGAGTAATGATTCAACCTCCTCATCCTTTCCGCTTTGGGTTTTGACGGCTCTCTTGTGTCCTTGCATTTTTGAGTTTCAGATTTTTTGCTGTTGTGATCTAGGGTCAAAATTTATGTTAAGCGATTAATTGTCTGTATATACTCCGTGTAGAAGTCAGTGGGTCTAGGATGACTTCAGCAAGGTCCTTCTGGGTTACTACACATAAGCGTACTTTGGTTTGTAGGGGTCCGCTTGATGATGTGGAAAATTGTCTTGGTCAGTCGCGAGTCATCCGTTCGTAAATTTCATGCGTACGAGTGTTATCAATTATCGTTCTTATTTTTCATACAAGTTTTCGAAAGTCACATTTAAAAAAAAAAAAAAAATTTACACGGAAGTTTCTGTTAAGTGCTTCTATAAAGAAAAACAAGTTACTAAAAACTATTATCTAGTCGAGAATGCTTCAGTAAGATATCTAATACGCAATTGTGATATTTATATTCTCATATGCAGAAAATTTTTATTGACTGATACGCAGAAATACGTTTAAAAACACATTCAAACAGCTTAAAAAGGTCTCAAGAAGTAAAAGCCACTGAAAATATTGCTAACGCTCTTTCGCAAAATTACGTTAGTAAAGATACAAAAATAGAAACATTTTCTTGCATTACGTTAAATTTATGACTAAATGATACTGGATGAACTACAATAATGACCTTCAAAGAAAAAAGTCAACAAATTGTGCACAGTATAGAGAAAGTAATTTAAAATTTTGTTTACTTTTTATTATACGTTTTATCTGCTTTCAGAAGGTGTCTCCGTATTTCTTTGTCACGTCCCAATGTTAAATGCAAATGTTTCTGTTGATCTTCTTCGGCCCTCTTCTAAGGCGGAACTGCATTGAAGATATGCGTATATTATTTGCGCCAGATTCTTCGGAACTTTCTTTATATCAGCTTTGTAAAATAAAATGATTTCTAGGAAAAATGCTGCCCACTTCACATTGAAGTAACAGTCAATGCTGTAACGATTTGAAAGTTCAGTAAAAATCATAGCAAATGTTACTGTTTATAACATGTCTTCAAAATCAGTAGTTCCGTCTGGATGTAAACAACCGTTACAATGTTCTTTAACTTCAGAAATACTACGTGAAGTTCAAGCATTATATAATGGTCCTGGCTTTATATAATGCTTCTACTCGTGCTTGAGTAAATTGTATGTATTAGTTGTATTTCTGTCACTATTGATTAAGTAATAACAGTAGCCGGCCTCGGAAGCATAGGGGCTAAAGAGCTGACTCCGCGTTCCAAGGGTCATCGGTTCGAGTCCTGCCGACGACGTGGGTGTTTAAATCTTGTTTGTGTTAATGTCGTGTCCGTCCTGTTGTGTCTATAATCAGTTGAAAACATTACATGTATTGGAGAAGTCGAAAACATTGTATTATACTCGAGTTCCATGTAGATGGAACAAATCTTTATAACAATTGTATTACTTGTGTCTTTATGTTCCTAATATACTCTGTTGATTATTGTTTATACACAATCAAGTAGGCAAATCTCCATAATGAAAAAATCAAGATAGTTACAACTTGAAGCCCACACACAAGTTTTACCTTATGTGGGATTCACAATATAGCCTTGTAATATTCAATAACATATTAAAATTGTATTACTGTTATTTGTGAATAAAAAAATGGAAAAAAGCTGGCTGCATGGCCTAAAAGGCCGAAAACCATTATTTATAAAAAGGTAATAACAGTAAGTAGAAATATCAATGTTTAATATAACTGAAAAAATGGAGAAAAACATGGTTAATCCCACCAGCGAACCAAATGCAGAAGTGATAATTTGTTACATGTTGCATAAGAAATGCTCTGAAAGCAGAATTAAGTGTATGACACACTGAAAAGCCGTATGGTTTTAACGTTGCTGCTCCCTTTATTGCATATCAAAGTTATCTGAGTAACTTCTTAAAGAGATATGTTCATAATTTCTTTTAAGTGCATCAATTTATATTTAATAAACGGAATTTGTTGTTTGCTCAAAAAAAAAAAAAAAAAAAAAAAAAAACGTCGTTTTTTAGGCATGTGTCGTCATCTGAGACATGTTTAATTAAATCGAAGTAGTGTTTCGTAACTATTACTAGTTTGTAAGCTCGTCAAAAATAACGGGTTAAACGAAGTGTTCCGACAACATTTCTTCCCATTTGCTAAACTAAACACAATAGTCATTAAATAACACTCATCACCCTGATTTTGTAATGTTGCACATATTTCGAATACAATTTACATCGTGATGCAGTTAGATCAAGGGTGTTCAACCCGCGGTATTTGAATTTGCCCGCCAACAGCAACGGCCTATAATACGCTAGCTCAAAAACCTCTGCAAAGGTCTCATTGATGATTTTTACTTTTCGATTATAATTAAAAAAAACCTCTGCAAAGATCTCATTGACGGATTTTACTTGTTGATCGTAATCAAACTTATATGTTTTGTTATATTTAAATATCTATTGTAACTATTGGCAAGTATTTTGTGGTACGCAGACTAAATTAGAGTCAAAATTGTGGCCCGCAGACTAACCTAGAATCGAAATTGTAGCCCATTTCCAGAATTGGTTGGGCAGCCTTGAGTTGGAACCACGAATAACGTCAGTAATATCGCGTCAGTGGAAGCAAAACAAAGTAAATCTTAACTGCTTAAGGGTAATACTAGTTTTGATTCTGGTCTAGTCCGGATGGATCACCATAAATGCGCAATAACTTTCATCCGCATGAAATACTGTTTTTAGTAAAATGGCACTCATGAAAATAACATAAATTATTATTATTTTTTTTAAAGATAAATTACTCATCCCCTCTACTGTAATGAAATATGTCAATCGTCATTCTGGCCCAGGCTAAAAATGTAATAAAAACCATTACCAACATTGCTGTTCGAAAATTAAAGCTTTTATTTTACATATCTATGGTCCCTGTAGCGAAAACTCTGCATCGAACGAATAAAATAAATTAAAAACAACTAATAACTAATGTGTTAATTTAAACGCAATACATACTTTATTTTCAGTGTTTTGGCAGTTCATTTCTTCGCGCGGATACAGAAGTAAATAGAACTGTTATTAAATAATGCTATTAAACTCGAATTTGCAGTAACATCTCTGACCGGTAACGAATGCCAGGTACGTGACGTCAACGTTACGGACACGAAGACACTATGACACGATGGTAAAAGTAAAGTTTTATGTTATTATGTTCATACAGCTGAAACGATCCGTCCTTAGGTCACTGGTAAATCTCGACGTTCGATAGTAACGGTTGACAGTGAGAATGATTAATCAAACATTTTTTATCGAAAGACATTAACATGAAGCATGTCATGTGGAAGGTGATGAAAGCAATAGACAATAGAAACTAATTAATAACATCATTTCTCGGATTTAACAAAGTGTTATGTCGCTTAGCTAATTTTAAAAATCGTAAAAAAAAAAAAAAAAAACAGTTTTACCTAATTTAGTAAAAGCTTTTGGTAAAACTGGGATACTACAATTTGAAATGTATATGATGAGAACAGCTTAGGTGGGTAGTCTGTTGCAGAATGTAAATATTTTCCAGGCAGAATATAAAACCCATGTGTTAACAACGCCAATCTGATTTCGATTTTCTACCGTCCTCCCTATTAATTCCTTGTTTACAATGTACATAAGAGTTATCCTTGACAGGATCCTGTGTCTTGTGTGTGCAGCTGTAGTTATTTTCACATGTGAATTCAGTTTCTGAAAAATAACCACAATATTGCATGATAATACGTTTTCCTTTTCACTTTCAATTAAGTGTCGTATCCACTAGTTAAAAATATACTTTTTATCTGGAAACGTAAAATTCTCTGGCAAGAAATTGCCTAGAAACTGTCACACTTTCAGCTAGTGCGACAATTTGAGTACAAATATATTTCAAAACGTATGTAGAAGCAGTGAAAACCTAAAATGGGTTTACTTATTTTTAGTAATGTAAGTTGCTTCGTGAAATTCGTCAACAAGGATTAACAACACGTTGAATCCAAGACATTTGTTAGAAAAAAATGACGTTGATAATATTCTGCACCTACAATATATCTTTTAGGGGCTAATATTTTATTTTTTTCCCATGATATCCCCAAGTTACTTCAGGCGAATGTCGGGATGGTTCCTTCAAAAAGGCCATGACCAAATTCCTTCCCGTTCATTGCCCCCGGACCTTCCTCGCTTCCAATGATCTCGACGAGGCATAAAGCTGCAAGGGGGAAAAAAAACAAAGAAGAAAACAACAAAGACACGATTTGTTAATATTTTTTCAGGACTATGTTAGATTAAAAGTACTGTTTGCACCTGTTCCTCCTTGCCCTGTTCTTATTTCAAAAAGAAGAAAAAAAATTGATCTCTTTTGACGCGTGCTCATTCAACTTCATGTATCGATTTTGGGAGCCTAGCATCCAATCGATTTGGACAACGATATTTAACAACATTTTCCAGAGAGTTCTATTCATTACGTGGGTTGTGACATTGTGAATGAATTTTGAACTTTACTACGTTATGCTTTCGAATCCATTTACGGGCGTGGGTTGTTCTAGCAGAGTCACTGTGTCGTTTTTGCTGTATGATAGTCATTTTAAAGCGTATAGACACTTATATCAGTAATTAAACTAGTTATCAGATACAATGAGCACTATTTTTTTTTACTGCTTTACGTCTCTTTTTAACATCGAGGTCTTTAGAGACGGGAAAGGATGGGGGGCAAGGAATGGGAAGGAATTCGGCCATGGCCTTTTCAAGGAAGCATCCCGGCATTTGCCTGGAGTGATTTGGGAAACCATGGAAAACCCAAATCTGGATGCCCGGACGGGGATTCGAACCGCCGTCCTCCCGAATGCGAGGCGAGAACGCTAACCGTTATACCGCCCCGCTCGGTTATTTTTTTGTTAATCAAGGTATTAACATAAATATTGTTCTATCATAAATTCATAAGAAATATATAAAAAATACTTTTGTTCCTGTCTTCTGCAATAAATAAAATGAGTTTATTTTTCAATCGTACAGATAGTGTTTCTTCATTGACTGAAACGATACATTTTCATTACTTTAGGTTATACTTAAAAACTATTTACGGATTTGTTATGATCCTAGATTTTTTTAGATTATATTACATATTAACGTGCAAGGATCTTCGTTAGTAATATTGTTATTAGATTCTACTGCTAGTATTAACAGTCAAAATTTTATATGATCAATTTTCTGATCTGTGTGAAACAAATCACACTTTTTCCATGTGCTATTGAAAGTACAATGGCATAAATAACAAGCCCCAGCATTGAGAAGCAATGAATTACAGTTGGTGAAAAAAATCGAACCTAGGAGTTCCATAACTCATGTAAACAATGCTATTAAAAATATTACTCCTCAAAACAAAAACAAAAAAATAAAGAGAAGACAGTGATAACAATCGTTGTATGTCGACATTTATCAAATGAATAATTGTTGTAGACGTCGCGTGTAGCAAAATACACTTTCAATTAATTCTAACCCAACCTATTAAAAGTACCCCTGCACTAATTAACCAAAATACGCTGCTTAGAATCTCTATATAATTAACACGCTTGATAATGATTATAGCATAAGTAAGTGTTCACTTTCAGCTCTCAATACTTTAATACATTTTAGATGTGTAATGCTATTCGTTAATTTATGTAAAAAGAGGTAAAAATTGTGTACAGATTTAGATAATAACTCACACTTTGTAGTTTAAAAACAGATCACTAATGCGATGCTAATGTAATGAATTTTTGTCGTTTTCAGTTTTCTGTATTAACTGTTTTGAAAATATTAGTTCGTCTTTTGTTTGCGCCGTGCAGTCGTTCCGCGTTCCCTGTTTACAACGCCCGCTGACGTTTGAGTTGAAGATCGACGGAAGTGGCGTGACGTCACGGACGGAAGCTATGTGGCGCCAGACTCAAGTTGGCCGCGCGCCTGTAGATATGTCGTACACAACATTGCGCCGACGCGCTTTTATTCGTCGCTTTTCTGTATATTTGTTTGTAATGATATTCGTTCCCAACAGTTCCAGAAGCTTTCTTCGACTTTTCTGGGACAAGAACGTTGATGTCAATAAACTATGAATAATTATTCTCGTTTTTGATCACTAACAGCGCGCGGTGCGGCGATTCAGTTATTAAACATTTTTAATTTGGCAAACAAGCGATGTTTTCAAGTACTTAGCTTCATCTTGTTAATTAGTAGAAGTTTTTTCTGACACATCCTACGCTGCGGCGATTCAAATATAACAGGAGTGGCAAAAGGCTCGCTGGAGCGTCAGTTCAAAATTTGTTTTTCCCCCTCTCGGCGTTTCTCGTGCCCATCTTTTTGGTGTACGCGCCCGGCTAGCAGACGACCGCTTCAAAATCTCTCTTCCCGCCGTTCCTATAGGCCATTTGGCATTTTCCCCAGCGCCCGAGTCCTATAGCCCATCGTTGTTATCGTCCTCGCAGCTGCATAAAGTGAAACGGCGCCTCTCGCTCACGGTCCTGAGCGACGGGATAAAGCCGAGGGTCGACCGCCGCGTAGTCAGCCGCCCCTCCCCTAACTTCCCCGCCTATCGATTCTCTCTGCCCCGCTTCGCTCCCAGCACAGAGGGAGCTTGGCTCTCACAACAGAATGAGGCAACGTGGCGCAAGTCCAGAGCACAAATTCAAAGAAATTATCTGACGTTTCAATGGTGGGAACGTTGAGATACTTTACCTGGAGGGTAGACATTAATTTATTCTCCGTACAAAATACAAAAAGCTTATGTTGGTATTCGTATTGACTTGGAATGTGTTGATGTTTCAAAATTGATAAAATAGAGTATCATAACTACTGATGACAACTATGTTGGAGTTATGATTTACGGCATTCGTTGCAATCTAGTATCTGTTCGAATTTCGAGGAATATTCCAGAAAAGCTTCATACACGGGTACCTCTTCCCCCAAGTCCTGGAATATTCCTCTTGTTAGAACCCACACGTGGGAGCAGCAACGTCCTAGACGCATTACCACAACCAGCACCCGACCTCATCTGAGGCACCGTTACTCGTTGTTGGAAGCGGCTCCAAGCCGCTGTGCGAAGCGGCTGCCTTCTGGCGCCCCGTTCTCTCTGTCTCTCTCTCTCTCTTCCTCCCCGCTCCCCGCCCGCTCCGTGCCAGGCAGCCCCACACTCCTGCGCGGCTGGGGACGAGCCTAGCAGCGATCAATGGCGGCGAACTAGCGAGCGGCCCCAGCAGTACCGACAGAGCGGCAGCGCCAGAAAAACAGCAGAAGGACGAATAGCGAGTGCGCAGCCCGGCCGGCGCGCCGCTCCGACGAGTCAGTCCGAGAACAGCAGAGCAGCGCTGCGCGCCGAGCACACGGCTCACTCGTCCGCCGTCCTGCCGCCCGCGCGCAAAAAGAGAATGGGAATAAACGGGGCTAAAACAGGGGAGGGGAAAACTGACAACCTACAGCCTCCTCCCACCCCAACCCCCGCCGCACAGCCACCCCGCCCACGCGCAGTTTCATACTGGCGCGAATGAGGGCGGAGAGAAATCCTGCAAAATGACAAAAATAACCCTTAAGGGTTTATGACGAGAAAAAGCAAAATTATATCCGGAACTTTTGCTCGTTTTATACAATTGAGTTTGGGATACACGCACGCATATTGGAAATTGTTATCCAGGATGCCAACTTAATTCGGCAAAGGCAGCTACGTAGAATTAATTTATATGTCCGGACGAATTCAAACTAAATACCTGGAAGAGTTAACTTCTCTGTCAAATATACTTCATCAGAGATGAAAAGAAATGCAACGCAGGTTCATCCCTAACGCCAAGCTGATGTCAGCTAGTGCGTATAGGTTGCCGTAAGCCCATATGATAACTGAATATGCAGTTCTGTTCTAAAGATGCGGAATTCCTCGAAACTCGATGCTGATTCTTTTAAAGTGTATATATTCAGCATCCATAGGTTTTTTTAAATAAAAATAATTGTTAGTTTCATTAGATAGCTACTTTTTCCAGACAATACACTTACCCACGAATGTAGTAAAATTGACCTCAACAACAAGCCGCAAAACTCAAACCGCTACCGTTTTTAATGTTGTTATTGTTACCTAGAAATAAAAGCTGTTGCCATCTTTCCGTGTAATCACTTTAACTTTATCCCACAAAATCAGAAGGAACACTGTACAAGTATTACATATATTTATAACAAAGCGCCAGAAGTAATTTGGTTATGTGTGTCATCTAGGTCCCATGATTAAATATACATCTTACTAATGTTAACATAGTGTGAGAAAAATTGAAAGAAAGAACAATGAAATTGGGGGCGCTATGACGTAAACATATCCGAAAGTCCAATTCTATGATAGGATTAACGTTCTTAGGCACGTCCAAATTATATTTCATGTCTGTGAATGATTGTAATGGCAAGACTTTTGTCAGTTGTAGAATTTCACAATAAAGCGTTATAAACCATGTAGTTGAATAACCAAGGTAACCTTTTCAAAGACAATGAAAATAGAAATTACATTTACACTGAAAGCTATCAGTTACGTATTTTAAAGCCATATAACACCTATTTGAAACATATGCTGATAAATTGAAACTAGGAGACAACGGGTTTGAGTACCAGCCCCCAACAATGGAACTCGCTGTCTCCGGACAGCGATGCTTACTCTGCATTTGGTTCGTGCTGCCATCTAGCGGCGCTTGCCGTAACCGCCCAAAAATTCGATTCGGAGAGAGAGAGAGCGCGATAGTCGGGTCGTTCTAGAGGGAGAAAGACGGCTATGGGAGGGAGTAAAGAGGGAAAAAAAAGCGCTTGGAGGAGCGAGGGAATCGGGATTTATACAACCGGCGCGGGGGCGATGGTCAAAACAAGGCGCCAGGCTCAACAACGTGACGGAGCCACAACATCACCTTTGGTGACGGCCTTGAAGGTCGTTAAACCAACCGCGAACGGAATTACAAGCGTGCGGGAACAGTTAGTTTGTGGTAACGGACCAACTACGTCTGCGGAAGTTCAAGTCCGCTTAGAATTTCCTCACTGGCATCAGGTGAATCTGGTATCAGTCTAATCAACATTATCCAACGATACTAGATCTAACTTCATTCAACGTGCACGTAAATTGCTCACTGAAAACAAAACAAAAAATCATCCCTATCTTCCTTTTTCAATTTTCCGTATCAATATTAAGTTATCCATATTGTTATCCCAGTCTTTTACAATGAGATCAGAGCTACTGATCATACTGATTTTACATTACGTTGGCGGGTTAGAGCAGTGTTAAGATGGAAGAATCTTGAGTGCATTCTATATATCGATGAAGACCAACTTTTTTAATTTGTTCTCGATTAGTATAGTATACTGTTAGTAGCAGCGCCAGGATAATATCCCTGTGTTTGATTTCGGCAAGGCTCAATTTTCTCAATACCGTATAACACTTTCCTGTATGTGCCTAAATCTTGTAACACAAATGAAGAGTCAACGAATAATACTTCTCAAGACCTTTGTTGAAAAAAATAATAAAAAAAAATATAAAAGAGTTTGTGATTTTTTCTAGTTATTATTAATGAATACTATGTGCTGTCTAATTTTCATGGCAAACACATATTTAACCTTGATTATCGTAAATGGGAAGTATATGGCCAGTTCTGAATTCAAATCGATTTACTGTAAACTAATGATATGTTTTATTTGTTGATGCTCAAATGCTGGAATACTTTTTGAAGGACAAACACCGTTAGCAATTACCTTCGTATGTCTGACGCTAACAAGGCTTACGAACACATGGGTCAAAATGTTTTTTGATTCCATTTATTTCGTTGTGAAAGTTATGTGAAAGTTTCCTTTGAAAAATGCTTAGATTTCAATTTATTTGATTGCCACGTCTCACAAAATTTCTAACGTCTGAGAAACTTAAAAAAAGGAACAATATGTGACAGATAAGTGACAGTTGTTTTGTTTGTGCCAGAAGCTTGCTCATAGAAGATAACGTCATTAAAACAGTTTGATGCAAGTTGATTTTAACCGCATTCATCAAGAAGTCTGAGAGTTATGTATTACTGATTATTTGAACACAGATATTTACCTTTAGGGCTGTGAGAAACTTGCTATAAAAAGGTCATCCAGACACGAGTGATAAACGATTAGGTTCCTTCTGCTATTCGGAGCATGGTGCGTCAGCTCCGGCCTGGCATTCTGGAGGACGTGGGGTATAATCCCCATTCGACCACCCCTGAATTACGGGTTTCCATAATTTTAATAGGTATGTTTTCTCTTCCGCTGTCACTCTTGCATGTAACATACGATTACGTTAATGCATCTCATTTTTATTATGTTGTATTTGTTTAGGCTGTTCTCCAGCGCTTCTTCGAACTTAGTGCTCTTCCAAGTAAGAGAGAGGCTAAACTGCTGTTTTAATTTCTGATATATATTGACAGTTTAAATGCCTGTCAAAACTGACGGATATCGCCTATGGTGGTAGCAGGAACTTGTTTTGGAAAACTTTCTAAAGAAAAACGAATAACAATTAATGATTTGTGTTTTTTGTTGATATTTTTAGTGATGTGAGCAATCTTTCAGATTTTTGAAGTATTCTCTGGTATGTTTTTAAATAACTGCAGTTGATTTTAAATGAAGGAAATTTTTTATTGTTATAAAAAAGTTTCTAACTTAAGTTTCAGAAACGAATAACTATTAGTGGCCTATTTATTTGATTATATTTCATGATTACCGAAGTTTCATGTTAACTTCCTCTGAGTTTTTAATAAACTTTCATATTTCTTCTCTTCTCTTCTCTAAAAAAAAATATTATGTTATGATCTGTTTCTACTAACTGCTGCAAAGAATACAGCGCAAACATCAGATGCTCGTCTCCTTACATGAATTTGTTCGTCTAGTTATCGTGAATAAACAAAACGCGACATATAAATTTAAATGAAGATCGCATTGTATTTTTTTAATCTATTCCTCAAATTATAATATTTAATCTCTGCCCTTCGTATTTTTATGCAATTAGTTCCACAACAGGCAATTGCCTAAAGCTGGCATAGCAGTTACATTTCTTTTTAACAATATAAGTGGAAATAAAATCAAATATAGTTATTTATTTGAAATTTATACTTCCTTTTAACAATAAAGTGGAAGTAATATTAAATACAGTGTTTTTTAAATAATTTCCTGGTTAGCCAACCAGCGCTGTGGTGTTGGCCGGAATAACTAATACTTCGGGCATCATCGGACTCACTGAGGGCTGCCGAGCTATGAAGGTCACGTCCATTCACTAGGCGTAAATAATTTTATTAAAATGTATATCTGTAGATGACTGTGATGATTTGTTCTGTTTATGAACTTATTATTCTTAAGTAGAAGAAATATACAAAACGTAAATTATTAGCTTGAAATCTATTATTCGTTACACGCATACCTATCGTTTCGTTCTCGTGGAAAAGCCACCTGTCTGTTACAGTTCTGATTGATATGACTGAGTTTTCGCAACAAATAAATTAGTTGGAGAGTTAATTGTATTTCGCCATTCAAGTGCGACAGGAAGTCCGCATACAATAACAAACGCATTGTGTGTGGAGTCGCCTCGTCAAGTTGCTCCGCTAGAGTTCGCCCTTCCTCCGATCGACCGTGGCCCCGACTTGCTTTACGAGGTCTCCGCATCGATTTCCGAAACGGACTTCGCGCACAGCCCGCTGTAATTGTTCAGTTCACCTCCCCCGAAATCAATTCTACATAGTCTCTGCATCTTATCCATTAGTAATTTGTCTTGTGTCATTGTTCCAGTTAGTTGAATTGCAGGAACCTTCAATGAAGTTTCTTATATTTATTTCTGGTATAACTGCACGACTAGAGAATCTGTAAAATGGTGTGCTGTTTCAAAATTTTTATACTACAGTCTCACTACTTAGAATTCAGTTTTCTGGAAAGTTATTTTCATATAATCTTATTTCGACTGGTTTGATGAAATCATCCTTCTCTTCCAGTCTCGAGCTGATATTTTCATCCCAATATAGTCGTTACAACAAACGTTCACGTTATCTGCTACACGTAATCCAATCTTTGTTTTCCTTTACAACTTCTTCTATCGACTATTCCATCCAGTAACAAGATAACCAATTACAAGTGTCTTGAAATGTAGTTCACTCTCCACCCATCATTTCCAAAACACGTTCATTTCGTACCTTATGTGTCCATTTCATTTCGTACAGCCTTCTGCAGCCCCAAATCTCAAATGCTTAAATTTTCCTTTTTTGTAGTGTTCCTATAGTCCAAGCTTTCATAAAACACTACGATCCATAAATACAGTCAAGGAAACTTATTTGTGTGTTCTAGATCAGTTTTTTAAGCTTCCTCATATTGAAGAAGCTTCGTTTCGTTCGAGCTTTTGTCATTGCTGTCAATTGTAGCACACAAAAAAATATAAAATATAAATTCTTCACAAAGTTTTCTCAATAAATCATTTTTCTTTAGTTCTCGTATTTGCAAGCATCGCAAATCTTGAATGTAAGAAGAAAGTTTAGTTCGGATAATCTTCTGAAACTTCTCCAATCCTTGCAGTGATATAATGGCGTCATTTTGATTTGTAATTCCATGTAAAATAGCACATAGCTTATTGAAGGATACACGAGTCTCGTTCAGGGTAAACCATGATAAAGTTTTGTTAGCCATCTAACTGTTCGATTATTACCTCCACGTGCTGGTGAAGATACGGAGATAGAATGTCTACCGATTATGTTGTCAGTTTGTATTACACATAGATCAACTTCTTTGAAAACAAACATCTCTTGTCTTGAATCACTTTGCGTCCAAGAAGATGGTTTGATTTTTTTTTTTTTTATGACGTTCTGGTGGAGAAATTCTCACAGATTTCAAATGCCAGAAAAATATCTACAAGCACTTTCTTAACTGATTCATATTTCTCGAAAAATTACGGAGAAAGGAGCTGATGCAATAAATTCATCTCAATTTTGTAACAGCGAAACATAGTTTAAATTATAGACGACGGTGGGAAACATGCATACGTGTCGTACAAAACTGGCGTTTTGTTTTTCATGAAGTCCAGATTCACATTCTCATTTGGGAACGATATATCATTTAGAAATGTTATGACGATGTTGTGTTAGAAGTAGTCAAACCGGCACGCACCAGTTTCCCTGTCGCAAATCCTGTATGTTTGAAAACCCGAAATAACGATCCTTGGATCTCCAACGTATTGCTGTTTTTAAATGACAATTTTGTCTACTGCGCTCAGGAAACACGGAATATTGAGTAGATCCCAACTATTGTAATTAATATAAAGGTTCACTCTGTCACCCACGTGAACGTGAGGCATCTTCCATATGAGCTTATTAATTTGTAAGAAAATTGTGTGTATCTGAGGGGTATGAACTACCGTACCCATTTGGATGGTGTTTTAAAATTAGTACCGATCAAAATCTGCATAACTTGCTAATGACTTATATGGCCAAGGGACGAAGCAAACAATTGAAATAATTTTCAAACGGAAAATTACGAGCCATGGATACCATTGAATTTGCAACTACACTGTATTTTCACGAAAAACAGACAAAAGATCACACAACTTAAGATTCTGTTTAATGTTTTGACTGATTTCTGGAATATTGTAAACAAATGGAATACCTCCATCAAATGTAATAAGCATTATTAATATCTAATCTATATATATAAAGATGAATGTATGTATGTTTGTTGGTTTGTTTTTTCTTCATACAAATCCACAGTTTTCATCCGATCTCGATGAAACTTTGTACACTTATCCTTTGATACAAGGAGAAAAATACTGTCTACATTTGGTTGAAAAATTATCTGTATAAATAATAAATGTGGTCTTATAATTTCGAAAAATTACTGAATGGCGATAGACCGACGCGTTGGATATGGAGGTCTCTGTACCGTTCTTGCATGTAGCGGTCACCTAGCTTAGAGGTTAAAGCGCTTGCTTACTAATGTCTGGGTCGTGGTCCCCGGTTCAAATCTGCGTGAACGCAAAGATTTTTAAAAATTGTTTTTGATCGTAAGAGTCACGCCTGTACCGTCGGTTATTCGGATTGAATGTTAAACTGTAGATATCACAAATTTAGGGGTGCAATGCGAGGCAAATCGTAGGTAGTCTTGCAATGCTGTAGGTGTTCATTTTTTACGTTGTATTGAGCTCTCAGGGGTGATTTGCAACAGTCTGTGTGTAATCTGCAGTAATAATACTATAAATGCGGAATTAAGTCTCTGTCTTTTTGTTACGTTTTGATAACTAAATGTCTATACCAATATTGACGGAATTTGACAAGAAAATCTATAGGGAGGGCACAGGACATTTTTTTTCGGTATGATTAACAGTTGTAGTCACGAAATTTTGAGAACTTATCAAATGTTGACAGAGAAACGGATGTGTGTTAGTTGCGTCGGTTGCTCAAGCTGTGCTTCTCGCGCATTATGTTAGTGTATAATTTGTTAATAAATTTAGTTTCCGGAACATGAAAAATCATTTGTAATAGCAATTTTTTGATCGCCATGCATTCTGCGATCCCGAAAACAACAATACCCTGCATTGCTTGGTTACGTCATTCTCTTCCACTTTCTGCCAGGGGAGATAATGTAGTATTTGGAGTCGTTCTATTGACATCTCAAATTCCTGCTCGAAGTCTAACTCGGCCCGTTGGGCCCGGCGTACCTGATCTATTGGAGGAAAGTCTCGTGGTGCCATCTGTCCGCGAAATGTGTAATTTTATGAGTACTGTGCGATTAGATGCTGAGGTCGCTGGCCCCGGGAGAGCGGTGTTAGGGAGCTAACTTCGTGCTGCAGGGGTCGCCGGTTCGAGTCCGGTCCAGGTTTTAATTAACTGTTGTGTCCATCCTTTTACTTGCGATCATCCATAACACTAGAAGAGTCTGATACAATTAATAAAACAGAAATACAAATGCTGACTGAATGACTTTGCAGCCGACTGCCGTTTTTTTTTTAAAGTGAAAACTTGGTGCTTTGCGCGATGTTTGGACGGAGGTAATCTGTGCGTTCATGACGTCATCGTCACCATCACGTCACCAGTTGCGCATATCACAGCGCGTTTGACGCTTTTCGCAAAATCTTTATACAAACACACAGTTTGATGGAACTTTCCATACATATACTTTAAAACAAATAGAAAAACTTGTTTACGTTTGATTTACAAAAACCGAAATCTCTTCTCCTTTCCACCCTCACCTTAATTTCTATCACCGTTGTTCATACAAACCCACAGTTTTTAATCGATTTTGATAGTACTTAGCACACGTATGCTTAAAAACAAGGCGGTCTGGTAGTTTATCGGTTAAGGCGATTACTTCCGAAAGTTCTCTCTCCGATTGAGGGTTCAAAATCCGGTGGATAGGAATTTTTAGGAGTTGTATTTGATTATATGAGCTACGCCGTGGTTCTGATTCCACATTATACTGCAGGTTCTTGAAGAAATGAATTAGCCTTCTAGCCTCTAACACAATTGCCTGGTACATCTCTTTCGGGAAGATTCGACGAACCGTCGGGTTGTGGACTAAGTTAGATTTTTAGTTTTTGAAGTGTAAACGTCTTTAGGCGCGTTGGGCTATGTTTGAATGGGTAAAATCTTATGAGTTCGCATTCCCGTCATGCCAATGTTAACAGCATTTCCCTTGCGGTCTCGTGGCTCAGTGGTTAAGGTGTCTGATTGGTGAACGAAAGGTCCCCGGTTCGAATCTGTGTCTTAGCGGGGATTTTCATAGACCTTTAACCCGACCTTCACAGCTGGCGAAGCTTGCTGGATAATGTGAAGTACGCCAGAACGGTCCGTGCTTCGGATTCCACGTTAGACTGAAGGTCCGTTGTACCTGGTAGCACTACCGGGCTGGGTTAAGGTGGCTGATACAGGGGCGGAAAGCGCAGCCAATAGAAACCCTGTCGACAGATCATTACGTCCACACGGAATTATTATTATTTAGTATATCTGTAGCTGTAATTCTGTCGGCAGTCCCCGATGACTGCCATTTTTTTTTTTTTATAAAAAGAAGTGTTGAACTCAATACTTATGTTGCCTTGATGGAGAACCCATGACTCTTTCTTCCCCAATTCCGGTTGTTTTGTTCTTATTTTTTTGAACAAGAACCTCAATATTAGTTAACCGTTGGTTAGATGGAATGAGATTACTGACTTTTTCAAATATTTTCGTTCGCTTTTGATGGCGAAGTATGACCCGGGCTTGAATTATCTTCAGCGTCTTCTCGGTCATTGTGGAAATGCTTAAACCTCTCAACACCTCGAGCATGTGATAAACATTCACTCCCATACACTTCTTGTAATGAAAGATAAGTTTCAGTAGCATCTTTTTTTTTAAGTTTCATGTGAAATTTCACGACAATTCATTTTTCCGGCAAAATAAAACAACAGCTCTTACACTAATGAAGGCCACGGCCAGACTGATTTGTTTACATACACTAGAGACGCTGCATTTGAGAGAGAAGGCTTCAAGATACTCAGCTGTCAGTCGTTAGCCTTTGGCGCATACGTGCGACTTCTGCAGAAGCATCAGTGTCGTTATTTTATAGCCCCATTTCGTAATTTTAAAAAGTTCTTTATGAGTAATTTATCTATGTTTCAATCTAAAATATTTTTATTTTTCAAGAAGGCTTTTCCGTTCCCTTATGTTTTGATGAATTCTTTATTTTATAGATGTGAAGTTCCAAGTATGATGATATAGGTTGAAATAAAAGTTTCGGTACGAATACGAATTACCTAGTTTGATTAAGCTAATGCAGAATGAGAGTACACTGATACAGTTTTAACGAGACTGTATCATATTATTAATTCCACTTCAATTTAGTCACCAGTAGATCACACTAATGACTAATCCTTTTTATCAGTTTGTATGTATGTGTTGGGTTTAGTATCCGCGATAAGGATCCTAGCATTCAGACGGGATGTTTGCTGTGCAGTATCTGCTGAGAGTTTAAAGGGAAGCGAGCATCTCTTTCACAACAGGACGAACGCACCTAATGACCCAGAGGCGCCTGTGAAAAGAGCGCATTTCTGAGTTAAAGTGCTCCCGCAAACAATGCCTTCCGCTTTAAAACACATTTTCCGGGCAGTGGTGCAGGCCAAAAAGACGAGCGCCTCGTTTATTGCTGTGTGTACAACGGGCCTCCAATACCTGCCGTAACGTTTACTGTTCCAGCTGTAATCTGCAATTCAATCAAATTACTACTCCGCACTACAAACAAGACCTGTTTATGAATGGAGCGATTTTTACTGCCGCCGTTATGTATCGCTATAAAAATGCATGAATGAGACGCGGGTTACCTGCGGGCTGCGAGTCCTGTAAATCACAAACACACACAACCGGTGGCTGCACTCACAAAGACTGCACTTATGATTGCGCAATATAAACAGCGATAACAAAAAGCCAGATTAGGTGATTTTGTTTCCTCGTAACCCTGGAATGACGTGCTCGACTGCAAAAAACTCACCTCGTTATTTTTCTGTAGCTCAGCTTTTCTGAATAAATTTAAATTCGCACTGTTTGCTTACCTTTTATAGTATTCTTTTTTACTTCTCGCAGAGTTGTTATTATGAATGGTATTTGCTGAAGTGTAATTCTGTGACAAACAACTATTTTGCTGCTTCTTTTCGTGAATGAGGTTTGCTGAAGCGTAATTCAGTAACTTTTTAAAGGGGCTTTAAAGAACCAGTGTGCCGCGAAGCAGTGAAACTTCAGTTCACTTTATACAAAGCTGTGTAATAAAAACGAAATGTTCACCTATAGCAGATTGAACTACGAGTTAGTTCCTTATAAACTGACACACTCTACATCTACACCAGTGCTCGAAATTGACCGGGCGTTAGGCGTAATTACGCCTGAATATTTTCGTTTTACGCCTGCAATCTCCGTCAAAGGCGTAGAAAATACTCCTAAGCATCAAAACTTAAAAAATTACATTTCGGAACTTATTTTCAGCTTTGCGTGTTCAAGGTTTAATTCTAATAATTAATTTCAATTCTTGTCGTTTTGATATTTTTTTCAAAGTTTCCAATAATACGTTTCTGAAGTTCAGAAGTGGCAACAGTGTAGAGGGAAGTACCGCGAAGTCAAAAAAAAGAATTCTTTGGCGTGCGTTATTCTTCTCTGTTATTCGCTTAGCAAAGGATGTAAAGATGTAAAATCACTGACCTTATACGATTTGTAAAGACAAGTATTGGTGATAGAAGTGTTACAAGTACCGATAAAGGAGGAATGCCAGAAAATGAAGAAACATCAGCTACTGACAAATCATCAGGCCCTTCAGTTACTACTAGTAGGCCTGCTCCAACTTCACGCCATCCAGGAGATCAACAAGCAAGTAAACGATCAAAAACAGTTCAAAATGTATCAGCTACTATGCCTGCTGTTACCACCAGTACATCGACAAGTAATGCCGTGGGTAAACACACATTAAGTGGCAAAAAAGTTTTCCTTGGTTATCAATGGAACAAGGCAGCGAAAATAGGCATCGTTTGTACGCAGTTTGCGAATTCATCTTTAACGAGTTTCGTAAATGCAAAGGTTATATCTAGATTAGAAACAGTTAAAAAAACATGAAAAAAGTGAAGTCCATCACAATTCGTATGCGGCAGATTTGGCGAAAAAAATTCATTGCAGACACCGTTAGCTCTTACGTTAAGTGCCATGAGTGACAAAGTAGACCAAAAATTAATCTGTGTTTTATTTAATACAAAAGGCAACTTTGCGTTCACTGATTACCCACGTTTGTTAGAGTTACAAGAAAAAAACGGTGTCGAAATTGATTTCAACATACAGAAATGACAAGTCGTGTACTCTTTTCATTACTAATATAACAGAAAATGCACTTATCCAATTACAAGACATCATTCAAAGTAGTGACTATATATCAATTATGAGTGATTTATCAACTGATTATGGTGGAATTGGATGTGAAATCATCTACGTAGCATCTGTTAAAGAAGGGCAGGAACGAGTAGATTTCTTAAAATTAAAGCCATTCAGTGATGGATCAGCTAAAAGCATATTCGGATGTATTTTGGACACTTCAAATGAAACATTCGATGGTGATTCTTGGAAAGAGAAACTTGTAGGTGTCTGTCTAGATGCAGGGCCGGATTAAGATAGCGCGGGGCCCATAGCAAATGTGAAGAAAAGGTCCTTGATTTTTACCTTCCGGGGAAAAATTGTTGTAGAGCTAAAAAAAAGTCGCGCATCTAGCCTAGACGCGGGGCCCCCCCATGAATCGCGAGGCCCCCAGAAGGCGCGAGGCCCGTAGCATTTGCTACCTCCTGCTGCGTGGTTAATCCGGTACTGTCTAGATGGGGCAAGTGTTAATATGGGTGTTAGCAATGGTGTGGTTTCAAAATGCGGGAATATTATATCAGTGCATTGTATTTCTCATCGGATAGAACTATGTGTTTCTAGTAGCCTCAGTAACATAAACTACGCTCAAACATGCGAAAAAGTAATTAAGGTGTATACAATTTGTTTTCTAAAAGTCCAAAGCATAAGAAACAATTTAAAGATTTGGCTGAAGCATTGGATGAATCAGTCGTTAACCACCTGTGAATCATATCCACCTGGTGGATTTCTTAAAAAAAAAAACAGAGCTTTAAAAGCATTGCTCAGGAATTACACAGTCACTGTTTCGTATTTTGAAGACTTTTGTGCTGACAAAAACTACAACTAAATTTTTCAAGCGAAAGTGACGAAATACTTAAAATCGGTGCGGTTCATAATATTTTTGTGCTTTCCGATTGATGTAACTGATGTTTTGTCAAAATTTTCCATAAATATTCAATATGACAAGGCGAACATTGAGAAAGTTATGTCTGAACTTAAAATCTGCGAAATGATATAGAAAAATTTAATTGCTGCCAATGGAGAAACTCTGTCTCAATTTGATAAGGACTGTAACTTGGGTACTGGTACTTGTGAATATAAAAGCATAAAATTGAGTAAAGAGGGTCTGCAGATTTTTTTACGTGATCGCGATGATATAATCAGAAATTTCTTGACAGGATTAACAAAACGCTTCAAAGATCTTCGAACTAATTGCATGTTTAAAAATAGACATTTTTGATGCAATTAACATTCCAAATGAGGATATAATAATTTAAGGAGTAAAGGAGTTTGAAGAGGTCCCCAAGGATTTATCTGCAGCAGTGACCATAAGCAAACAACAAGCTTCTGATGAATTTCTGCGCTGGAAAATATGGAGTAAGGACAAGAAATCTCTATCAAGTCGTCAGATTTGGAACAGAGTATAGAGCGAAAATAGTGAAGACAACCAATACCCAAATTCATCAAAAATCATTTCATGTTACCATGTGCTTCCATTCACCACTGCAATATGTGAGCGAGGTTTCAGTGGGAAAAACTGATAAACGATATTGTTTGGATACCCTAAATGTAGATGACTTATTACTCATGAAAATGAATGGACCTTCACTGCATGATTTTGGTCCCAACGGGTGGAAAACACACAGAACCCTCGAAGACCAGAATTGCTAGATAAGAAGTGACACAGCACTTCAGGTAAGGCCGTAAGGCATTTTTCCTGATATTTAAAGTGGGGAATCATTGCATTTACTATTCAGCTACGATATATTCAATAAACTGAATGGTTTTGTTTCTGCGATCTTGCCGATAAATTGTACACAGAAACTGTGAAATCAAATTATTCTTAAAATTTGTACATGAAGGAAAATATTTTACAATTTTTATTTTACTTATTGACTTATTAGTATTTGAAAGAAATAATCCTCTGGCGATGAATCGGGAAATATGGGAAATAAACCTCTGAAGATGAAGATCATTGTGTAAAATTCAAAAGTTACTGTCAAAGTACAATGAAATCAATAATCATATTAAATTATTTCACAATTTTGGTATATGATGTATTGCACATGCAAACCATATTAATTTTTATTGGGCCTATTTACAGCTTTAAATTGTGTAGGAGTAGGTTGTAAGCTATAATATCTGTATTTTCATAATTATAATATAATTACGCCTAACATTTTCATTTTACGCCTGAGTCTGAAAGTTAGGCGTAACAAATACGCCTGGATTTACAAACGAATTTCTAGCACTGATCTACACCGTTCTAAAACCACAGATCTTACTCTGTAACACAAAGAACGTAACAACAAAAATATAGAACTAAGGCATAGTGATAATTCCTTTTCATTTAAATAGTGCATGTTAGTGGTGGAGTATTTAGAAGTGTTAACTGCATTTTCTTCCTATTACTGTCGATAGATACCAGTAGCGTATTTAGGCTTTTTCATTCCTTATCGAGGATGGAGCGCCCTAAGCTGTGCATCTACACTGCGGAGATATTACAGTGTTAAGTTCTACTGTATAAGTTTGACAATCTAGTCTGTAAGAACTTAACTGTTTGACCCCTGTTATCCAATGATGACAATGTTTTTCCATCTCCAGGATTCTAACTCTCAACCGAGCGTAGTGGGGAAGCGGTAATGATCTGGCCTCGTATTCGGGCGGACGCGGATTCGAATCCCCGTCAGTTCATCCAGTTTTAGGTTTTCCATGGTTTACCCAAATCACTCCAGGCGAATGCCGGGACGGTTCCTTCAAAAGGCCATGGCCGAACCGAATTCCTGCCCGATCCTTGCCCCTAGTCCTTTCTAGCCTCTCGATAAATACAATTAGGCGACAAAACACTAGTACAAGAGACAACGGGCAAGAACTTGGGCGCTACAAATACATTTCAATATAACAAAATAAAGAGTGGCTGCTTCTTTTGTTTGAACCATTTCAACGTAACAATGACCGCCTCCAGCATCAGTCCTAGGAACGTGTGAAAACTTGAATATGCTGTGGTAGAACATTTGTGCTTATTATTAATTGCTTTTTCGTTAACTAACTAAAGCAATGCAGAAGGAGGACTAGCAATTTAATTTGACTTTTTTTTTTTTAATTCTATTCCAGATCAGCAGTAAGCATGACTATCTGATATAAATGACATAATGTTAAAACTCTTTTAGAATTCATTATTTGCTCAAGGTCGAAGATAAATCTAACATTTAAAAAAATGCGTTTTCTTTACCAGAATTAATCTGAAATGAGGAATGGACAGTCTAACCTTTTCGATTATGTTCTGAACTGTGGTAGCATCGGTATCATGAAAGAAATCTCTGCTTGATACTGCGTTTCCATCTACTGGATACTGATTACATGCATCTGCTCTATAATGTTAGTGTATCTGCCACACTGATTCCTCTGTCCACTGTAGAATTTCCATCAATTCTCTCTCTCTTCGAAAATACATTATGGGGGCGATCCACGCGATTGGCTTTTTTAACCAATCTAATCAGCAGCTGTAGCTGAAAGACGCGAAAATTATTTCTTTTTCTCTCGCTCGGTCATCTATTTCTCTCGGGGAAGTCTCCGGTTCCAGGAGATAAGTAAGTTTCGGTCACTCATACACTCATAGTCTCAATGGCAGATCCTTTTCAATAGACGCCATTCTGCCACTTGTCACTTTTGTGTGTCATATTAACCTGCATTCTTGCTTTCATGTTGTAACAGAATGAAGAAAATGGGTCATTCCGTACATTTTTATATTTAGTATATAAAAACAATAATGAAACGGATAATCAGAGAGGCCCGTTAACATCTGCCGGACTTCCCAAATAGCCCGTCGCCGTGGAGTCGTGTCAGGTAGGCGCGCCAGCTACAGGGACAATAGAGAGACAGCTACCCTTCCTAACGGAGTTGGTCAAGCATATAATCCCTTAGCTCCGGAAAAATACACTCAGCGGGGTGAACGGACGTACGCCGACCTCCTGTTCCCGAGCGGACGCTCCGAAGGTCATATTTGGCGAATATGTCCGAGTTCGCACGAATCTTCTAAAGACAATGTTGTCCAATCATCATAGCTGGTAGGAGGAGCCAAATAGCGGAGCCAATCAACGGCGGACTATCCTCCCCATTTTGTAATTCCTGTGAATTTTCTCTATGTTACCGCGGGAGAGGGACTGGGCGTCCAGCTTTCGTACGGGAAGGAGAGAATCTTCCGAGGTTGGAGATCGTCCTGCCTTGGCATCGAACCTGAAGGTTCGACACAAGCGTCCTGTGGCAGTGAGGTTGCTGGGCACTCATTCAGTACGTTGACTGAAGGACGTGGTGCACTGTCCGCTATAGCTAAGGTGCTATAACAATTCCGCTGCCGAGGGAAACATATCGCCTTCACGGTAATCATTCTACGAACAGTGCAGTGTGATACATGCGGCCATTGGGTACAACCCTGTAACGACCTTTGAATGATTAGGAGTTCCCACCTCCAGCAAAATATTGAGCTTGTGACAGACTTTCCTATAGCAACACTTGATGGATAATTTAAATTATCCTCGCGCCCGGCATTTGAAATCTAACGTAGTTTCATGTTAGTATTACGTTTGATTTATGGTTCCCGATTGTTATGAAGGGAACTTTCATTTAAGACCAAGTGTGAAGCTTTCTTGTTTGCCTATTAATGTTGCGAATTTGCTTCACGATCAATTAAAAATGTGGTAATGTTTAAATTTTTATTTGTTTATCAATGTGTTTGCAATTGTAAGACGAGGTTTTGCTTGATATTTTTAATAATTGAATGTGTTAATGTTAAAATTAAATAAGCCTCACCTGTACGCCAGTATGAGTACTCAATAAATTAGCAGCCTAGCGTTTTTCATTTCATATTAAAGAGTAGAAAGTTTTCACCATTTCCTCCCAAGCGCCTACTACAATGTCTGCTCCACTTCGATGAACCTTCAAACTCGCTGATATCGTTTGCCCTGTTGTAAAGTGTCAATCGTCTTAATCGTACGATTCGTCATTGATTTATACTTTGCAAAGATAAGTCACTTCAGAAACCACTATTAATAACAAAGGATATTTTCCTTCGATTAATAATATACCAATCCTGGCTACGAAGACTAAGGCTCAAACCTGACATTCAGAATGACCTGTGGTCGATTTCAAATGTTGCCATACAATTTCTGTTTTCCGAAGATTCCCGGAAGTGTGGGATGGAGTTCTTTATAAAAGATCATGTAAAATGTTTTTCCTGTTCTTTCATAACAATTCCATCGCATTTCTGTTGACCTGCCCGTCAATAAGTCATAAAATCCTAAAAAAAAGTATACATTATTTTCATTGCAATAAAATTGAGCACAGTCATATGATTAAAAACTCAAACCTGCAATTAGTGTACAAATTACCTTTTTTTTCAGGAAAAAAAGGGAAAAATCTGAAAACTTCTCGGCATCGACAATAGATAGCGATGCAATCGATAAACTAGAAAATATGTCATTTCAAGTAAGTTTGGTAATATCAAACTCTACAAAAAAGTATAAGTTGCTGTCGATATCCTAAACTGTGGGACACAATGCTGTATGGAAGGTAAGTTTTAACACAGGGATACCAGAAAGAAAGAACAATGAAGCATTTGAAATATTGACCTATACGAAAACTAAGTAGGCAGGTAAAAAATGAAAAGAAGGAGTTTTAAAAATTTGTGGGCGGCGAAAGCTGTTCACTGAAGAGTATCTTAGAAAGAAGAGGCCGATGGCATGGGCGCCGGCAGAATTACTTTAAGGAAGGTGCATTTGTTTTTTTTAAATAAATTGTGTATAACACTTATTAACTAAGGATACTTAATTTTTTGACAAGTGGTTGAACAAATTTCGACAACAACCTAGGCGCCTTAAGTTATTATTCAAATAGTGAATTTAATAACAAATTTTTTGTTTCTTAAACTTTTTCTGTGCATTTTCTTTCAGAGCAGGGGGGTGCAAGTGCATCCCCTTGCACCCCCCTTCCGGCGCCCATGGCCGATGGTGTGTAGCAATTCACGACTTCTCCGTCTTATGACGCCATGCATGATTAGAGGGGTAGGCGTTTATCATATAACCCTCCATGAGGACTCTCTTGGGAGTATGAAATGGGGTGCCTTTCGGTTGCCTTTCCCAGTGTGTGTGAGTGTGTGTTACTGTGGATCACGGCGATAGTGTGTTCAGTATAGGATGTTGTTTGAGTTGTGTGAAATGAGAGACGAATAAGGGAGATGACGAAACTTGGTGACGGTCCATTCATGCGTAATATTTCGAAAGACACCAAACGTGCCACCAGGCTTAATTTCCCCATCCCGATTGACGAATCACTGTCAAAAGTACCGTGTATCCTCACTCTCTACGCACTACCGACAGGTTTATGATTTAACCCAAGATTCTGCCCAACAATCTGGTGATTAGGAATTGTGCATCACCACTTCTCCTACTGTTCTGGCCAAGTCCTGATGGTGAATATTTCTTCCACTAACAGGAGTCGAACCAATAAACTCCGTGTTAGCGCCGGATGCCATCATGATGCCACTACTAACTGAGCTAATGGGGTGAGCCCAATTCAGTATGGAATTGAGCAATTTGTTTGGGGAGGGGATAATTGTAGGAAAGAATTTCATAGGAATATAAATAATAGAATCTATGAAACAGACAGGCTAATTAAAATTGTCGTTTTTTGTAAGAAATTTGAGATGAAGGAAATAATTGAGGATTGGTTGATATGATAAACGAATGCATCAAATTAATCGAAAGACTGATGGCAATATACAGGGTGATTCCGTGATGATATTACAAACTTTCAGAGATTACAGAGGAGACCGAGTATAAAGTTATAAGCGAAAATCTATTCGATTGCTGCCTAAGCCTCGCGCAACACTCAAACTAAGGGCCCCAACTACCGAACACTGATCATTACGTACACAATTCCTGTTGAATACTCCCCAATACTCTCAGACAATTTCCCTTGCCGATGGATTAGAAACGGCGCACGAAACTTGACGTCAGAGAAATAAAAAATCTTAAGACTACGGTACAGTAACAATGAATTCCATTTACGAGCATAAGTTTCACAAGCTATTTACAAAATGATGTTCCTCAGAGCCAAAACAGACATGGTATCATCGCATAAAGTTCTGTCGTACCCGTTCTAATTTCCTCGGTATAGTTTGTACAGTGTCACAGGCAGCGTTAATTCTTGCCAGGAGACCTTCTTCAGTCTCGACAATCCTCTCGTACACAAGACATTTCACATGCCCCCCCCCCCCCAACAGGAATCAATTGCAGTGAGATCAGGAGAACATGCTGGCCATGGGACAAGAACTCCTCTTCCTATCCGCTTTTCTGGTATTGTCTGATCCAAGTGTTCACGAAGTGAGGTGGAGCTCCATCACGTTGGAACCTCATCTGTTGAGGAATAACAAGTGGGATATACTCCAGGAACCTACAACCTTACCAACAACAGTACCGGTACATGTATTCCACTGTCAGAGGTACCAGAACGATTTTCGCCTATAACTTTCGACTCAGTCGTTTCCGGACCAGAGTCCCTTACCTCAAATTGATACATTTACCCTTTTCTATGATCCCTGAAAATTTTTAACACCATCACTGAATCTCCCTGTAAATCTACATCTACATCTATACTCTGCAATTCACAATTACTGTGGGTGGCAGATGGTGCTAAACACCAATCCTACTTCAGTGCATTCCAATCCCGCAAAGAACGAGGAAAGAAAGAATACATAAATGTATCAGTACGGTATCATATTTCTCGAATCTTATCCCTCCTGTCATTGCGACCTAAATAGGTTGGCGGAAGAAGTATTTCGTTGCACCCGTAAATTAAAGATTTTAGCATATTATCAAACAAATTCAAACGAAATCGACGTGATCCGTCCGCCAAACAATCCCAGCCTAACCCACGTATCAGCTCTGTGACACTTACATAAGGACTATAACTAGCGGTCACGAATCGAGCGGCTCTCCTCTGTACTCTCTCTAACGTGTCAATCAATACCTAGCGCTACGGATCCCAAATTCCACAACAGTATTCCAAATGCGGACGTATTAGTGTTTTGTAGGCTATTTTCTTTGTATGAGCACTACAACTTCTCAAAATTCGACCTATAAAACGTAGTTTAGAATTAGCTTTGCCTACGACGGAAGTTATGTGTAAATCCCATTTCATGTTGCTTTGTACTGTTAGGACTAGATACTTCAGGGAATCTACCGTATCAACAACTGAATTGTTAAATTTGTACTCGTGAGCAAACGGAGTCTTTTTATTACCTATTTTCATTACCTTGCACTTTTTGCAGTTAAGTATAAGCATTTATGACACCATTCCGAAATAACATCCAGATCGCGCTGAATTTCTAAGCAATCATCAGAGCACCTCACTTCCCTATAAATAAGTGCATCATCAGCAAAAAATTGCATCCTGCAATTAACGTTGTTACCGAGATCGTTTATAAAAATTAAGAAAAGAAGTGGTCCTATTACACTTCCTTGAGGAACGCCCGAAGTAACATCTAGCTTTGAAGAGGCTCCCCGTCAACAACTAAATACTGTGACCGATCAGTTTGAAAATAATATATATATATATATGTTTATAACAGTTTATTGTTAGTTGAACTCATGTGTGGCCATGTCTTGTTAAGCAGACTAATTGTACTACCGCGTACCACCCGTTGTGTTCTCTAGTACAGTTGGCAAGTGTGTATTATGGGGAGCCCTGCTCTGGAGGTCGATACGGTCATTAATACGTCAGTAATCGCCGCGGCCACTACTGCTGCAGTTAGCAGAGGGCACCTGCTGCGAAATCCTCACTGTCCAACAAGTAGTTTGGCCCGCATGAATATATGAGCGAGCGGCTCATTAATCCGGGGAGTGCTAACGGCGCCCGGGGGAAGATACGGCCAAGGCCGTTTCCTCGTGTTAATTGGTCCAAGAGAGTGGAGTGGGTGGTAATTAGGCGTCTCTGGGGACCACACAAAGACTCCAGTCCCGACGCCTTGGTGCCTTGTGGATTGTAAACAGTGATCTATTCACGAATCATCAACCAATCCTGCAACAGACCGTCTTGGACAAACACACAACAGACTCCTAACCTCCCTTGCTCTCTTTGTGGGATCTCTTTGGGGCCATTCATAAATTACGTCACACTAATTTCGTTACTTTTGGAGCACCCCCCCCCCCTACTTGTCACAGGTTGTCACATTTGTATGACCTCCCTCCCTTGGTGTGACGTCACACAATTTTGCAAATTTTTAAATTTAATAATCATTATATTAAAACGTCACTTACAAAATTATTTATATATTAATATTATGATATTTTTTCATAAAATCGACAGTAAATCAAATATTTTAGAAAATTTAGCAAATCAAATGAGCGATACAAAATTTAATCTTGTGTCCATTGAACTTTGAACTCATACCTTTATATTAATTATGACTGACATAGTCACTTCATTATCGATTTGGATAATCCTAGGAACATTCGATGTATCAACATCTTCTTCATCCAACCACATAGCATCGTCATCGTATATCAAACAAAGAACTTCCCTGTATCGTCTAGCTATCTTTGAGGATGAATCTTCTTGATAGTCAAAACCTCTTTTTTCCTCTTATGTGATTGCTTGTGTTGGTTAGTGGCTTTGTATGATGCAAAATATAGACCACAGATGTCAAACGATTGTTAAAATAAGTACACGGAAGTCATATTTTGTCAAAGCCTCACAAGGCGGTATTGGACTTCCGGCGTATCTCAAAAGGCGAGCATGAATTCGCTGGGCCGCCACGTGCCAAAAGTGATACAAATTATACATGTGACGTCACGAAGCTTATGACTCATCCCTCCCACCTCTGTCACACGATGATCACACTTTGTTGATCCCCTTCCCTTCCCCTTAACGTGTGACGTAATGTATGGATGGTCCCTTACACTTAGTAACTTATTCATCGCCAGAATTGACTGTGAAACAAATTGCCAGGCTAGATTCAAATATCAACCATCACTGCTGTACCGCATTTCTCTGTAGCCAGCGTAGGTCAACGGCCGACCTCGTACACTCGAAGACTTCCTGGTCAACTCCAGAGACCTAATCACCAAGCCGCGCTAGATATTGTCGCTTGACTCAGTTTGCAACAAAGCAGACAGCTGAGGCTGAACAGATGAACTTAAATATGATACCAACGTTAGATGATGGTAGCTAGAATCGTACCCTGTGATATTGTAGTCCTCTTAGAGACAGATAGTAGAAGGTAATTCATGAGTTCTTGGCCCCTGACAGGTTCGTCACAGAATACTAGAAGTGGCTACACAAAGTTTATTAACTATGATGGATTGTAGCAATGAATCAGATAGCATTTACTCGAAAATAATATCAACATGAAAGAAGCAGTAGTCTCAATATACACGTGAATAGAATTCCACAAATTCTAAGTACAAAACACCATTGCTAAATGTAATTTCAATAACTCTGCTTTAAATTCAAGTTCGCAGCATCTCAGTACTACCACGTGTTAATTAGTTAACATACACATAAATGTTCGTGGGGTTTGGTGATCAGGATACTATGATTCTGATGACTGTCGAAAAGATAAAGCAACTAGTGAATTATTATGATTCAGCTGTATTTCCTAGGATCCTCCCTCTATAATTGGTCTGATTCGATTGGGGTGTTTCAGGCATACATGTACATAGAGCTGAAAGGAAATGACTTTTTTTTATGAATTGTTTCACAATGAGCACTGGTAATAACGACGTATCTCAAAATTAATTGTTGTGGATGAATAAAGAAACAGATTTTGTCAGAAAATTGTGATTATAACAGGCGATGAATCAAGAATATTACGTAATTTCGAAAAATCTTAAGCTGTTAATTACGTGCGATAAGGAACAGGACACGTGGTTACTTGCCTATTTACCCCTTATGGTTATTACAGGAAAACAAGAAACCGTTATGTGATGGGAGTGCAATATTATAATTTTCAGAATGTAGAAGATGCTCCGTTTCACATATTGTCAGTAATTATTCTATTTTTTTTTTTTTTCGCACTCCATGAGGAAAATATTTTGACCACAATGTTATTTCTTTTAAATAAATACAAATGCTGCGTCTTTATGATGAAAATTTGACATTATTATCTTTTCTGATATAAAAATGGACTTAAATTTTAATCCCGCCAAGGTAGAACAGGACTGCCTTGCGAAAATTGCACTACGTAACGTATAAATCAAAATCTGTTTTCATAACAGTTTCCTATAATATAAGTCTACAACGCTTTACAAACAGATTATTTTTAATGTTTTGTACTGCCTAAATGAATATCAATATGTAGAATATGACATTGCTTATCACAGAAATAAAAAGCAGGAAAAGTTAATAAAAAATTATTACAGACGTTATTTTTGTCTCATTTTTAAATTATGTATGTGTACATTGATTATTTTCTTCCTAAAATGCACGGTGAAACATATAAAATACTAACTGCTACCCGCAACTTCGTACGCAGGGACTTAGAATTTTATTTATAGAATTGGGTGTAGAAACCTGTAAGTTATCCAAATTGTGTTCCAAAAAGCAGGAAGTCGGTATAATATGACTGGGGAAACCATCACCATTCTACTATTGAACCTGTCTCATGAAGAAAACCAATTTACAAAACATCTAGGTAAACACAAAATAATAGTATGGTGCAGAGCAAATTCACATATATACAGAAAATAAGTTGTGTCTGTGCTTAAAATTAATGAACAAATCATACACAAACTGACTGCGAGAGAAACAAAGCCTGAGCAACCGATACAACATTACAGAGACTACACACGCTATCCATCTGTTTGTCACAGGTTAGTTTGCAAAATTTCATTTCCTCGAGAAAATTTTATGTCCTTCCTAATGATGTATCGGTATTTACTTGTCAAATTTCATTAAGATCTGTTCAATCACAAAAATTAACAAACAGACAGTTACTTTTGCATTTATAATCCTAGTGTACATATAATTAAAGACTTAATACGTGCGAGAGGTTCAATTGTAAACAGAATATAAAAATGATAGTAACTTTTCTAATACCTACAGTTAAGTCATGTCATTTTTAAGGTAGGAAATCGTAAAGAAGGGTATAGAATTCGTGATCATCAGAAAAAACGAAAACGAGGAGGAGCTAGTTTACATTAAACCACGAAATTAATTCTTTCCGGAAGTTTGCTTTGTTGGAGGTATAAGCGTAAGACAAATTTTAATAAATGCACTCGTCTTTAGATCCGTTATATGCATTGTGCAGGAAAACTAGAATACTTCGACATATTTGTGAGCTTTGTGATGATATAAAGCCGCTTTCGCTGTTACAGAATAAAGGAAAAGACAAAGAACTACTGTCCTTTAATATGGCGAATCTGTATGCACCTGCAGGACGTCACATGAAATTGATCAAAGAATGCAGAGAAAACTGATTAAGAGAAACATGTAAGAAGAATTCAGCCATGACGGTGAAATTTATGTAGTGTGTGGTGTGAGAACAGGAAGAAAATAGTGGTTGGTAGAAATAAATAAGACAGTAACTGAAGTAGTGTAATGAAACTACAAATAAACTGATTTCTTGTTGACATTTCGAAATGTTTTGACCAGGTTGCAGGTCATTCCGGTACCTTCGTGGTCGTACGTTTTCCAAAGCGCTTAATTCTTGTTGCCCACAAAAAGTACAGGGTTATTCAAAAAGAATAATAGATCTTGCATTTTTATTTCTCACAAACTACAAAATATACAAATACGTGCCACACATCACACTGGATAGAGGAAAGTTCAAAGTTTTGCTGTAATGTATTTTCGAAGGCTCCGTGAGAAAGAACTTTCACTCAACATCTTCATTCAGTGCTTTTCCCTTTGTCTGTGTACCCATCTTCTACGAATTTCTTATACCAATCATAAATCTGTTTATGACGAGGTGGAACTTTATTGAACTGCACGCTGTACATCAACAAGAGGTTCACTTTTTTCATACTGTGACTTCGGTGGCATCTCCATTTCCTCGTAACAGACAACAGCACCGCTTGTGGCAGAGAATGGAACTAATAGGTGGGGGTTATAAACATTGAACCTTCCTCTATCCAATGATGTGTGGCACGTATTTCGATCTTTTATAATTTGTGAACAATAAAAATGAAAAATCTGTCCCTTCTTTTTGAATAACCCTGTATTTGTTATGGTACTTGTGCATAGTTTCTGCTGCTGAGTAGTGCTGGTGGGTGTCAGCTGAAGGCCTGGCGTTGGTGCGGCACGGTGCAGTGCTGGGGCCGACGGATCGTTACCAGCGAGCGGCGACGCCACGTGCTCGCAGCCACACTCCAGCTCCACAAACTGGACTTATACCACAGTGCTCAAGGATATGACATCGATACGGTTCCACCCATCCAGTTAGTTTGAATTTTATAATGCGGAATTCCGGCACAATACCGAAGTAGAAACTCAAATAAAGACTATTTACTGAGTTTTCAAGAATTGAGAGGACAAGCAACGAAACGATTTAGGACACGTTAAGAGAGATTTCCCTGCAGGAAAGGGTAGCGGAGGTAAGGTGAAATTTGTATGAGTATGTTTAGAGAATGGAGGAACAGATCATACCGAGGAAAATAAAAGAAATGAAGATGCCAATCTCCCCCGCTGGCTCAGTTGGTTGTGGCACCGTGATGGTGTCTGGCGCTGACACGGGTGGTGGAAGTGATTTTCATCATCAGGTCGGTGATTAGGAATTGTGCACTAAAGTCGTGGGTTAAATCCCAAACCGATCCGCAGTGCGTATGTATTGAGGGTATGGTGATTCGTGTGTAGGATGAGAACGTTTAGCTTGGAGTCCCTCAAGGTGTCTATGCCTGAATGAGCCGGCACCAGGTTGCATCCTCTTGCATCCTCATCTATCATTACATAAAATACAAATAACAGTCTATACTGACCACACACTCGATCTCAGTCATCCAGATCGTCAGTAACAAATATCAACATACGCTGGAGAAGGAACGGAAAACCACCCTAGTTCATATTTTCAAGAGAGTTTCCAGGGAAGTCTTCCGTGATTACTGCCTACGCCAGGAATCGGTAATTGTTTCAGAAGAAAACTAAGCTGGTTAGATGGCTTAGAGAAGAGAAGGAATCCGGTCAGAAGGGAGGAGAGGACTGGCCAAGGTGGTAACGAAGAGTTGGTGGAAAGAGAGAAGAAAATAGAGAGGTTTCGAGTTCAGAACTGACCCGGCCAACAACTCGCAACTGTTGATCATGATGATGGGGACGATGACTAGCACATACAATCGGACTCAAACCTGCAAGCCAAGATGTAGAGTATGATGAGATTCACTAATACATACTAAGTGGGAATCATATTCACCTGCAGCTCTTTGTATTTTATTGTTAACTGCACCATCTGGGCCACTTGTACTACAATAATCATTTGAGTACATCAGAAACAGAATGGGCATACGTATTTAAGTCATATGTCCGAACACAATATAGGACCTTGCGAAATTAATACGTAATGCAAGATATAACTGATAAATCGAATCCATCGATATGTAGGCTTGAACCCAAAATGCGAAAGCACCTACTAGCTGCCAGTGACGTTAATATAGTTCAGTGTGACATATGGACGCAAACACTGCAAACTTTGTTGTGAGCTGGAGGTCCTGCTGAACCAACCGCCTAGGACCAGAAATCATCCCTGCTTTGACTCGGAAGTACGCCCTTGAAGCAGTTAAAGCTGATTGCGCAATGAAGCCGTTACAATCCTGTTTACCCATGTTGACATGACAGCACCTCTTTCCAGGGTACATCACTACTATTATTGCTAAGAACCCTAGCGCTCATATTTCCGCATGAATTGACTAGCGAGGAATGATCTTAAAGAGAGAAGTTTTTGGTCAGCCGATTTGTTCATCCCTTTCTTGCGGTTACTCGCGTACTTGTCCCAAGACGGGCATGAGGCACTTGTCGCATACTGCAATACCCAGAACCAGAAAAACAAGTCCAGTAAGACTGAAGGGCTTAACTTCAGCTCACAGGCAGACCCAGGCGCCGAAAAGAAGAATCACCGAGCTACGTCACCGGCTTCAGAACTCGCCATCATCACTCGTGTAATGCTACGAACTTCATCGTCACCGGAAAACTGTGTAACGTCCTGAGATATGTATTTGTTTGTATGCAAGTAGTTCACTAAGCACTCGATGCAGTAACAACTCAGTTAAGTCTACTTTTTTAATTCACACTGCAATTAAAATCGAAATTAAATAAATCATGAACGATTTAATTGTTACAAAAAGTGTGATATTGTCAAAGACTATAGGTTAGTCTGAAACTAACGATACAAAACAATCATTACAATTGTTTATATTAACTATCTTTTCTCAGATTCATTTTTCTATGCCATTAAATAGCAGGAAAGCAAACAAGTGGATTCCAAGCACCACGCCTGTGTTTTAATTATATTAAATAATTATGAATCAAACAACTGTCACAGCGCAGGTAGTCAAACTGCTGTTGACAGAGCTTTTTGGAGTTAACTGTTGGCATAACCTTAGCATATCCTCCATAAAAATGGTTTGATGGAAATCATTGCCGTGTTACTACAGTACTCGCAGATATTTAAGACGGAGAAACTTATACAAACTTTCTCTTCGTGATGCTCAGTATTAACCTCCGCTACAGCTGTCTTTCTCGGTTTCCACGTCCGATTTTAGGTTATAGACTAATAATCTATACGAAAAAATGTAATTTCTTCCATGCCTTAAAAAAAGTAAGAATTATGAGTACAAATTGAGAAGAAAAATTATTTTATTTAACATAAATAGTACATAATGACAAAGGAACTGTGCTGCTAACAATAAACTTTAAGTTTGATCTCTTTCTGAAAGGAAATAAGGCGAAAGTCATCTTTTACAACGTTTTGAATACGTTTGTTTTGTTAAACTACTGTCTGCTTCTACAAACCTCACTCATAATTTTCAGTCCTACGAGTTTCACATTATCACATACGACATAAATAATATGCCGAGTATATTGTGTGAATCGCGGAGCTATTTTAGCAAAAAATAGCTCCTACATCAAAAAACATATTTTTTTTTAAAAAACTAAGAGATTCTGTAATTGACAGTTCCTTTCAGTAGGTCTACCAATCTGTGGAAAATAACTGTATCTGATCTAACTTTTTCGAAACGTAGTTATAAATCTTAATATTTAAAATAAACAATTAATAATTTTCAGTATGATAATTATTCATTGTGTCATTTTTCACATTCCAGAGATATTTCCTCCTCAATGACGTCTGGAAGAAGAATAAAAAGGAATACTAGATTTGAATATTATTCCTTAAAGGTAGCAGTTTGACATAACAGCAGGAAACATTCGCGCTCTCAAATAGGTATACCTATATACAAAAATATCTTATATATGGCGAACTAGTGATTTACAATTACGTATATATCCAGTAGAATAAAATAGAAACAGTACCTAACATAAAAAGTTACGTCTGGAAAGTACTATTCACAATAGACGTGGCAGCAGGATCACACTGGTTTTGCGCAAAGACTACGAGGAAACATTCTTGTAAAATACCACACAAAAAATTCTTCATTCATGAAAGAACACATCAAAAACAAGGTTTTGAATTAAACGAGTATTCTTGAGCCAGAATTTTCATTTCGGCAAATTTCTCACACCTGCATCGGCAAAAAATAGCGATCACAAAACAACAAAATTAATCAGAGTTGGCTAAGACTGCAAGAAGATCGAAGTCAGAATGTCAGTAGTGGTTTTTGTCAACGGAGAATACATGCTTCGAAAATCTGTGACAAATAGCATTGAAATAGTTCAGTATCAGATCTATATTGATCATCGTGTAAATATAACGGACAAGACCCTAGAAGATGATCGACAGCTTTCCTAGTAGGGGTCTTAGTTAGATAACTCACCGAAAAATCACGTATGTGAGCGGATTCTTCTATAATAACGAAGGACAATAATGTCATTGTACTATACAAGGCGTATATTGGCGATGATGCTTGGATGGCTATTGGTGGAAGAATCAGGAATAGTGCATGGAATGACTATAACCATGAGCTGGCACATGATTTAAGGCATAAAGGAGTGAGATTTTTTTGTAGGTAATTGAATCACGGACTGAATAAATTACCATGGGAAATGACGAACAATTCATTAAAAACACTGGAAGAATTGAAAATTAAAATTCCTAATGGACAAGAGTATGTGGGTGGTGAAGTTCCACTATTCCCCTGAATGAATTATAGATTTAAAAAAATGAAGTAGTGAAATTAGGTAACGTAGCACCGGAGCAGATGATTTATTGCAATTAAAAAATAAATTAAATTAATTGACACAACTACATGTTTAACATTTTTGTAGCGGAACTCGTATACACTCTACTGCTTCAGGAGAAGTGATATTATTTTGTTAATGCCACGCCCGTATTGAAGTCCAGTGAGATATTTGGTTTTGGTGGATGCGGGTGGGTTTCCTTGTAGCAGCGACCTCCATGAGTTGAGCCGAGGCCAGCTTCGGAGGACGGCAGCAGACGGCCTTCCGGCTTCTTCCCGCGCCACGCAGCTGCAAGGACGGCGCGGACCACAAGGAAACGGAACCCAACATGCCTCTCACGCCACAGTAAACAGCGTTTCAATAAAGCAGCACTAACTACATGTTGCGGAGCAAATGTAGTGTATATTTAAATACGATAAGTTTAAACGGCTTATTTAGTAAAAACAAATACAATTCTTCCTCTTTCCAGTTGCCCAAGTTTGTTCTTCGAGATTTATCACTCGTCGATTTCAGTGCCGGTAGACGGAAGGCAAGGAAGAGGAAGGAATCCGCTCATAGCATTTTGAAGGAACCATCCCACCATTGCACTGGACTGACTTCGGAAAACATTAGGAAACAGATATGAGGATGGCCCGAAGGAAATTTGAACCCACGTCCGAAGGTATTAAATGTTTACTTTTACAATTAAAATTTAGCCGGCCTCGGTAGCGTACGGGCTAGAGTGCTAGCTCCACGTACCGAAGGTCACCGGTTCGAGTCCGGCCGGGGGTATGGGTGTTTAGTGTTGTGTCTGTGAATGTCTTGTCCGTGTTGTAGTGTCCTTGTGTTAATACTTGATTGCAACAAATCACATTGAGCTGGCTGTATGGCCCAGTAGCCGAATGCCATAAAAAAAAAATATTATATTTAAGTTTTGCACAATTTCCAATATTACTCGGTTTTGATTGCACAGTATTCAATTAATGCCAGCAATGTTAAGAAGCTCACTAAGTGCTGACTGATTTGAATATGTATGTTATTATGTAGCCAAGTGGCTATACTCTCACTAGAGTAATTATCTTTCTCAAACTTTAATGAATAGGTAGCTTTTAAGTGACTCACTTTACATTTATTTAAAGAAACACTTTCGAAAATGCTCATGACACATCTCCGCATTGAACAGAACACATTAAATTCCTGTAGCTGCCTCTTATTAATATTACGGCCGACAACGCTGTGAGTGACATAGTATTTAACAACAACGAAAGTTCTACACTCTTACAAAGATGCCACTAATCTCTTCAGAATGCCAAAAAACGGCTCATACAATAATTATTTATTAAAAACAATTTCAAATTTATTATTCTACTTGGAATCAAACGGTAAACGCTTAAAATGAAATTATACGTAACTTAAAGAATTTAACCATTACTTTGAACCTAACAAACAATTAGTAATCATTAAAAACACACCGAAATATGGTAGGGGGTGCAACATAAGTTATCAGAGTGCTTTAAGTAACAAACTTTTAAATTACAAAATCAATTACAAAGTCTGATACACTGATCATAACCAATTCACATAATATACGGGACAAAATACCGTAAATCAACAAAACAAGTCTTATGTAAGTCCAATAAATAATAACTTACTTTTTTCCCTCTGATTCCGCCACCAAGGTCTGCAGCTGGCCAGTATGAATGGGGGGAGGGCGTGGGGGGGGGGGGGGGAGAAACTGAATTCTTTCCCTAAGTCTAACTGAGCCTGTTGTACGAGCTTACTTTACCTGTTGGAGGAAACGCAATGCGTTGATATTTCCGCCTGTTTACGAAACGTCTAACTTCGAGTGTTCTGTATAATAAATGTTTTTTTTATGAAAAGTCTAATTGATAAGACGGAGATAGTAAACTATTCCACTATTCACCTAAATTATTGCGGGAAACCATATAAAAACTGCATCAAGCCTTGACTCGTGCATGGTCCCGTTGTACCGTCCCGATCCAGTGTGCGGGTAATTTTTTTTTTTATTTTGCATAGGTTTAATTATTTGAAAGAAGTGTAAGTGAAGGGAAATAAGGTTAGAAAAAACATAGCATATTATCTGTATTTGGCTACGGTAGTTTAGTGGCTAACGAACTGACTTCTGGTTCCAAGATTGCTGTTAGGATTTGGTTATAGCGCTGTAATGTTAACTTTAGTGCTTACGGTGCTACACAAATGTTCCTTGAAGAAATATACAGTTATAAGTTCGACACGAAAACTAGAACTGTCTGAATAGCTGCACCGACCGCGCAAGTGGTAACATACAGGGTGTCCAGAAAAGGACTCCCTGATTTCAAAATTAAATATCTCGAAAACAAAGATCGATAGAGGAATGCAGTAAACGGTATGTTTATCGTGACAGCTGTAAGAAGTGTATACAGCAGTTTGAAATAATAGTTACAAAAGCTGCTAACAGATGGCGCTGTAATCGACATACGTAATTCCTAAATAGTGATCCGAAGCCCAGGGTGATCAGTTCCACCATTCTGTAGTGCCAATGTAAACATTTTGAAAACATTGTGATGTGATTGTTTGCAAAGATTGTTTTCATACGATTATTTCACTTATGTATGCTGATATGAGCTGTACAGCGCCATCAGTTAGCAGCTTTTGTAACTATTATTTCACACTGCTGTATACACTTCTTACAGCTGTCACAATAAACATACCGTTTACTGTATTCCTCTATCGATCTTTGTTTTCGAGATATTTAATTTTGAAATCAGGGAGTCCTTTTCTGGACACGCTGTACAAACCGCACCGTGTCTGCGTGATCAAATGACGGTCCGGGCATCCAGGTTTCGATTTTTCGTTGTTTCTCGAAATCATTCCAGGCAAATGCCGAGATGATTCCTTGAACAGACCATGACCGAATTCATTCTCTTTACTTGATCCTTCCTCTCCCTGCTCTAAGTGTACAAGCCGTTAACCCGGAAGCAAAGACAAAACCCAAAAAACTGAATAGCTGGAAACACAGAAAGCTGTTTTATTTTTTAAAGATAACTCATCTGTAGAAATCTTAGTGGTAAACAAGTTGATGAGTCTATTACTTTTAAAAAAGATAAAACAAGACGAAAAACCAAAAGGTTCCTCAGATCAGAGACCAAAACCAGGTGGAACTTATATTTTTAAAGGTCATTTCCATTATTTTTTGATTACTGTTTCATACAGAAAAATTACTGGTTCAAACAAATTTAATACATACTATGCGAGTTTTAAAAAAATGTGTAGGTATTAAATGTTTAAGACTAGCGGTTTCTAAGATCCCAGCAAGAGGTTTAGTAAGAAGTGGGGCTTTAAATTGCACAGACAATTGGTTAGCAGTTGTTTCATCATCACGCAAAGACCGAAGCTTTTTTTTTTTTTTTTTTTAAACATATGGCCTTCGGTCTCTGTGACCATTTAGCCAGCTCCAATTTGTTTTTTGTACCAACTTTTGTATCAGACTTTAATTATGATATTGTGAACACTAGAGTGAGGACAGCACAAGACGAACACAACACTTAATTAAAACCACCCATGCCCGAGGCCGAACTCGTACCGGCGACCCTTGCAATGCGAAGCCAGTGTGCTAGCCCCTACACTGCCAGGGCCGGCGGGCTGAGACCGAAACTTGGCACACGCGGTACAACATCTTGAGACCACTATTACAGGCCGAAGACACAGCAACATTAGACCCTGCAGCCTTTAATCTCCCTTTTTAACGATACTAGATAAAATAAATGATGTATAATTGAGCATATTGTGATGTATAGTAAATTTAAATGTTTGGTCATGTTTTGTCATTGTTTGGTTATATTTACCTTTTTTAAGGTAATATTTTCATGTATATTTCTCAATTCTTTTGGTCTTAAACATCCAAACCCTAGTAATGGCATTCGGCCAACGTTGTGCACGAGAGAAAAGTCCATGTTACTACCACATACAAACACTAGTGATCTGTGCTAGGTGGTGGCGGCTGAAAAGTAGGGAAACACAAGTCTATATATATATATATATATATGAGATTTAGCTTGTGGCAATAACAATAGAATATAAACAATGTGTCATTCTAAGACAGTTAAGAATGCACCTGAAATAAGATTTTAAAGTTGTAAACCTAAATTTTCAAACCACTTTGTAGCATTGCTGGGTGCTTTAACAAAGTCTTCCAATGATCGTGGGCACGCCATCTTACTACATTTAGTGGCAACATGTTGGATCGTCTGTTGTGGTGCACCATGATCACAGGTGGGTGAGGTTCTCATGACCCTCTTACACAACAGTGAGCCACACCGACCATGGTTGGTTCGTATCCTGTTAAGGGCAGTCCATGTTTTATGTGGCAGGTCAAATCCTGATGGTGGATATTGAGCACTAAATAGTGACTGCCACTCCTTTGGAGCTACTTTTTTCCATTCCTGCCGCTATTCTGCTGTAGCATTAAACCCCTTGTCAATCAGCTGCTTTGCTTTTAGTACGGGTGGAGAACGTGATTTCAGACGCCAAAATCTATGAAGCATATCTTCATGGATGGGAAGATCAGTGTTCACTGATATTTTTGTGAACTCACAGATCAGATTATTAAATCTTAGTCTTGGCGGTTCTTTATGGCTCAACACAGGCAACCAGAAAAGAGGAGTAGATTTTAGTGTGGCATTGATAATGCACAGTGTCTGGTTCAGGACTGTGTCAATCTTCATAACATGTGAAATATTCAGCCACACGGAAGAACAGTACTCTGCTGTTGAGAAGACCAAACCCACTGCAGACGATCAGATGATCGAAATGTGGATGGATTAGCTCCACACGTTGATTCAGCAAGTTTCTGGATGATGCTGATTCCTTGTTCTTAGTTTAGCAGCGCTCTTAATCAAGTGTGTCCTGAAGGACAATGTTCGGTCTAGAGTAAATCCACGATACTTGGGGTTAGGGTTCTGTGATAGTGGCATGCCATTGAGTGAGACGTCCAGGGTGATCAAAGGGATATCAGCTATGTAAAGATTGGAACAATAAAGGAGCGAGCACTGATCCCTGAGGCAACCCAATGCTGATCACTTTTAATTTACTGTGCTTATAATCCATCACAACCTGTTCGATAGCATTTTATTTATGAGCTTCGACATTACGTTACAAGCAGTAAGTTTGAGGTACTTGCACATTAGACCTTCCCTCCCTCCACATCGTATCATATACAGTTGTGAGGACTATAAAGAGCTCCATTCTTCAGTTTTATTTCGAAACCTGTTTCTATATGGGTTGTTAATGCAAAAACTTGAACCTCACAACTACGTACTTTTGATCTAAAACCTGCTTGTTCAACTGAAAGGATGCTTAAGATTTGAGGGCTAATCCTGTTATATATAAGCCTTTTCAGGAGCTTATAACAAACACTCATCAAAGCAATTGGGTGATAAGACATTTGGATACTAACCACTCAAGTATCAAAAACAATTTTATGAAATTAACCTCTCACATCAGTACAGTTTACACTTAAATCTACTGTCACACTGTGCAATGTGCGCAGGAGGATTTTCTTCCAGCATTTTGTTCGTCTCCTTATGTCATAGTTTCAGAAATGGAATTATCATTTAACTATAACGAGAAGTCAAGATCGAAATTTACAAAGTACTGAAGTTCATCAAAGGTGCCAGCCAACATGTAACAATCTATCGAAAAGCTGCAATTGGTTTACGGGAAAGATGGGATACCGGTTAGATTCCCCGCTTTAACTGAAATGTACTGATCTCCACATCAAAAAATGAGTTACGCGTATGTATGAAAGCTAGTAATAGTTTACTGATGATTATGAGCTGACACAGGGGTTGACAGGGAAACAACAGTTAACCCTCAGCAACTTTGTCGTTTGTTTTTTGTTTCGTTTTGCTTTTCGCGTTTCGGCTCGTCTAGGTCATCAAGGTCATTAGAGCCGGGAAGGGACTGGGAGCAAGGAGTGGGAAGGAAGTCGGCCATGTATTTATGAAAGAAGTGTACCGGCATTCGCCTGGAGTGGTTTCGAAAACCATGAGAAACCCAAACCTGGATGGCCGGATGGAGATTCGAACCCACGACCTTTGGAATGCGAAGCCAGAGCATTACGATTCACCCTCCACGCTTAATCAGCAGCAACTGTCTCCAGAAATCTGACTGAAGTGGTTTCCCTTCCTTCCCTAGTCATGAAAGGCTAAGCACACGGAAGGGCCTAAGTCAGGGGAGAGGGGATTAAGCGCGTCAAGAGATTGCGTCAGTTTAAAAGAGTCTATAAATAGTAGTGCAACCACCAAGCGTGCCTCTTTCAACACCGGTGATCGTCGGAAGACGGACGTTATGTCTAGAGAAAAGTTTGATTTTTGTGGCAGTGTCTGAGATTAACGCGTGCTTCTAGTAATTTGCGGTAATCGTCCAAGTTGATGTTTTGTCATGTGCGGGAGTAAGTTTATTGGTTGGTGTATTTTATTGTCCATCGAAAGTGAGGATTTTAGTATAATCCCTCCAGTTATGGTTTTTTCATCGAAACTAGCAAGAGCTAAGTTTATATAAGTGTGGCCACAACGGATCCGGTTTAGTGCAATAAAATACCAACGAAATTAATTCCTAGTAGACACTTAGCGGTTGCGCAACTGTTAAAATATTGCCATGCCTATCCTGGTGTTTATATTCTGTTCCAGTTTAGAAGATGTGAATCAGCCATCAATTATTTTTTGGATAAGGGTGTTATAATTTATAATTTTGCAACAAGTTTGCAAGAAAATGATGAGAACTGTGTATTGAGAGGGGGGGGGGGCATTACTATATCGTATGTTTTAATATCAATTTGGTTATTGATTTTAACTATGAAATTAATATTCAGGTAGCAAGGATCCTGATTGCTGTTGATGAAAGACATAAAATGCTTAATTTATTGTTTTTCTATGGCTTGTACATAGCCGGATACATTTAACGTTACGTTAGACATTATGTGTATCTGCAAGCACAAAAGCAATATCCGGCTATACAATCTGCCTGAAGATAGCAAACATAAGCTGAATATTAAAAACTTCATTTAATAAAATTAAGAACATGATAACATCGTGGCCACAAGCCAACAATTGAATGTTACATGAATGGTGGATAAAATTGCCTGAGCGCCGAATTGATTAAAAAAGGATGAACAATATCAAGGCTCAAACTGAATTTGCAAGGAGCTTTAAAGTTCATGAGGTCATTTTCCAGCTAGCTTTTAAATGAAATTGAGCAGAGATCCTGTCTCATGGGTCGATTATGGATCCTTCAAAGTCTTTCAAAACCATGAAACAATGATGGGCGATGGAACACAATTACCAAAATCACCAGCATCAGCAGCGGCGGCGTTGGTCTGTAAGCTGTACCATCAGTGTATGGACTGCATCAATCGACCCAGCCTATGATCGAAGCCAGAGCCCGCCAGTACAGTGCCACTCCGCACTGTGAAATCTGGACACGACGACCGCTGACCACAGAATCACCAAGTATGGCCACTTCTCCTTCCCTCTTCCGAAACTCCTTCCCGAAGTTTCGTTACATGGAAAAGAAACCACAAATTAACATCTGTAGACCCTGTATATGATACGGCATTGGTTGTTTAACTTCATCCCAAAACCACATGAGGCTCGAAGTCAATCTTATTCATCCTTGACCTCTCGCGCGTCGCTCACCCCTTTCGCCGCACAGGTATCCCTACGTTGGGTTCAACACACTGACCCTGACGGCTAGCGGTGCCTATTCACCCTGGCCGTACGAACAATAGCTCGCGTCAGCCCACGATTTCTGCGGAAATTTCCAGCGGAAATACCGTCGCCAACTTCAAAATCTCTCCTGCTCCTTCAACTAGCAACCTCTTTATTCAGTTAAATAGTGAAGAAATTAAGGCAGCCTGGGATATCAATTACATAGATCAGATAATTAATTTACTAAATATTCACAAATATTAAATTAATATGAATATAAAAAATTTAAATACAAATATTTAAATATTTGTAGTACGCCACAATCCTGCGTACTACAACTGCTAGGAACTTTAGGTAATGCAAAATAGGAAATTTCCAATGTTGCGCAAGTAGTTGTTAGCGAACAGTGTTAAGAAACTTCGAGGGATTATTTGTGGTCGCAACAGAACTGCTTTTTTTACTTATTTTTTTATTGTTTTTTCTTCGAGAAGAAGAAATTATTTACCTGGTAAAAAATCTGTTGTGTAAGGAATCTTCTGATAATAAGTTAAATAATAGTTAAATAGTATTCCGGTCGGCTAATCTAACAAATTTAAGTAAAGTTGTGCATTAAAGACTTAAGTGAAATTATTTAGTCTCTATATACCTGTTATCATTTAGTAGTTTTGAGATTTCCTTCTAACCTTCTGTGAATTTCAGAAGATGGTTTAAGGTGGCCATGATCGAATGGAAAGTATCATATATTTTATTAATTACTCGACGCTATTCTAGGCAAGGCGCAAGTAAAGTCACTTAAAAAGAACCAAGGTGAGAAGCTTTATTTTTTGGTATATGCACAAACCAGTAGTTTCGTAAGTGAGTGCAGGTCCGGCGAGGCGCTAGGATTTTGTCATCGGTTAGGAGGCCCTCCCTCAGATCAAGTGGGCGACCTTTATTTTTATTTTTTTGAAACCTTCAAGTACACTATTTTAAATATATAAGGTTTTTTCAGATACTCCACACGCATTACAGATATGTTTTGATATTTAACACAGGATTGGAAAACACGTATCATCATTTGTCTTACCCTGTCGGCCAAGTGGTGAAAATTTCTTCCACCACTAGGGCTTGAGCCAGCTAACCACGTCACAGACGCCGGAAACCATGGTAGTGGTGCACGGCTAAGTGGGCTTTCGAATTATTGTCCCTATTATTTCACAACACTGCCACTTCCAAGCTTAGTTTGCTTAATTGATATTCCATAGGTGGTCAAATTTGTGTTAGTCGTTGTATTCATTAAAACTTACCGTTCTTGGCAACAATCGATACCACGCTGGATTATTGTTCTGTGTGTTGAATCTATTACTTCCGAATAGATAGCCGTGTCAAGTGCGTAAAATCTTATTTTACCGTCCATTTTATCTCAAAACGAGTGCATGCTCGTAAATTTTCGCGAATCCCAAAACCCCAACTGCAGTGGTCGTACAATATTACCCTGTGAGTTTCACGGAGAATGTTTCAATGAACCAGTAAAAATTAATATGGTGTAGCCCTACCAAGAACCATTAATATCGAAGTAAAAATTTAAAGAAGAAAACATTAACCTGACTGTAATGGTTAAAACGACTGAATTTCACCCAGATAATAGGTAAAAGATTAAGGCAGTCTAGATAAAAAATGTTTTGATGCGGTCTCTTCTGACTAGTGTGGTGTGAGATGATGTGAAGCGAAGCCCGGAGAAAGCCAGGTCACTTCAGGATGTGGCAGTCGCACTGACTCAGCTGGTGACGTCACGGCCCACTCAGCCAGCGCACGCCTGACGTCAGAGCCCTCCTCTCGGCTCTGAGACCCCAAACTGACCGTCATCGCTTGTATCTTAAGCATTGGTTTACGAAATCGTTGACGAACTTCTGCTGCATATTGACATTATGCCTGTCGGCGGCTTTTACTAATCTTCTGTCAAACTCCCTTTATTTACTACTTCTTACAATTCGCCAACATTCCCGTCACTAGTAACCTCTATGTTGATTAAACACGACATCGTTCCATACTCTTCAGCTACAGAAAATTTTGCAGCTAGTAATGTGCACTTAATATACACTGTCTGCGTAATAATCGAAATTATTCTTGAAGGCAAGTTAAATTTATCAAATTCCGAGGAAAATTGATATTAATCGATTTCTTCTCTAATTCAATGTCTTCTCCAATTTCATTAAGTAATGAAGTCTGTACCCTCTCATTAATTCACAGAAATTTACTTGTGAAATTTATTATTTGTTGTAGTTTTCAGGTGGTTCCCGCGGACTTCTAGGAGAACGCTAGGAGAGTTTCCACTTACCGCCTTGCAAATACAAATTTCACTGACGGACAATAAATCATTTGAGATACGAATCGAATGACTGTAGATTGATGATCGCGCTTTTTTTGCACTCCTAGCTTTCCATTTAGTCGAAAGATTAGTTTTTCTCAAAACATCTATGTTTTTCATTAAATGAAACTGGAAAACACTTATATACAATTGATGTAATTTAAGGAATTATTGTCATCGTTTGGTTTGCTGCCTAAATCGAATACGTTCTTACAGTACATAGAGCAAAATGTATTGACAAAATATTAATGTTTACTTTTGTTCAAGTATACTGTTTGTTAAGCATGTTTTAATCATATCGTTTTTGTAGTCGTTACCAACAAATAAGAAGTATTTAACATAGCTGGATTAAAATGAATGAAAAAATAAGCTGTGTTACTTTACTCTTACAGTTTCAGCGATTCAAATAATTTATGTGTAGACCTACATGTTTATTGAAAAAGAATTTCGTACTTACTGTGAGCAGAGTAATAATTGTCGATGTAAAGGATATATTTTTAATATATAGTTTATATAATTTCTTCGTTCAAGTTAGTAAAAAGTTTCTGACCATCAAAAATTAGGACTGAAAATATTTTGTTACTAGCTGTTACCCGCGACTTCGTACGCGTGGACTTGGAGTTTCAATTCCAGAATTGGATATAGAAAACTGTTAGTAACGTAAGATTTGTCCCAAACAACACCTAGTCGACATAATATGATGGAAAGCCATCATTATATCATCCTATCATCTAATCTGTCTCATGAAGAGAATCAATTTACAACATATTTAAAAACAGAAAAGTAAGCGAAGGTGCGGGGATGTGTGTGTGTGTGTGGGGGGGGGGGGGGGTTAACTGATGGCAGCTTTATTTCAGCTTGGTTTTTTCTTCTTCATTCAATATGAGCATCTGAATCTTATAATCTAATAGCAGCACATTGTCTTCTAGACCTGCACCTTAGGCCAGGTTTACGTCCGTAAGGCATGTCAAAAAGGAAGACAAATTGGTGCCAGAAACTTTTATACAGACACAAATGAATAGTACAGTGCAGAGCAAATTGACTTCTATACTAAATAATAAGTTTTGTTTCTTATCGAAATTTATTAATAAATCAAACACTAACAGATTGCGTGACTGAGCAACCAACGTAACATTACAGACTAACACACGAATCTGTCTGTCTTTCATCATTCGATAAGTTCTTAAAATTTCGTGACTAAAACTGTTATTCATGCCGAAAAAATGTCCTGTGTCCTTCCTACACTATTTCATTGTTAAATTCCATCAATATTGATATAGCCATATAGTCGTCAAAACGTAACAAAAAGACAGAAACTTACTTCCACATTTATAATATAATAGCTGGTACCCACAACTTCGTTCGTGATTGTAAAGTATTCATATTGACAGCTGTAGACATCTAACCACCATAATGCACGATGGGAGACTCGATACTATTACCACACACAAATACCAGTCTTCTGCGATATGTAGTTCCGGCAGCAAAGTAAAATTTACGGATACACACAAGTCTTTGGATGAAATACGAAAATATTCATGATCGACCAATTTCGAACCCCATATCTCACACACTCCCACAGTTACCGAATTTCGGCCAACGTTGTGATCGATGGGTGACTCTTTGTTACTACCACACAAAAACGCCGGTAATCTGCGATTGATAGTTTTCACTTAAAAGTGATACAACGTGACACATGCGTCTTTGGCAGATGTATGAAATTGCCACAGGTCGATCACTGTCAACCCCCATATCTCCCACACCCCCATAGCTACCGACATCTAACAACCATAGTGCACTACATGAGATACGATTCTACTACCATACACAAACACCAATGTTCTATGCTATGTAGTTGTGGCAGAAAAGTGACATATGCGGAGACAGTCGAAATACGAAAATATCCTTGGTCGGCCACTTACAACCACCATATCTACCACAGTACCACAGTTTCTGCAATTCGGCCGCTGTTGTGATCGAAAGGTGACTCTGTGCTACTACTACACACAAACGCCAGTTATCTGTGATCTATAGTTTTCGCTGAAAAGTGATACACCATGACACTTTTGTCTTTGGCAGAAGTATGAAATTGCCACAGGTCGATCACTTTCAACCCCCATATCTCCCACACCCCCATAGCTACCGACATCTAACAACCATAGTGCACTACATGAGATACGATTCTACTACCATACACAAACACCAATGTTCTATGCTATGTAGTTGTGGCAGAAAAGTGACATATGCGGAGACTGTCGAAATTCGAAAATATCCTTGGTCGGCCACTTACAACCACCATATCTACCACAGTAACACAATTTCTGAAATTCGGCCGCATGTTGTGATCGAAAGGTGACTCTGTGCTACTACTCACACACAAACACCAGAGATCTGTGATCGATAGTTTTCGCTGAAAAGTGATACACCATGACACTATTGTCTTTGGCAGAAATATGAAATTGCCACAGGACGACCACTTTCAACCCCCATATCTCCCACACCCCATAGCTATCGACATCTAACAACCTATAGTGCACTACATGAGATACGATTCTACTACAAAACACAAACACCAATGCTCTATGCTATGTAGTTGTGGCAGAAAAGTGACATATGCGGAGACAGTCGAAATACGAAAATATCCTTGGTCGGCCACTTACAACCACCATATCTACCACAGTACCACAAGTTTCTGAAATTCGGCCGCTGTTGTGATCGAAAGGTGACTCTGTGCTACTACTACACACAAACGCCAGTTATCTGTGATCTATAGTTTTCGCTGAAAAGTGATACACCATGACACTTTTGTCTTTGGCAGAAGTATGAAATTGCCACTAGGTCGACCACTTTCAACCCCCATTTCTCTCCACATCCGCATAGCTACCGACATCTAACAAAAACAGTGCACTACATGAGATACGATTCTACTACCAAACACAAACACCAATGCTCTATGCTATGTAGTTGTGGCAGAAAAGTGACATATGCGGAGACAGTCGAAATTCGAAAATATCCTTGGTCGGCCACTTACAACCACCATATCTACCACAGTAACACAGTTTCTGAAATTCGGCCGCTGTTGTGACCGAAAGGTGACTCTGTGCTACTACTACACACAAACGCCAGTTATCTGTGATCTATAGTTTTCGCTGAAAAGTGATACACCATGACACTTTTGTCTTTGGCAGAAGTATGAAATTGCCACAGGTCGATCACTTTCAACCCCCATATCTCCCACACCCCCATAGCTACCGACATCTAACAACCATAGTGCACAACATGAGATACGATTCTACTACCAAACACAAACACCAATGCTCTATGCTATGTAGTTGTGGCAGAAAAGTGACATATGCGGAGACAGTCGAAATACGAAAATATCCTTTGTCGGCCACTTACAACCACCATATCTACCACAGTACCACAGTTTCTGAAAATCGGCCGCTGTTGTGATCGAAAGGTGACTCTGTGCTACTACTACACACAAACGCCAGTTATCTGTGATCTATAGTTTTCGCTGAAAAGTGATACACCATGACACTTTTGTCTTTGGCAGAAGTATGAAATTGCCACAGGTCGACCACTTTCAACCCCCATATCTCCCACACCCCCATAGCTACCGACATCTAACAACCATAGTGCACTACATGAGATACGATTCTACTACCATACACAAACACCAATGTTCTATGCTATGTAGTTGTGGCAGAAAAGTGACATATGCGGAGACAGTCGAAATTCGAAAATATCCTTGGTCGGCCACTTACAACCACCATATCTACCACAGTAACACAGTTTCTGAAATTCGGCCGCTGTTGTGACCGAAAGGTGACTCTGTGCTACTACTACAAACAAACGCCAGTTATCTGTGATCTATAGTTTTCGCTGAAAAGTGATACACCATGACACTTTTGTCTTTGGAAGAAGTATGAAATTGCCACAGGTCGATCACTTTCAACCCCCATATCTCCCACACCCCCATAGCTACCGACATCTAACAACCATAGTGCACAACATGAGATACGATTCTACTACCAAACACAAACACCAATGCTCTATGCTATGTAGTTGTGGCAGAAAAGTGACATATGCGGAGACAGTCGAAATACGAAAATATCCTTTGTCGGCCACTTACAACCACCATATCTACCACAGTACCACAGTTTCTGAAAATCGGCCGCTGTTGTGATCGAAAGGTGATTCTGTGTTACTACTACACACAAACACCAGTTATCTGTGATCTATAGTTTTCGCTGAAAAGTGATACACCATGACACTTTTGTCTTTGGCAGAAGTATGAAATTGCCACAGGTCGACCACTTTCAACCCCCATATCTCCCACACCCCCATAGCTACCGACATCTAACAACCATAGTGCACGACAGGAAAGACGATTCTACTACCACACACAAATACCAAAAGTCTATGTTATGTAGTCGTGGCAGGAAAGAGAAGTATACGGAGATACGAATTTTTGGTCGAAATATGAAAACGCCCTGCACTGACCAACTTTAAATATTATATCTCCCACATCCCCACAGCTATCGGCATTCGGCCAACGTTGTGCACGACAGGAAACTCCATGCTACTTCCATCAACAAACATCAGTGATCTGTGCAAGGTAGTGGTGGCTGAAAAGTGAAATATAGGAAAAAACACGTCTTCTATTTTTATATATATATAAGATTTGCTGTAAATATGATTACCTTCTGCGATACAGATGTGCTAATATAATGCCAGCACATTCTCACTATTGGCCGTCTCCCATCCCGTCCTGGATTTCGATCAGAGAATATAGTCAGAAGGTGTTGAAGTTAGCTCAGCACTTTGTTGAAACGTCGTGTTTTTGCAACAATATCAGTCATCAAAACTGAAGAGACTACACTGTATCGACACAGTGTAGATGTATTAGTTTAAGATATGTAGCCGGCGAGCAGAGATGCGGGGTGTTGCCACCTGTTGTGTGCCGATAAACGTGCTGGTTTGTATCGGCGGCTCGCTTTAACGGAGGTCTGGATTGCCTTGCGGTCGTTTTGAGGGTCTCCTTCCGGTCGGCATCGGCTTCTGTAGCGCCGCGATAATCGTATTGACAGAGCAATTTCCTCGCCAGAAGTCACCGGGAAATTACCCGCAGCCCAGCGCTCGCCGCAGATTTATCGGCGGCCTCGGCTGCGCATGTGGACCAGAGCTCCCGTGCTGACTACCAGAGGGCGGACCATGGGTTTCAATCCCTTCTTTAAACGACAAAACAATCCTCTGTAAAGGACTTCCTTCGACATGACCTGTATTCCAGCACAGCCACTGCTATCTTGTGGTCCTCAGAAAGAATATAAAAAATTTAATTCTAACTGAATTAACAATACCATAACAATAAATTATATGTTTTTTTTATTTTTTAAAAATCTAAAAACTAGGCTTTTTGTGGGAATGTGAACTAAAAAGTTAAAATAATCGTTAAATAGCGATAGGATACCCCCACAAATCAATTTGACTACTTTTTTTGGAATAATCATATATATTATTTCTATAACGTGTTTTTTCTCACAATCCATTATCTTCCTTCATATTTATTTTTTTTTGCTGTCGTCAGTGTTTCGAATGGTTTGATGCAATCCTCCATCCCTTCCTATCCTGTGCTAACCTCTTCATTTCTACATACCCCTTACAACCCACGTCCTCAATTATCTGCTTCATATATTCTAATCTCTGTCTTCCTCTACAGTTCTTACCTTCAACTGTTCCCTCCACTAAGAAATTAACCAATCCAGCATGTCTCAAAATATGACCTACCAGCCTGTCTCTTCTTTCTGTAACTTTCTTCCACAAACTTTTTTTCTCACCCATTATTTCCAAAACTCGTTCATTTCTTACTTTATCTGCCCACTTAATTTTCAGCATTCTTCTGTAGCACCACATTTCAAATGCTTCAATTTTCTTTATTTCCGGTATTCCTAAAGTCTGTGTTTCCCTACCATAAAGTGCTGTGCTCCACACAAGAGTTTTAAAAAGTTCTTTCTAATTCCTAGATCAATATTTGAAACTAAAAGGTTTCTCTTTATCATGAAGGCTCTTTTTGCTAGTGCTATTCTGCTTTTAACATCATTTCTGCTTCGGCCATCGGTTGTAATTTTACTTCCCAAGTAACAGAACTCACTCACTTCTCCTATTGCAACCGATCCACCGAACCGAAAACGATAGACGAGGTATCATTTTAAAGATTAAGGTAGCCGCTTTGATTATATCATATTTTAATGAAGTAATTTTTCAGATTCAACAATTAAAGGTCAAAGTTTTAATATTTCTAAAATGTCGTTTTTTGTTTCACGAGACATTTATAACCCTGGATACCTAACTTTAATCGTTAAACGAAGTATCATTTAAAAGATTAAGATCTCCGCTTTGGTGGAATCTTATATTAAGACAGGAATTTTTCGGAATTCGACCCTTAAAGTCCAAAAGTATTAATATTTCTTTAACGCGTTTTTGTGTCAAAAGTCATTTATCTTCCTTGATATCTAATAGATATAGATAAATGAGGTATCATTTTAAAGATTAAGGTCTCCGCCGTAGTTGCATCATATTTTAAGAAAGGAATTTTTCGGAATTCGATCCTTTGAGCAAAAGTATCAATATTTCTACAACGCATTTTTGAGTCACGTGCCATTTATCTCCCTTAATATATAACTGATATGGATAAATGATGAATCATTTTAAAGATTAAGGTCTCTGCTTTGGTCACATCATATCTTAAGAACGAAATTTTTCGGAATTTGAACCTTAACTGTCAAAAGTAATAACTGTGAATATCGCACGTATAAGACAGTTCAGAGCCAAGAGTTTCCCTCCAAATACAGACATTGGCAGATGTCATGAAGAGGGGGCGGAAAGCGACGTTTCGTCCGGCAGCACGGAAGAGGAAATAAACTTGTTGGCCACCGACGGAGAGGTGTAGATCGACCGCCCAGCTGACCACGGGTGAGACAGCAGTGAGGCAGCCGGCCGGTGATGGAGAGCTGGTCAACCCACCGACTGCACAACTTAGATTCGCCTGCACGGTGTAGCAGAATGACCAAAAATGGGTCATTCCGTACATTTTTATATATATATTTTTGCATATTTATATATATAAAAAGAATAGAGAGAAATTATCGGAAAGAGTTGTCAGTGTGTGTGTGGCACGTGAGCCAGACGCGCCAGAAGGTCGCGGCAGCCTGGCGGCGGCCAGGGACAATGGACACCAGCTACCCTTCTCACGCAGTCGGTCAGGCGTATAATCCCTTAGCTCCGGGGAAACGGTAAACTAAGGTGAACAAACTACCCGAGCCCAAGTTTTACGAACGGGGAATTTCGGAGGTCACAGATGACGGAAATGTCCGAGGCTATCCCGAGTTCACCCGAGTCGAGGAAGACAAGGTTCGCCTATCGTGACAGCCGAAGGGAGGAGCTTAAAAATGGCAGAACCAATCGACAGAGACGTTCCTTTGCATTTTGTAACGATGGTGTATTTTTTTTCATGTACACCACGAGTGTAAGAGGAGGCTTTTTCCGGCGGACGCTGGAGAGAGGACTTGGTTCCGAGCCTTCAGAGGAGAAGGAGCGGATCTGCCGAAGCTGGAGATCGCTCTTGGCTTCGAACCTGAGGGTTAATAAGCGTGTTGTACAGTGAGGTCACTGTGCACGCATCCATTGCGTTTGCACGGACGTGGTGCTTTGTCCGCTATAGCCAAGGGGCTATAGTACTTCCGCCGTCGCGGGAAATACATCGCCGTCACGGTAATCATCCTACAAGTGCAGTGTGGTACTTTTATTCGGTCATTGAGTACAGCCCTGTAACGGCCACTGAATGATTAGGAGTTCTCGCACCCCCAAATATTGAGCTAGCTGGGGCAGACTTTCTTAAAGCCACACTTGGTGGATAATATAAATTATCCTGGCGCCCGGCATTTGAGATTGAATACAGTTGATGCCAATACTGTGTTTGATTTATGGTTCCCCTATCATTGTGAAGGGAGCTTTCATTTAAACAAATCAAGTGTGTAGCTTTCTTGCTTGCCAATTGACATTGGGAGTTTGTTTCAAGATTAATTTAATGGTGGTTGTATTTTGATGCTTTTGTTTATTTGTTAATATGTGTTGGCAATTGTAAGAAGAGGCTTTGCATAGTTCTTTTTATCATATTTCAATGTGTCAATGTTAACGATAAATAAGCCTCGCCTGTACGCCATTTGAGTACCAAATAAATTAGCGGCCTAAGGTTTCTTTTAATCATATAAAAAGAAGTAAAAGGTTTTCACCCTTACCTCCCCACCCTCGCTAACCGCCACAACGGTAATCACCATTCAGAAAAAGGAATTTTTGCATCATCATCGTTTTACCCTAGATATCGCCCCGAGACAGACTCTCTTGCTCCACAGAAAAAGTGATGTAAAAAAGAAAATTTAATCTTTGTAAAATTTTGTCAAATACAGAAGTAAATAGTAAAGCCAGATGTGAACCTTGTTTTCACTAGATCCCATCCAGTCTTTTAATGTGTCATTTTGTTTGGTTAATTCAATAATTCATGTTTCAATAATAATACATTGAGATCTGGATGTCGCTTCCCTCAGAATAGGGTACACTCCAATCTCTGGCGCCCACCTAATTTTTTTAATACTTAATATTATTTCGAAATGAATGACAGGTAGCAAACGGCCACAGTGAGGTCGAGAAGTCGCTTTCCTAACATACGGAACACTTCAAGCTTCAACAAGTCTTCATAAAATTGAAATATATAAATTAGTAACCAGGCCAGTTTGATACGTATGCAGTCAACGTTTGTTTAGAAACCACTTTAAAATCATCAACTACACCTGCTATTAAGCTGTAAAAGCCACGAGACTTTCCTATACAGCGCAACCTGATACATGTAGACAGCTGGTCAAGCATAAATGTAACACTCACTTGACAGATAACTTGATCTTCGGCATGGTTGACGTGACAGCAGACCAAAATTAATAAACAATTTCACACAATTGTGACACATACTACGAGAATGAATCACTGTGAGGCCCCGGAGTCTTACCACTCACCCACCACACTCGGTCAAATGTCAGTCGCTTACTCTGAAGCCGATAGATTAATTATAGACTAATTAACCTGCGGTCTTCGTCACAGAGTTGTGTAAACCGCTCCTGTAGTAGCTGCTAACCTGGCACAATAACAATTCAAGGTAAAGGAGACTTTAACGTGGAATTCATATTACTGAGTGTCCCAGCGTGCTACACATTATCAAAGCAGAGATTTGCCAAGAAGACTAATCTTGTCATGTGTGAACTCAGACACTGAGTCCGACTTAAGTATGGACTTCACACTTCTGTGGACACTTTAATACAACTGAACGGAAAATGTTTCTATACTTACTACATTACATCGTGTACCTATACTGATATCAAGTAGAAACGATAAACCTACTCGTCTAAGACTGGAAATTAATCCGCGTAAAAAAATAAAAGACGTAGACAGCAATAAACCAATTTGTCTCAAATAATGGTAAAGAATTTATATAAATTGCAGTTATATCTTCAATATTAAATAAATTTTGTCTTTATACTACTGTGATCGCTAGTTCAGTTTTTTATGTGGCTCAGTAAAATAATCATTAAATTTTACTGGAGTCGGAAGTCGAACCTGGGACGGTAAGATGCTATGTCAGACTCCTTAGCCACTGAAAACACACTTTCGTACGTAGTAGTGACGGTTAAACTTTCTTGAAAATTTATGTTACGTAGTTTCTCGTTAGTCTCTTCATTTATGGTCAAAGACTACTGTAAAAGAATAAAAGTACACAGAGAGATTGTATAATGTTTTAGTTGTACTCTGTTAAATTACATCAGTTGCAGGTACTGAAAAATTCTGACAAGGTCTACTGCAGCTACAAAGTTTGTAAAGTTTAATTCAGAATCATTAACGTATGGCACTTAGAAACCAAAGTTTAATCACTGACACCTCCAATTCATATCATATATTCTGACGGCGTTAATATTCAACTTTTTTGGATGGAAAATACATAAATGATAAACGTAATGAAATAAAAAATTGTATAGACATACTCGTTTTATTTGCTCAGTTTTCCCATTTATTATACTCTTTCCCGTATAATTTTATGCCTGCGTAGATGTTATTGAAGGCGGGCGAGGATTGGGACAAGCAACGGGAAGGAATTCGGTCACATCCCGACATTCGCATGGAGCAAGGCTGCCCAACCCCAGGCCCACGGGCTACGATGTGTTCATACTTAGTCTCAACGTTGTACTGTACTAGACAAATTCAAACACTAGAAGAGTAAAAAATAAAGACGTTGAGCTGGCTGTATGGCCTATGTAGCCGAATGCTCTAAAAAAACAACAAAAAACAGCAGTGGTCCAGAATATGCTAGCTCTAAAACCTCCGCAAAGGTGTCATCGATGGTTTTTACTTTTTGATTGAAACTAAACAGTATTAACTTATATTTTAATATCTATTGTAACTGTAGACAAGTATTATGCGGCCCGCAGGCTTGCTTGGAATAAAAATCATGTCCCGCAGGCTAACTTACAACGAAGTTGTCGCCCATCTGCAAAATTGGTAGGGCAGCCTTTTCGGTAAATGAATGAAAACTTTAATCTGGATGGACGAATGAAGATTCGAACTCGCATCTTCCCGAATGCCAGGCCCGAGCATTAACAAGGAATGACCTAAATATTTAAATGATCAATAATTGGATCATTTCATAACTGTAATGCTGTCAAGAACGGAACAGAACAGATACTTGTAGCTGCGAATCAGCGAAGGAATTTTCGGCGTACCCCAACAAGAGGCCGGTATCGGGTCCTTGTTCCCGAATGAGCCAAGTGTTACACACAGCAGAGAGTCTGACCTGGTCTGCTGGGACGTCACTACTGAGACGAACGTGGGTCGGCATATTTTTACAGTTTGTGGAAAGAAAAGCCAAGTAAAACTTTTTTGAGGTTAATTAATTTTTTTTTACTTATTGCTTTACGTCTCGTCGACGGCTAAGGTCATTAGAGGCGGGATGGGACTGGGGACAAGGAACGAGAAGGAATTCGGCCATGGCCTTTTTGAAGGAAGCATCCCGGCATTCGCCTGGAGTTATTTGGGGTAACCACGGAAAACCCAAATCTGGATGACTGGACGAGGATTCGAACCCGCATCCTCCCGAATGCGAGGCCAGAACGTTAACCGTTCACCCAACACGCTCGGTGAGGTTAATTGAGCGATAGAGGTTTGTTCGGAAATGTGCCACGCATGTAAAACAGCGCTTAAGGTTGTTGTTTTTTCCGTTCCTTTTTCTGCCAACGGACTGGGAGTTGGGACAGGTTGCGGAGTGCAGAAGGGACAGTCAATTCGTGGCTGTGACTGAGGCCTGCCGCGGTGTGAGCGCTCCTGGCGTACAACGCGGGTACCAGTAGAGTATTTGCGTGTAGATACTGAGGACCTGCTCGGGACTCAAAGGAGATCTGAGCTCCCACGTCGAGAGGCTCGTCAGCCACTAAATCCAGTGCGGTTATTGTGATAGTGTGTGTTAGTGTTTGGTGGTAAAGTTACCATCCTGCATAGGCTGAATGGTGGACGGGGGAACCTCTGGTGCTGAGTGAGCACAAAATCACGGTAAATATCGTTGAGTAACAAAACTGCATTACTCTTCGGTTTCTGTCGAACCCGAAGCAATCTGACAGGGAGACCTGCATCGATAAAGAGATTCTTCAGTTATCTTTGTAATTACTATAGCTGTGGACAGATTAATTGGCGGGTCAGTGTGAACGCGCTGTTGCCGTACTTGGGGACAAACTCGCGATGCGCTCTCTTTCTATCACCTGAAAATTGCAACGCTGTGCGGCCTGTGTTGCCTAGTCCAAGCGTCAACAGCTCTCTAACCACCCCCAAACCTTCCACCTCCCTTTCACTAAAATGTGTGAACCTGAGAATCGGAATTAGAAAGTGTCAGTGTGAGTGTGAACTTGCTCGAGAGAGGATATTTTGATTTTTAGCGATCTACGATTTTTACGTGCGATTTAAATAATTCCTTTTGTTTATTTATTAATTGTAGTAATTTAGTGTAATAATTTTACCGAACAAAAAGTGCAGTAACTTATAATTAGGGAAATTTAGCAAGAGAATCTTGCTACTAAAAATGGATACTTAGGAAGAGACTTATTCTCCTATTCCAGGTGTTTCCGAACTAACGACTCCCAACAAGACGCAAGTCATCGACAGCAGAACCACCGCTGCTGAAGCAGACAACACAGTAAATCTATCATTCACAATGTTTATAAATATTTCAAATTTCTTGTGGACAATGATCGAGAAATTTTGTCTTCTACATGTACGCTAGTAGGAAAAGACTTGAAAGATATGGACGTACTTGATATTGACGAAATAAAAAACTGCAGTGATTTGTTACCGCAAAAAACAACCATATTGCGAAAAAATTAGGGAATGGACAGGCTATTTGCGCTGCAGCTTGTGGTTGTCGGTTTGAGAACTGTCCAGCGCGTGTGTCGTGAGGGAAAATAACCTACGTTTGTTTCTCGAAATAAAAATATGAAACAATACAGCACTCTAACAAAGCTTAGCGACTTTGACAGTCCTTTGTCAGGAGGACAGTACACGAATTTTACGATAGTGATGAGTGGTAATATATAAACAGATAATTTTGTCGTTAATTAAGCAAGTTTTTCAGTGCAGAGGATGACAAAATAAAATTTTGATTTTAGTTATAAATATACAAACTGAAAATAAAATGTAACACGTGGACTTTTAGCCACAAATAAAAGAAGAGTATTTCCATAAGTTTCCTTAGTCTGTCGAGAATTTTATTTTTCTGCGCAGATAATAGAATAATAAATAACAGGTCTTTGAAACCTCCAATTATATTATACGCATCTGCAATGCATAACTTTCTTAACGAAATGACATGCATCAATATTTTATGACAGAATAGTGATCATAAATTACTTAAAACACGTTACAAACCATTACTACAAGTAAAGAGGTGAATACAACTGTTACGCGCACGGCTTGGCAATGGCGCATTTGACGCCACCCGCCAATTAATCTGGCCAGAGCTATAGCTGAGTTGGCGCCCTATTTAGTTCAGATTCATACGTGTGTGTTTGTAAGAATTTGCGCCCATGAATGTAAAGGTCTTACAAACTACATTTGATTGATACGTTCTTAAGTTTTTCTTAATAAATGATAAATTGTGAAGTTTTAAACTTTTATTTTTGTAAATACAGAAAATATTATTAATTGTAAAATATAATTAATTTAAATTCAAGGAATTAATGACAATCTCCTCCAAGCATGATTTTTTATTTATTATTTAAAATATAGTTAATAATTTACTCCTTGAATTGAGATTAGTGATCTGCAAGCAAAGGAAAACCAGATAAAAATTGTTCTTTTGGTATCGGTCTATGCTGATGCGATAGTGAATTTTCTAGTTTCCCTCATTCAATACGCTTAACTCTGACCGAGCGTGGTGGGCGAGTGATAACGCTCTGGCATCGCATTCTGAAGGACGCAGGTTCGAATCCCGTCCGACCATCCAGATGTGATTTTTCCATTGTTTCCCAAAATCACTCCGTTCGAATGTCGGGATGGTTTTCTTAAAAAGCCATGGCTGAATTCCTTGACTCAAATCTCTTCCCGCTTATAATGATGTCGATAAGGCGTAAAGCCATTACTTAAAAAAAGAATCATTATCCGTTCACAGCTTCTGTTTTAACTGAGTTCTGATACTTACCACTTTATATTCGCCTGTTATTTATATGTCAGTGAAAACTTTGTTAAAAGTGTTTCAGTTTTAACAAAATAGTTATGAGCAGGACGTAGAATGGGTCGTGAAAAACGGTAAAAAATATCAGAGTCTAGCCAAAGATAAAAAATGAACAGTTAAATTTGAAATAACGTGCTCACAATAAGCTGTCACACAGACAGACATACAGGTACCATGCCGAAAATATGAGGAACGTCTTCAGATATCCCTGAACGGAAAGATTCGTTGAAATCATGAAATCGAAATTTTGTGGTCTTACAATACTTTCTCTGTACGCCCATAAATGTAACGTTCTGGCCTCGCATTCGGGAGCACGCGAGTTTGAATCCCCGTCCGGGCATCCAGATTTGGGTTTTCCATGGTTTCCCCAAATCACTCCAAGCGGATGCCGGGATGCTTCCTTCAAAAAGGCCTTAGCCGAATTCCTTCCCGTTCCTTGTCTCCAGTCCCATCCCGCCTGTAATGATCTTAGCCGTCGACGAGGCGTAAAAAAAAAAAAAAATTACATCTACACTTAACATTTTAAATCCGAATGTAACTCCTGTCTGTTTGTTACGTTTTCATGACTAAAAGGCTAAACTGATCTTGATGAAATTTTACAAGGAAGTACTACGTATAGTTAGAAAATGATATTTTTCGGGATAAATAACATATTATGTCATGAAATTTAGAAAACTAACACAGACAGATAAACGGATAATGTGTGTATATCGGTTGCTCAGGCTTTGTTTCTGTCGCAGTCAGTTTGTGGAACGCCTTTTCCGTAACTTGTAGCTTTCTATATCCAATTATAGTAGTAAAAATCTATTTGTAAGTCTACTGCACATAATCGCGAGTAACATCTAGGTGTAATAAAAAATTAAGATAATTAATTACAGGTCAAACGTTTTCCTATGACACGCTGTAGAAGCTGGTGTGGTGAGTGAGAGAGGTGTACGCAGTGAGAGCGACGTCCTCTTGAATCTCCGAGCCGAGACGCTGCCAGCCGTATCGCGCGGTCAAAGAAATGTGTGTTGGGCCGCGGTGGGGTGGGGTGGGGTGGGAGGGCCGTTAAAGGCGACGGCACAAGGGGGGCGTGTCGCGGCGGCGCCGCCGTCACTACGTCCGCTTTATGCGCAGGCTCATCCATCCGCTTTAAGCCGCCCGCGTGGCCTCGCCTGTCAAGTGGGACCCACCCCAGCAGAGACCACGACCTGCCCCAACATTCCGATAGCCGCCGGCACACTTCACCGCCCGCAAGGTCATCCGGAAGACGGCTACAAAGCACTACTCAGGGCTTTCAAGAACAGCCGTGTGCCAATCGTTCTCTGCACGCGGGAGAATTTACTTCCTCGACGTCCCGCAGCCCAACCCAATGCAGCAGCGTGAAAGTGCTAGCTAGTCCCTAAACAGACTTCTCCCTCGGTGACAGCATTATGTGGGACTCCCCCTCTTTGATCTTTACGACATGTGGCTGTCTTTAAAGATCTTTTTCTCCGGTCACTGGTCAACTGTGGGTGGAGAGGAGTAGCTGTGTTCCTACACATAGGACCTTATCTATTGGAGGAAAGTGTTGTGTTACCATCTGCCTATGAAACGTATAACTTTTTCTCTTCCGTTTAATGTAACTTATGGTTGCCGACCCTGGTAGCGCGGGGCTAGCGAGCTGGCTTCGCGTTGCAGGGATCGTCGGTTCGAGTCCGGCTTACAGCATGGGTGGTTTTAATTAAATGTTCTATCCTTCCCGTGCTGTTCCATCAGTTGTGCTCATCAATAACACTAGAAGATTTTACACACACAGTTGAAGAATAAAAGAAACAAAGTTGTTTGCTGAATGGCTATAAGACAGTATGTCATTTTAAAAATCAAAATTTTGGTTGTGAGGCGGGCATTGGGGGCCGTCCCTGCATTTGCCTAGATGATTGCAGTAAGATGCCTAAAAACTGCAATCAGGACCGTTGTACCTCCCTGAGCAGTGTTTATGAAGAGTTAAAAAAAACGCGGGTTTGAATCCCCGTCGGGGGATCCAGATTTGGGTTTTCCATGGTTTCCCCAAATCACTCCAGGTGAAGGCCGGGATGCTTCCTTCAAAAAGGCCTTCCAGTTCCTTGTCCCCAATCCCATCCCGTCTCTAATGACCTTAGCCGTCGACGAGGCGTAAAGCCGTAAGAAAAATAATAAAATAACTTAGTCCGCAACCCGTAGGCTGGTTGGATCCTCGCAAAGAAGGCATACTAAGCCATTGTATCAGAAGTAGGACGACCAGCTCCTTTCCTCCGGAACTTGCAGTATAGCGTGAAATCCGAACCACGAAACGCCCTGACTTTTCTCAAAAGATCAAACACAATTCTCAAAACTCCCTGTCTCACTGGGATTGAACCCGCGACCGAACCAAGAACTTCCGAAAGCAAGCGTCTTAGCCACCGGACCGCTCTTCAAAGAGTACTGCGGCTCATATTCTGTGAAGCGAAACAAATCCTTAAATATTAATTAAGAGATAATCAAGTATAGCGTTGAAACTGGTGCATTTGGATGAAATAAGACGAGTTTCTCGCCTGTCTGTGAATTTTTTACAATGCCATATTCGATTACGGCTGTAGGCTGTTACCATGAAGGATGGGAACTTTGTTGAGAAGATGAACTTTGGTGATATACCGCTCCTTCCCCAGTGTCGTATGTGTTATAGTAGGTTTGGATGACTATGATAATGTGTGTGTGTTGTTTAACGTCGCCATTTGACTGGCGAATCACCATCAACAGTGTCGTATGCCCTCTCTCCATACGCACTGCGGAATTTAATCCAGGACTTTGGTGCACAACGCTGTTATTAGGAACTAGCAGTCTTCGCCCACTTTTGGACACGCGAATGAAATATTATTTAAGTTTTCATTTTTTAGAAGGTGTGTGGGGTTGAATTTGCAAGAAATGGCACTGGTCTATGAATAATATAAGGGACGCATTTTTACTATATTAAAATCTTACATTTTATTTGTCGATTCTGAGCGAAGTCGTACGTGTGGTAAAACGCTGTCGGAAATCCTGCTCAGCAAAAATCTTACGTGTCAGAATCGCACGCGTAGCTAAGGTAACTTTGCAGCAAACAACTTGCAACTTTCTCCATTCGTGTCTGATCTGTAAGAGCGACAAGTTCGTCCTCGGGTCGAAATAGATCGGACCGCAGTACCCGCCAAGATTCTCGTCTTCTACACGTCGTAGCATAATTACTACAACATACACTTTTACGTCGCGTGGAGTCGCAGATGTATTTTCCATGTGACCAATTACTCAATTTTGCAATAAACATCAAGGCTAACGGCTTCAGTATTTCATTCCACGAATGCAAAGCCGTATGATTCTCCGTTCTCATGAAGCCTACAGATAATATTTTTAGGTGTCAGACAAGCACAGAAGACTAGCGGCGTGGTGCAAGAAGAATACTTCGCAAATCTTAGCTAATGTGACTGAGTACAGACTATACACACAGGCATCCGACAAAATCAGTCACGACAATAGTCATCCCAGCCGCTTGTAAGGCGAGGCTTGCCTACGAAATATCCACAGCGCTGGCATAGTGACGTAAATAAATCCTAATATAATTTGTAGAATATGGTAGAAAGCTCCATAAGTTGTACAAAATTGTCTAACTGTAAACTTTTCTGGAAGCTTGTTGAATTGTGTAGAAACGTATACACAACTCTACAAAGTTCGACCCGATCCCAGAAAAGTAAAAATATTCCTTTAAGTTCAAAAGTACTATGGATGGGAATATCCTTTGCCAAAGAACAGATAGATGGTCTAGAACACACTGGAAAGGTGAAGAAAAGTGAGTTAAATAATTGTAGTCGCTGGAACGAAGATTCGAACCAGAGCTGCACGGTTGACAGCCGCGTGCGGTACAGCTGAACTAAAGCGTCAAACCGAGCGGGGTGGTGTAACGGCTAGCGTTCTGGCCTCGCATTCGGGAGGACGGCGGTTCGAATCCCCGTCCGGGCATCCAGATTTGGGTTTTCCATGGTTTCCCCAGATCACTCCAGGTGAATGCCGGGAAGCTTCCTTCAAAAGGCCATGGCCGAATTCCTTCCCATTCCTTGCCCCCCATCCTTTCCCGTCTCTAAAGACCTAGTTGTTATAGGAGACGTTAAGCAGTTAAAATAAATAAATAAATAAAGCTTCAACTGCTTGGCGAAACGGTGAGAGGGCTACTTGGGCTGAGCCCAGCTCGGCCGGAGTAGAGGCGCGCCCTGTGGGGCGCGCGGAGTATTGCCGACTGTGGTGGCAAACTGTGGAGTATCGACACAATTTAAGTTGCGAAATTTTCGGCGACATTTCTGTCATTTTAACTAAGAATTTCTCGGCTCCTAATTGCCTGATTTGAATCGGACAACTTTGATTCAACACGAAATTTTGCAACCAAATGTAGACAGTATTTTTATCCTTGTTTCAAAGGGTAAAGGTGCAAAATTTCATCGAGATCGGATGAAAACTGTGAATTTGTACGAAGAAAAAACAAATAAACAAACATACATACTTTCATCTTTATATGTATAGATTGTTCATCACTAACTCTCCTAATTTGTTCCAACCGCAGGAATGGAACCAACTAAGATCGTATTAGCACCGGTCACCATCACGGTGCCTTGATCATCTGAGCCAATTGATAGAGTATCATTCCCTATAGGAAGTGTTGTGTCTTGGATTTTAGTGCCTTAATAATTTACTCGGCGCCAATTGTGACTGCTTGTAAATTTAATTAACAAGTTAACTTGGAAGCCAGAGGGATTAATTTTTATTTGAGAAGCAATATTTAACTATGATAATATAATGCATAAGGGACGCCTGGGTAACACAATAATACTTGAATTAAAAACCACAAATTTTCAATGAGATATAAATATATTTATTAATCTTTTTATTTTACATTTGGCTTTACACCTCGTCAACGAGGTCATTAGAGGCGGGAAAGGGCGGGAGGCAAGGAACGGGAAGGAATTTGGACATGCCCATTTGAAGGAACGATCCCGGAATTTGCCTGGAGTGATCTGGGGAAACCATGGAAAACCAAAATCTAGAAGGCTTGACGGGGATTCGATCCCGCATCCTCCCGAAAACGAGGTGAGAGCGTCATCGCTCAATCAACACACTAGATATTTATTTGTCATTCTAGAAGATATTATATAAACTTTATTGATTTTTAAAAAAGATAAAAAAATTCACAACAGGAGACCTTATGTTATTAAACTTTATAATTACAGGGTCAGTAGCTTAGCTATCCACAATTGACTTGACTCAGGGAAGGCCATAGTGTTTCTCTGTGCGTGTGGTGAAGCACGTTAGGACATTGCAGGGCCGTAACTGAACTCAGATCAACAGGAATTCAATTATTACGGTGCCGTGATGAACGCAACGTGCAGTTTCGTGGAGCAATGGACCTCACCATTGCTTCTAGATGTCTGAAGCGTTGCTATGCAAACAGATTTGCTGCAACACGTTACACAGTGTATGTGTCACGATGACGGGAAGGCATACGACGGCACCCGACAGTGAAATGAGATTACATGGTGGGAAGGTATGCAGTCACAAATTATTCAGCGGTTGCGTTATCGTGGGATGTTATCGGTTGGTGGCAGGACGTTCACCAACTACTTTGCCCTTGCACGGACCGAATACTCAGCTTTGGAGCTATTTGTGTGAACTTAAACAAAGACATGATTTTAACAAACCAATGAATCGCGTAAGCCAATGTGCGAACCACGATAGTCATTATTCTGTTCGTCCGATGTGACTGATATTGAACGGTTTTAGCGTTCTTAACAAAATACAAGTCCGACTGTACTGCTGGTGAGAACGAATAGACCTTAAGTTATCATTCGCGACTACGAATGAAGTCCAGTTCGCCAGAATCTCACAGTCCGATGGAGAAGTGCTTCTCCTCGCGTTGGTCTGCGCCCAGGAAACCTCGCGTCATCCAAGCGCCGCGGCGTAGACATTCACCAACTAACGGACTCTGGAAAAAGTTTGCACCTTCGTGATTGTCCACGAGAGCACAACACTGTAGTGACCCTGACAACCCAAGCGATGACATTAAATTACAGTTTCAGGGAGTACTGGGTGTGGATGGCTAGTAAAATGTCACGTATCCTGTCGAAAATACGATTTTCTATGTTATGATCCCTTACTGAAATGTACTGAAATGAGATAATAGTAACTTGCTGTGTACACTTTTGGCACGTAACATTTTCGTGTTCGAATGAAGGTCTTCGACAGTAACATTCAGCGTAGTACACTGTAAATATTAGTTGCACATTAGTGTTTCTTAAAACGGCCATCTAATAAGGATTTCAGAGGTGGACTTTATGGTCTGCACTTGGTGTGATGATGTATGGATTCACACTGTATGGTTCCCGGTCATGGAAGACAGCCTTATCTACCTTAACGCCTGTCCCCTCTCTTCCTCACTGAAACCAAATATTAATAAACCATGCTATCATATCTTATAAGCATGTCGCTTGTAATTATTAAAATCGAAGAAAAAACTAAATCTATTACAGCATAAAAACTCATCTTCATTGGTAAAGCGCTTCGTCTTCTTGTACAACACAATATCCAATTGTCATCTTTTCAGACCCGCTCGTCCGAAAGAAGACATCACAGTGACCATGTTCAACGTCACAATCCAGCAATGCCATTACCACAACCCAATTCACTCTACGATGAGATTTTGGATCAAAGTGACCTAAAAAAAAAAAAAAAACCCTGAGTGGTGATTAGAAATTATGGCACCACGTTGTCTCCTACAACCGGCCGCCAACTATCTAACACCGCCATACTTTGCCTTAGTGGCTTAGCGACTTTGGTTACAAGGCGATCTAGCAGCTATCCCCAATGACATCGATGAGCCTTTTTAGTCTTTTAGTCAAACGGTTTTTTTTTTAAAAAACTGCTTAACGTCTCCTATAACAACTAGGTCTTTAGAGACGGGAAAGGATGGGGGGCAAGGAATGGGAAGGAATTCGGCCATGGCCTTTTGAAGGAAGCATCCCGGCAGAAGGAAGCATCCCGGCATTCACCTGTAGTGATTTGGGGAAACCATGGAAAACCCAAATCTGGATGCCCGGACGGGGATTCGAACCGCCGTCCTCCCGAATGCGAGGCCAGAACGCTAGCCGTTACACCACCACGCTCGGTCAAACGGTATCTGCCACGAAAAATATATTTTTTTGGTCAGGACAAGGTTTGTTTTAGACTAGACTGTGGTCCGTGAAGATGGGGGTGGTCTGCACGCAGAATATTAAAAATTTAATCGTAACTGCTTTAAAGAAATCATAACAAAATATGAATTACCTGTAGGTTTGGCTAAGTGCGTTAAGGTGCGGATCGGGGTCCATGTTCGAGTCCCGCTCTCCGAGTACCGGTCATTCTGATTGCAGGTTTTAAGCGGTTTCCCACAATACCTAGCCTAGGGTCTCCCACAATACCTAGCCTAAGGTTTCCCTCAATATCTTGCCTAGGATTTCACACAATACCCGGCCTAAGATACCCCACATTACCTAGCATAGGGTTTCCCACAATACCCAGCCCAGTATTTCCCACAATAGCTAGCCTAGGGTTTCGCACAATACCTAGCCTAGGATTTCGCACAATACCCAGCCTAGGATTTCTCACAATACCCAGCCAAGTGTTTCCCCCAATACCCAGCATATGGTTTCCCACAATACCTAGCCTAGGGTTTCCCACAATACCCAGCCTAGGGTTTCCCACAATACCCAGCCTAGGGTTTCCCACAATACCCAACCCAGGGTTTCCCACAATACCTAGCCCAGGGCTTCCCGCAATACCAAGCCTAGGGTTTCCCACAATACCTAGCCTACGATTTACCGCAATATCTAGCCTAGGCCTTCCCACAATACCTCACCTAGGGCTTCCCGCAATACCTAGCCTAGGGTTTCCTAATATGTGGTTCACGGACATCGGGGGCGGCGGACAAAAAAAAAAAAAAAAAAATTAATAATCATGAAAAAATAAATGGAGGCGTGAGAACAGGCGAACTCTGAACACCATGTGTGAGATCCGAGTCGAGCTATCAAATCACAGTTCTAGAATAGCCAATTGTTACTATTACTATTATTAAGGGGTAATCTCTAAGGGGCCCGCCGTTTAAAAAGGTTTGGAAAAGTTGTCCTAGGAGAATGCTGGGACCGTTTGCGATCTCCGCCTCGCAAACAAAACATTTCATAAACAAAAATACACTTATCATTCAGAACACAACAAGTTACACGTCTTGAAGACAGATTGCAACAGAGACTGTACTCCTCTAGGTTAGATTAAGTACCCCTGGTCTAACAAACTCGGTTTAAATTCGCCCTTTCATGATTGATATTGCGTACAACAGGACGCTGCTTGAACGTGGTCCTTAGTTGGCTGGATCGAGGGGGAGGGGGCAGGAAAGCGAAAATTGTTCACATAAAATTGATACCGTACTCCTACTGTTTAAGGCTATAAACGAATATAAGCTATAAGTCAAACTTTTTAAAAGCGATGAATATTTCAATGAGAAGGAAAAATCTGGCATTTGCTGAATTTGATTACACTCTTACTATAACAGTCTATTCGCTACGGTAAATAAGTTTCTAGTCGGCAACATCAAAAAAGAGCGTCTTTCCTCTGGGGTTTAAATCAATGACTGTTTAATAAAGGATTTTTTGTAGGAGTAGTTAACAGAACATGCCGATAAAATTGATAGAGTTGGGTAACAATATACACATACAATTAGGCCCATATGTTACTGGTACGTAGAATCACTTTTAAAATGTTTCTGGTCTTCGGGTTGTAATAGGCTGCTTTAGACTTAAGGGTGGCATATTTTACTGTGTTCAGTTTAACTATATGTTGTGTATATGTTACCGCTAGAGCGCAGATTATCTAGGTAATCTAGGTAATGTGCAAATTAACAAAGGTTGTAACGATTCGCTAAGCTCCCTGTTACATATAACTTTTTATTGTATATAAAGTAAAGGAATAGAATATTTTTCCATTTCTTGGGATGTCCACTGCATGTTCGAAAGATGCGTTTGAAAGGATAAGAGGCAAGGATTTTACGCTTCAGTGAAGGGCAGACGGGCTGGCGCCTTTTTGACAGAGTGGTAAGAGGATTAGGGGTTTCTCTCGGGCCGGCGGTAAACAGAATTCTTTCCTCCCGAAGGAGGCATCGGTTCTCGAAGATTGCCGAGACTTAACGCGGCGAAGAGAAGCACAGATTCACATGACGTCAGATGGTCAGCCAATCAAAGGGAACATAGCACTAAGATTCGGGGAATTTTATGTTCTATGTCGTCTTCGAGCCACAAGAGGCGGAGTCAGAGTTTACCTCCGCGCCGTGGAGAAAAAGACGAGACACTTCCTGCCTGACTTCCCTCCAGTTGGGAGCCCAGACAAGTCCCTGGTGACTTGCGGTCCATGTGTGCTGGGCTGACTTGTGTCCTGGAGACCATCTGAGGCGCACTTCTGACTTGCGACTTGCCGCATATTGCTGGCGTGGCCAGTTACGACGCTCAGCGCTACCTGCCGTGGAACGAACGGTAATGTGTTTCTTCGAAGCCATTCAGCCTGCAACTTCCGTGAAACTGTACCCGTAAGCGCATCTGAGATAAAGATCCTTGCTCTGATCTGATAAACCACTGAGCTAGACTGTGTAACTGTCGAATGCAGGTTAATCATTCGTGGCGTCCCAACCTATTAAAATTCATTATTGTTTGCCATCATCATAACTGGTAACATACTTTGTATTAGAATAATTGTGAGATTTTTAAAGTACAACTATACTTGTTTGCTTGCATTTAAAGGGCTCATTGTACGTCTGAGCGTTGCTTAGAAAGTTGCAAAACCTCTTGTTTAATAACGTAATGGTAAATACGCTCAGATTTGTAGATGCCATTGTAAAAATCTTTATTAAAATGTCTTTTTGTGACAGTTTTCAAATCCCAGAATCATCCAATTCTCATTTGAATAATTTACATTTAATTATAGTATCCTGTATAGCGTAAAAATTATTAAGAATTAATTAATAATTCCCCCCCCCCTGGTGATACGCTACAATTGGCGAACCCAAGCACGAGTAAAACGTGGTATTGAAACCCAGAATTTTTAATAAGTTTCATGGAGTGTTGCAAATGGCTTTTGGCAGTTTTATTATTCTTGTAGAAAATAGATAGTGCATAACTTCATTTTGATGTTGCACTCATTACATGTATTTTGTGTTTGGTTTCTTTTGAAAATTTATGTGTTCTTATGTGCTCATGTGTGTGCTTAATTTTGATGGATAATTTGTGCGAAGGTTCTGTCCGCATGCACTTGCTATGTTTATCCACAACGTTGATATTGATTTTTGTGATCTGTCTGTCTTTTGAAATTTTTGTTTGATATGTGGTGCATCATTTGCTGAATTTGGGGGAGTTTCGTATTGTTTTATTGAACCGCGAGAATTGCTGGAGTATTTCTATTTTTCTCTGTGTTTTGTATGGAGAATTTGTGTGATTTTTTCTTGAGACTTTCGATTTTGTGGGACTTCGGGTTTGATAGTTAGGTCATTCATGAAGCTTAGATCTGGGGCTGTCATAATGGAAAATTTAAATGTAAATTCAGACACCCAGGAGATCATGAATGAATCGATTTCCGACGCAGTTAATCTGGGCACTATTGCGGAAACTCAGAGGGTTGCAAGTGTTGATTTAACTTCCGAAGTGGGGTACAGCTCGCAATCTACCATATGTATTGGTGAGACAGAGACGGAAAATTTTCCAGATGTCCCTGACGAAAGTACCTCAGCACAGTCCAATGATAGAAACACACATGCAACAGAAAACACAGTACCAGCTCAAATTGAAAGCACACTACAACTAACGGATATTATGGCATTCTTAGTTAAATCACAAGAAAAAATAGAGGACATGAAGTCACAGTTTCAAAAATCGCAAGACGACATGAAGGCACATTTGTCAGGAAAAATCGACGCACTTGACAGGCACCAAGACCGTCTACTCCACGTCATTGAGGACAGATTATCGATCTCTCCTCAGAAAACAGAGAAAAGTAATGATAGTGGAGAAGCGAATGTAAAACCTGACATCGCGATTTTATCCGAAGTCAAAAATGATTTGCAAACACAAGAGGTAGATCGCACGCTCAGTGACGATAACTTGTTGGTTATTCGCGGGCAAACCACAATAGAATCGGAATGTGATCACTGCGATCAGTCTGAGGAAGTGTCTCAGCTTGTCGAATTGCAGATTGCCAGTGAATCAGTTGACAAAGTCTCCACTCAGCGTCTCGTGAAAGAAATTTTTAGTTTGAAAGCGAAGATTTCTGAGCTTAATAATTTCAGTTGTTTAAGTGGTACCGTCTCGGTAGTAAAGCGACAGTGGTCAGTGAAACGTAAGACAGTTGTTGGGCACGAGTCGAAGGATCATCAGTACATGTCTTTCATTAAAGCAAGAAGAGTGTCCGTTAATGTTTCAATGTTCATGTGAAAATCGAGATTATTCTGAAAATTCGCAGGCAATAAGCATCGCGTGGGACTTTTCCATCTGTGATTTAACAAGAAGTGCTACACAGGTTTTTAGTTCCTTCCGATCAGAAAAATATTACTTGCAAATGCAAAGATTAAGATATTTTTCTGTAGATAATTTTATGGAGTTAAATTGTGGCTCGTCTTGAGTTCAGTAAACTCGAATGTTAACCAGATCGGTGGCATAAATAACAGTTTAAATAGCCGGTCAGGAAGGTCGCTACTATCAGCTGTTCCCATTAGCAAACGTTTGCGGCGGAACACAATGGAATTTCCAAGAATCCCATTAGGTAGCAGGACCAAGGGTCTATGCTCCGTGGCTACTGCATGCGAAAGCTTTCACGTTCTGCAAAATTCTGTCGAATACGGCAAAGCTGTGTATTCGGGAAACAGAATAGGTTTCCAAAAGAAAATACATGGACGCATTAAAAGTCACTGAATAATCATTTCTAATCATGATTATCTAGCATGCAATGCGGTGATGAAATAGCTGAGATTTAATGTTGTCCGATTAAGTAATAATAAAAATATTGTACTGTATGTGATATAGCTTCTATTAAGTTGAATTAAAAATTAATAAAGTGCAGGTGATGCTAAATGCTGAGAAAGGAAGAAAGCACCAACGCGAAACCTTTCATTTATAGAAGAAAAGGCTAGTTAAAATAAATTCCGCATTCGGAAACTAGATGCTGAACCAACATTTCTTAACTTTATGTGAATCCGCGTGTAACTTTTAAGTCATTCTGACTATCTCGCATTAACGGACACAATTTAAAAAGATGGCTTTACGTAATTCCCGTAATCTTAAAATTTACCACACCGCCTAAATGTTATGCAATCATGAGCATATGGTGTGAAGGAAGATTTTCACGTTTCGCCTCAAGTCTAAACTGTCAATACGATCAAATGGCGAGGTTAAAAGAAATAGTTTCCAAGAAATGTAATGTGCCGTGCAGAAAATAATTTTGCGATCTGTGGTGCAAATGAATGAATTGTATGTAACGTCTGAGCATTTACGCGAGTTACATTTAAAGTCTTTCTATTGGCAGAAGTCTTTTGTAGCGTGTGGTCAACAGATACCACATCGTCTATGGTTGAAACATGGTCAAAGTTACCATTTCAACGTTTACTTCTAGTTATACGTGCGTATAGGGTGGCGAAAGTGCCGTATCAATGCCCTAACGTATAAACTTTGCCTGAGAGATTTAGTTAGTTGTTTTGTTATCACGGAATTTCAAAGGATCGTAAGTAATGGTTACATTTACACGGAGGAAACACAATTTTACTTCGTTGCTTCATTGTATTAAGTGAGGACGAGAGCGGAAAAATTAATATTTTTGGTTGCGATTTGGTGAGGCAACGGTGAGTTTTTATATGTACGGGAAATTCAGATTTTTGTGCTCTGTTTAACGTAAAGTTGTTGCTAAAGTTCAGCAGATTTTGATAGCGAAAGGTATGTTGGTTTTTATTTTTGTCGCACCCGTGTTTGGTAAAACTCATGGATACCCACGATAAGTGCAGGCGTGACAAATATTTAAATAAAGGTTGGATAGCTTGAGATCTTGAAGATGTCTTAAAATATCTCTGTGACAGAATATACAAGCTTGTTTGTGCAATAAGTTTAAGCTGGATCACATACAGCTAAATGTACATATCTTTGTCTTATTATTTTGTCATGTTTATAAATATTTTGATTTTGCTCTAAGTTTAAAATCCTGAAGGGAAAAATTAGTTTAAAAAAAATATATTTTTATTAAATTATGATCAATTAGCTTCCTAACATTTTGTTTAAATCACGCACTTACTTCAGTTTCTCTGACAATGTTCTGCGTATATTGTAGATATTAAGGTTTCATAGAAGTTTTTTTATTATAAGCCTTTATGTAAATAGGTCTATGTGTGATTTATATTCTCATGTATATGTTATTATTGTGTTTAATATATGTTTGTATGAGGGATGGCTATCTGAATTCATGTGTATATAGAGTAAAGGAATTCTAAGACGGCCAAAAGATGTAAGAAAGCCCATTAAAATTCAATTCACAAATCGAGAATCGCGGTGATTTTGGGATCTCATTTAAAAACTGTGGTAATTGTTAAAGTGCTAAATTAGTATGTTTTGGTCTCAACTAAAGTAGAATCACAAAACTCAAAATAAAATTATTATGTCATAATAATTTTCATTAACAGTGGGGCATTATGTAACGATTCGCTAAGCTCCCTGTTACATATAACTTTTTATTGTATATAAAGTAAAGGAATAGAATATTTTTCCATTTCTTGGGATGTCCACTGCATGTTCGAAAGATGCGTTTGAAAGGATAAGAGGCAAGGATTTTACGCTTCAGTGAAGGGCAGACGGGCTGGCGCCTTTTTGACAGAGTGGTAAGAGGATTAGGGGTTTCTCTCGGGCCGGCGGTAAACAGAATTCCTTCCTCCCGAAGGAGGCATCGGCTCTCGAAGATTGCCGAGACTTAACGCGGCGAAGAGAAGCACAGATTCACATGACGTCAGATGGTCAGCCAATCACAGGGAACATAGCACTAAGATTCGGGGAATTTTATGTTCTATGTCGTCTTCGAGCCACAAGAGGCGGAGTCAGAGTTTACCTCCGCTGCCGTGGCAGAAAAAGACGAGACACTTCCTGCCTGACTTCCCTCCAGTTGGGAGCCCAGACAAGTCACTGGTGACTTGCGGTCCATGTGTGCTGGGCTGACTTGTGTCCTGGAGACCATCTGAGGCGCACTTCTGACTTGCGACTTGCCGCATATTGCTGGCGTGGCCAGTTACGACGCTCAGCGCTACCTGCCGTGGAACGGTAATGTGTTTCTTCGAAGCCATTCAGCCTGCAACTTCCGTGAAACTGTACCCGTAAGCGCATCTGAGATAAAGATCCTTGCTCTGATCTGATAAACCACTGAGCTAGACTGTGTAACTGTCGAATGCAGGTTAATCATTCGTGGCGTCCCAACCTATTAAAATTCATTATTGTTTGCCATCATCATAACTGGTAACATACTTTGTATTAGAATAATTGTGAGATTTTTTAAAGTACAACTATACTTGTTTGCTTGCATTTAAAGGGCTCATTGTACGTCTGAGCGTTGCTTAGAAAGTTGCAAAACCTCTTGTTTAATAACGTAATGGTAAATACGCTCAGATTTGTAGATGCCATTGTAAAAAATCTTTATTAAAATGTCTTTTTGTGACAGTTTTCAAATCCCAGAATCATCCAATTCTCATTTGAATAATTTACATTTAATTATAGTACCCTGTATAGCGTAAAAATATTAAGAATTAATTAATAATTCTCCCCCCCCCCCTGGTGATACGCTACAAGGTGATCCATTAAAGTGCCGAAAATTGTTTTATTTCTTAAACTACTTAGGTAATCTGCAAATTACCTAGATAATCTCCACATTACCTACTACACACTCGTTAAAGTGAAAATATGATCCTTGCTGGAACATGTTAGCAATTTATTTTTTGATATCTAAAGAATCAAGTTAATACAATCAAACAATTAACAAATTAATTGATAGAATCAATAATCAATCAAAAAAAACTATAATACGAAGAATCAAGACTACAATATGTCAAACAATTCTTCGAAAAGGACAAAATATTTTACACTTTCTCGCTCATCTGACAACGGCTCAGTGAGTTTTTTAGCCTCGTACAGTCAACAAATCATACTTTTGAATTATTCGATAATCTCGAGATGATTCATTCGTCTTGGATACTTTTATTCGCTTTGCACCTTTAATTATGGATTTATACTTTCGTTTTTGAATCTTCGTTAAAGAGGTTTGTGAAGAATCTTTTCTTCATTTTACTCACCAATTCTGTAATTGCTTATATACTAAGTGTTAAATTTATCTGCTTAAAAATGTAAATCAATAAATCACGACTGAGATTCACGCGCTAACAGGTAGAAACGAATTTAAAATCAGAATTAGCTATGCTACACACTGGTAGCCAACGCAAACTATGGGGGAGGGGGAACGAGTAGGGAAAGAAAATGACAGAAATAAATTTTTGAACTTCATCCATACGGAAGTCCTTAATGTGCACATTACCTAGGTAATGTGTGGAAAACTCTTGATTCCGCACGTTAACAGAGCAAATCACTTAATCTGCAGACTAGTTAGGTAATGTACACATTAACGGATTTAGAGTTTTAACGGTAACGTATACGCTAGACTTGCGCATTATAGTTCGCGAAGAAGAGCACTCAGTTTAGTTCGCAGCTCCCTCGCGAACTAGTTCGCTCTTTTAGTTCGTTAGTTCGCGTCTCGAATTCAGAGAAACAGATCGTTCGCTCGCCTTGCTACCGCTACTGCACGCGCTATTTTGTTTGTTATGTCAGTTTTATTAGGACATAATCATTTTTTGTCGTTTCTAAATGGAATTTAATATGAACTTCTTAACAAAAGTTATTGCTTAATAATAGCCCTTTCAAATGACATTAGCATGATCAGTTGCCGCCGATAAACCAAAGAGCTCATTGTCCTTTGCAGAAATGGGTTAACTGAAACTGTGATGTTTTTACTATTTACTTTACACGCATTCGTAGAATATCAATTTTTTTTAAAATGGATTTATTTATTAGTTCATGGAAGAAACATTACTTATAAAAGGCGCTAATGACCCCGCCGTCGACGCGCCCTTAAACCACAACAACAATACAACATTACTTATAAAATATTATAAATGCGTTTATTTTGATGAATTAAAATACCCGTTTATAAATAATCGGCTTTTTTTAATTTAAATATAGCTTTGGAAATAATGAACAAAATATAATTATACTATTGGCTACAAGTTAAGTACTATATGACAGAAACAATATTACCTATATTATTAAGAAAAGTAACAGTAATACTTCCAATGTGATACCTAACAATTATCATATAAAAATGACAGTGACCCTTGAATGAGAAAGTGGTAACAATAACGAAAGTGCGTAAATTTCCAGTAAATTGAAAGTCATTGAGCTACTTTTTTATTAGTGTAGGGGACGATAATCCAACACACATTCACAATATTTTGGCGACGAATGAAACTGATGAAGACACAATAGTTAAAATCTTTTTGAATTTCGCAAGTCATTTCTTTACATAACTTTCACAAATCTGTTAACCAACAGACTGAGATAAGTATTATATTATGTCAGCTTTAAAATCAGCGCTAGAAAAATGTAAAAGATACTGTTTCTTTGGTTAAGAAAACAAGAAAAAGCCTTTAGAGGCCAAATTCTCCACAGAAAGTGATAATATTAAAAATAATGCTGTAGTATTCGTTGATAAAAGTCTAAAGTATCCTAGTAAATAGTTAGATTTTAATGAAAGCAATTGGCTACAGAAAATCAAAAAATTAAATTTAAAACACGAGGTTTCATTTGATGACTGTGAGACAATATTAGAGGTTCTAAATTTATGAGAAAAAATGAGTATCAAAGTGAACGAACTTTACTCTGAAATAACAATATTACACGAAATCTAGTTAAAAGTAAGAGCAGTAGTATTTCATCAGTAAAAATGAGCTTTTGATCGACATTAATTTAACAACTGAAAGCGATAAAGTTTATTATAATTTTACTGTAGACAAAAAATTGTTAAAGATGCAAGAAGTGCAAAAAAATATGGCTTAAAAAATAAATTAGTAAAAAACATATCCTTTGTCCTTTTCTACTCTTTCGTAAAATATTATATTTTTGAAGTGTGATATATTTTTATAGGTTATTCTAAAAATAACATTCTACCATTAATCGAAAAAATGTTGATAATCCTAGCGGCGAATGGCGATAGTTCGCGACCGGGAATGCTCAGTTTAGTTCGCGAACGGTACCGCTCAGTTTAGTTCGCGAACGGTACCACTCAATTTAGTTCGCGAACGGTCCGGTCAGTTTAGTTCGCGAGCGGTAGCACTGTGTTTAGTTCGCGACCGGTAGCGCTGTGTTTAGTTCGCGAACTAGGTCGCTCCGCTCTGGAATTCCAGAAAGGCAGCTCGTTCGCTCGCTTTGCTAGCGCTTCTTCACGCGCTCTCTTCTTTGTTGTAATAGTTGTGGTTACTGATAGTTGTCTTTTAAGTGTTAATGGGATCAAAGTGTGTTTTGTTTTCACATTCCATGTTAAATTTCTGTTTTTGACTTCTGCAATAGTTATTAATGTTTAACAGTTATTTTTTTTTAAAATTTTTTTTATATCTGTTTCTTCCGTGAAATGTGTCCACAGCGAAATGTGTTACCTTTCAGATAATGGCTCGTGGCGGAAGATGATGTTGACACATCAAATGTTCCCAACACTATCGAAATCAAGACTGAAGTGACTATTATGCCAATAATAAACAGTATCAAGGAATAGGTTCAAAATCCATGCACACATGATGACTCATTTTTGTATCATTAATTCGATTTTTTAGTTTTTTAAAAATATTTTCTTAAATGTTTGATTTATTGTTGATATAATTTTTAACTAGAAATACATAAATCATTTTGGAAGTGTGTTTTAATTTATAAATTTAAATTTGCAAAATATGTGACGTCACACCAGGGGAGGCGGTGGGGTCCCACAAATGTGACAACCTGTGGAGGGAGGGGTCCAAAAATCATTAAATTCGTGTGACGTAATTTGTGGATGGCTCTTATACCTTGCCGAACAATGCCAAGTATATCTTAGTGCTCTCTAAAATCGTTCTCTCAGATTGCTTTTGTGAGAAAGAAACGACGAAGTTATTTCTTGGATGAATTTCCGCTGTTAGTCGATCGTCACTGGACTGATCCGCAGGCGAGAGAGGCGGTGTCGGACATATGGACTGGAGGCGTCCCGTGGCCAGTGATATATACGGCGTGTGTTTCCCCCGCCATTACGCGCACGAAGGGACATTTCCTTTTATCTGTGCCGTCCAGCCGCACCTGTTGGAGGAAGCAACAGGTCGCCGAGGACAGCCGTGCGACGGATGAGCGAGCACACGACGTGCCGTGGAGACGAGCTCCAGTCACGGGGCGTGTTCACCTCAGCGAGTACATTCATAGCGACCCCTGATTTCTGGCAGGTGTGCTTGGCTCTTTGTTTAGGAGATAAAGTAGAATCTTTCTACCCAGACACTGCTAGATTAATGTAACAGATCGCCGAAGAAGTCTTGGAAGGCTTACAGTTTTTAATATCACACACTTTTTTTTACCTATGTCGAGAAACAATACTACTGAGCTTATAAAATGCCCTCGGGTAACTAGCCGAGTTAACGAAGTGAAGATCTCGAAGAAACTGGTGAAGATGGCGACAGTGATTTGATCGCCGAACTATCGAGTGATAAAATTTCGTTACCTTGGCTAGTTAGCCGAGAGCATCTTATAAATTCTCAACGCCCAGAGAAAGTTCGTTCTTATGAATACTACTGAGCTTATTCTGTGATCCACGGACAAATTTTACCATTATTATTAAAATGATAAAAAGACAAAGTCTAGTGGAAACAAAAGAATTAAAAATAACACTGAAACATCATCACATTCATCAGCCAGTTCAGTCATAAAATGATGTGACCTCTTTGCGTTATGAGTTCAAATGGAACAAGACTAAATTTATTTTAACTCAAGTTCCAGATAAACTTTTGAAAACACTATTAATTCATTTCATCTAAAAAAAATATGTTATGGTGAAGAATGCTGAGATTCTTAAATATAATCCGTTCCTCTTCATTACCCCTGAGTCTCTTACAGTTCTTAAGATTTTGCGGAGTCAACCCTTAAGGGCAAAGACAGATCAAGATCATATTTTATCCAGACAGGTCACCCAGAAAAATTATTTTTTGTTTCTAAAAACTCATTTTTCATCACTTTTAGACTCTGTGCAATGCGTTTTTGGTTTAAATCCACCGTAAGATGTTCAGCAAGGATTAGAACTCGAGAAACAGATCAGATCAGATCGTGTAATCATTTTTTTTATTACGAGTTATGACCTGATCATCTCTGGTGCTACTGCCAAGATCAAACTTCTACAATTAATATTTATTTCGTATTAAATTTATTGTTATTTATTTAATTGTCATGTTAGATATTTGTATCTTAGTTATTTTAGTTTTTATTTAATCTATAGTTTATTATTTTATTTAAAATATTTTTTACTAAAATAATTCGTTTATTACCTTATGTCAACTTCTAATTACTTTTTACACTCAATTGTGACCTGGAGACTATTTTAGTCCCGTAGCTATACACAAAAAACAATCACGGGCTCACATATAGTTAACAGAACACTAACCTAATTTTATTTACAAACCAAAATTTTGCTTCTGCTTTAGGCTTTTCAGCCCTATGTTTCTCGGAGCGGAGTGGTGTCTTCTGTATTCCGTGTATCTGATGTTATTGTATACATGCTTATGACTGTAATGAGCGTGAATGCTGTGTATGAAAAACTCCACTACCAGTTTTTTTTTTCAAGTTAAACTTCACAGTATCCTCCAACGTCTGTGTTATAGGGAATGGCACACAACTTTTGAGTTTTTGTGATAGTTAATTTTATTTACATGTATCTTGAAGATTACTAATACGCTTACTAATATCAGTTATCAGAATAAAAATGGTAAATACACGCCCATTATATTAAGCTAGCTCCATTTTCACTGTTATCCAGGGAAAGTTAACGTGTGAATTTCGTCCACAGCAAAATAAACGAAATGATCAAATGTATTGGTATTTTATTCACGTAATAAAATATGGGCATGTGACCAGAGTGTCTCGGTAAATACCAACTACGCTGACAAAATATTGTTTCAAACATCCAGAATACCGCATTCCAAGCGGATTCATCACCGTGACTGTTGTAAACGTCTTTTCATGTCTTCATGTAAAAAGTGTATAATTAGCATATTTTATTATTTGCTCGCGTTGTTGCTTTGGTTTTCTTGTTCAGCATTAGAAGGTACAAAAGAAAAATTGGTAAGAAATTGTCTCTGTGGGCCTCAGCAGCGATTTTTGGGCACCGTGAAACATTTATAGCTATCCATTCAAAGTCCTCGTTCGTTATACCACTATCCTCTTCCCATGTATCTTAATTTGCACCCTGCTAAATCTAATAGTTTATCTGTGGCAATTAAATCATCAATTAACACACACAAGCAAATAACAACACAGGAAAAACTAATTTTAACGACAGATATGAATTCTGTGTAGTAAGTAGCAGAACTACTTGTTCTGCAATATGAAATGTGGTCTATTGATATGCCGATTTTGCTATTACCTTTGGAGAGAGAGCCATAGTAGCAATAGAACACAGAATTTAATACTCCAAGCCTGTGTGGAGCTGAGAAGCTTCCAATAGCAAGACGACAGCAAAGTGTCCATTACTTTGCTTTTTCATTGCAGATGATGCTATGCCTTTCTTCTGAAGACTCACAAGCAACGAGTTGCATTTCTTTCACTGGATGTCAGTCGGCGATCGCAGTAAAGACGATTTCTTATGGGCGAATCGAACAATGGCAATGGCGGAAACGCTAGCTGCCTATGAACAAAGGAAAATTCAGGATTCCTCATAAACAGTTCAGAATTTATGAAGCGTGTTTTCTTAAAATGCAATTGTTACCGCTAATAGGAATGATGTGCATCTAACGAAGAAACGAATTTCTAAACGGAGCAGGTACTAACTTGTACTATCATCACAATTTATTGAACAGTATTCATATTTACGAATATAATGAAATACAAACGTTTTGAAATAGTTTTGTGGCACATAAAACTCTTTATAACTAAGTTACAGAACATGTGTAAACAAACTATAGCAGAATTTCCCAGTGAGATTACGACGATAGACACGTAGCTATTGGAAAACTGTTTGATAATTCTCCGAGTCTAAACTGTCAACGCGACGGCAATCTTCCAAAAGCCGAAAGAACCTCGCTGGATGTTGACCTTTGTATTCTATTTCTGGCCTTTCTCTCATTTTTTAGTTAGTTATTCTTTCTAGTGTCAGTTTTATATTGTTTCAGAGAACAACTTTCCTTCCGAACTGAATTATTGTTTTTTAATCGTCATGAGAAGCAACCAACAATATTATATAGCAAACCGAGCCAGATAGGTGCGCTTTGGAGGATGCGAGTTCGAATCCTAGTCCTGATTTCGGCTTTCCAAGGTTTCTCCAAATCACTCCGTGCGAATTCCGGGGTGGTTCCTACAACAGGTTATGGCCGAATTCCTTCCATTTCTATGCCTCCAGCCCTTTTCCGCCTCTAATGACCTCGACGTTGACGAGGGAGAAAATCTTTTAAAAAAGGTACGAGGTACCGCTCGAGACGGGCGTACAGTAGGGCGCGTGTTTTTCCGTTGCTTCCAGAAATCACTGCAAGCAAGTGGCGTGATGATTGCTAGACAAGACCATGCTCAATTGCTCCAAGTTTCTTGTCCCCGTCATTTCTCGCCTCGGATGACCTCAATGTTAACGAGACGTAAATCTCAAAATGGGGGAGGGATGATGCAGTTGTATACGTCAGGCTGCAAATTTCGCAGAGTGTAGTCCCAAATGTTTCTATAATCTCCCCTGTGGCAGTAAATTGGATTAAATTGTGACCTATACCTTGTTTCGTCAAGGTATTACCAGAAAGTCGTCTTCTTAACCACTTGACATTTGTGCTGCTAACGACAGATGAGTGCGTTAGTGTTGCAACATTTTCAGATTGACTATAAATTCCAGTCATGTAAGAAGCAGTGTTGCCGTAATAAAACCACACAGTTTATAAAGACTATATTTTAGATGAGGAAGATTTTAATGCACGATAATTACACAAGCCAACAAAATCTACTAGATTTACCACTAAAATCTGGTAGCAACTCAACGTCCTTCACCTCACTGATTCTAAACAGGGAACTAGCCACTGCTCATATGTCAGGAAGATAATTTACATCAAAATCTGTATTATAAACTGGTGTGAAAAACTTAATGCTGAAAGTGCCGTTCGTTTATTATGTCACTGCCGTGTATAGTAACTCGATGAAACTTGGATCAAACATAGAAATAACTGCAACAGTATGTTACAGTTTGCAACTAAAAAAAATTCGCGATGAGATGAACATAAATGATACTTTCATACAAAAACAAATGAGTTACAGTGAAGTCTCTGCAACTCATGATAGTTCCCTGCATATTGATAAAGGAGGGACAAGGTTCTTAAAATGATGTATGATCACAATGTTCAGCGTCGCATGCCTTGAAACGTGTTCCACAATGTTGGTAAGCAGTTGTGGTAGGGCAGTCCATTCCTGCACTAGTGTGGTTGACAACTGATAGATGGACTTGCTGCAATACATCTCCCCAACGCATCCGTCACGGAATATGCATCCCCTGTATGGTGATATGCCGCAAAAAACGCATATTGAGAAGCTGCAGAGAATGCAAAACAAGGCGCTGAAGAGAGCACTCTACCTGCCAATGAGATTCCCGACAGAAGTCCTCCACGAGACAGCGGGGATCCCGAGACTTCGGGATAGGTATAAAAAAAAATAGCATGACATTTTTACCAAAAAACTGAGGAGAGCGACAACCACCTTATTCGCACTACGACATACACAAGGGTCCACATAGAAGACCACTTCAGCAGCTGACAGAAGAAAACGAGTGGGAAAACCACAAATACAGTGCAAAAGAAAAGCACTTACACTGTTAAATTAAATAAATATTTACAAAAAATATGAAAAAATAAAAGAAATAGTAAATAAAAAAAGGCTCAACAGAAGTGAAAAATATAAAAGTAAAACAAGTACTTACACGGAAACAGCAAATAAAAGAAGGAAATGCCAAGACGGCAAGTACTTCTGACAAGAATCCCTTAACCTAAGGGCTAAGGGAGATTGATAGAGCCTCTACGTCCTTGATGAGATTTAATCGGGGGAACGGGAAGGCCAGACTATTCGCCGAATATCCTCTTGTTTCAAGAACTCCTCAACCTACTCAGTCACGCATTTGCATCTATAAAAATAAAGTCAGGGTCGAATGTACTCCTGAAAAGACGCACATTGGGAAGGAGTACCTTGTCGCAATAACGTTGACTGTTGAATGTACCGTGGTTAAAGATTTGTGGGTAGGTACGCCCATGTAACATTATGCCTCCCCACACCTAAACACTTGGACCACCAAAACGATCATGTTCGGCAATGTTCTTGGGTGCATTAAGTGTTCCCAACTCTCGCCAGACTCACTACTCATACTGAATCTGCTCTCCTCTCAGGAAAGCGCGTTAGCTGCTCTTGGATGTCCAACACTGATGCTCTAGGCATCAGCGCAAACGATGCCGCCGATGTGCGAGTGTCAACGAAACTCAGAGTAATGGTCTAGGTAGAAAGATACCAACCCTATGCAGTCACCGTGCCACAGTGGAACATGCGTTACAGCTCTGTTAAATGTGATTACAAATTATTGCACCCACCTTCTGACGTGGGTCGCTTCTTGAGTTTTGCACAATGTTGCCGTCGTCTGCTGCTGTAGATGACCGTGGTTGACCAACTCCTCTCCCTTGGGCAATAGTGCCTGTTGTTTGGAACGCTCCGCATGCACATGAAACAATGCTGTAAGCAGAACCAAACTCCTGGGCTACACTTGTCCTTATTGCATGTTCCCGATGATTCTTCCCCCTATGAAGTCATCCAAATGCTGTCTCCGAGCCGTGTTATAATGAAGAAATCGACCACAGTGTGCAGTAACAACTCCCTGATTGACAAGCAATGTCTTGTCCAGTTTCTTCAACCGCCCCGGGTTGCGCAGCTGGACACATTTGGTGCTATAATGGCACTGACCTCACACCATGGAACTTTCATCTTTCTGTGCACATTTGGGAAATCTCTGGCAAGATGCTCCAGCACTTTCACTCATTTCCATCTAGTAATTAAGTTAATTTATCTGTCTCATCCTTAAGTTTTACATACCAGTGTACTATAATGATGGGAGATATGAGCAATCGTAGCGAAACTAGTAAATACGAGTATTTCGGACCCAGCGGGATTAGAGCATTGTATTTTTACTACATATCTGATACATTGTATTCTGTGTGATTTTTAGTAGTTGTCATTGGTCCAAAGGAGTGTGAAAATATCTTCATTACCTTCTCCGATTTATTTAAAATAATGCAAACAGAGAGTCTGTCATAACCGCAACCATATACCACGGTAACAACTTCAACGCGTGAGGTCGACGGCTCACATCATCTTTGCCATTGACTAACTAAGAACTCAATAGTCCAAGAGTTGCAGCTCACTTTGTTTTGGAAGGCATAGAGTTAGAACCACGCAAATGATTTTTAATATGAACCAATAAATGAAATTAATAACGAATAATGTTACGTAACTCCCTTTGATCTTAACATTGTGTCCGGTATTTCGAATATCGAAGGTGGCAGAAATTTTCATCAAGTTGTACTTATGCAGCAAGGAATACAGGTACTGTTGGTGCACAATTACTTGTTGTTTAAATCTGTTTATTATTCGTTCAGCAATTTTCGTTTTACAGGGCAACGTTAAATTTTGCATACATACCTTACGAAAGCATTGATATGGTTGAGTTTTGCCTACTGGGAGACCTGCATAACTACAGGAACGTTTTTGATATTATAAACTGTTTGTAATAATAATAATATCAGTAATAATAACCATAATAAATACAATTACAATTAGATTTGGTCTATATTAAATATAGTTACTTTACAAAATACATACATATTGAGATAGCGAATGAACAGGTAAATAGGAGATAGGTGAAATTTCACTTAATTCAATTATGAACTTATTTTGTGTACCAAATGTCTCAGTTGAATCCCAAACTCTCTCCGTATTGCAAATGGATTGAGGACATATGACAGTATATATGGTGATTTGTCTGTTGAGAGCAAACTGGTATCTTTCGGAAAAAGAGGCTGAAGTGAACAGCATTTGGTTTAACACTATCCTCTCTAGCCACTTGCATACACAGAACGCACTACACGCTGTACTAAAGACACATGATTTACAGTCACGTGGAAATAAAATTACGGAGTAAGACCGTAGGAACTCTCCACAGTCAAAATTTCCTCGGAGAATTTATAAGAAGTTCTAACTCTCCATGGTAACCTCCAATGTCTGTGTGACAATGGCACAGAACTTTCCACTTTTTGTCCTAATTTTGTGTTAATTTTATTAATCTTAAAGTTGTATTTAAAAATTTTTAATAATTAGAAATAATAAGATTTCCTGACACCGGCTAAATCAGATGGCATAAGAGTTGTTCATAGGTATTGATAGCCTCGAGGTATTGGCTCCCACGGAGTTAGATGAGAATTTCTGTTTAATATTGTGACTCGTCTGAGGAATAAAAGTGAATCATCTGCAGCTGAATATATATATACGTATTGACCTGAGAGAAGTAAGGAATACGTTTGTTGTTTTGTAAACCCGAAGAAAATCAAAGCCTGCACCCGCTTTTTTCTTCCATTCTGTGTTGGAAAGAGTGTAATGTTTTAATTTTCTCCAAAAGGTCAATCTAGAAACTGAAAATTATATTTCGCAAAAGTAAAAAGCACATTTTTCCAGGTACCTTGGTCGGAAGAACCCTACTGAGTTGTTCGATCGCGCGCAGTGACAGAATTTTAATCATTCCGTTTTCTTCGTCTCTTCATTGAGCGCTATCCTAAGAAAGCAGCTGAAGTTTTAACAATTGTTTTTGAAACGTGTAATCTATGTTCTTTACGAGAAGTGCGTATATATGCTTGTGAAATGTTTAATTTATTAGGTAAAAATTATGAATGGTCGCAATCAGGGTTACGAGTATACCGGACCCGGAATTCGAACCTAGGACCATAGTACATTTCTATTCCAGTGAGGTAACGCTTTAACGCGCTATACCACATTGGCGGGTGCACTGATAGTCATCATCATCATCCTCAACAGTTTCCAGCCACTGGCCGGGTCTGCTTCATGCACAAGCCTCTCCATTCCCTTCTTTCATCCCATCACCTCTCTGTCACGACCTTTTTCCAGTCCTCTCCTCTCTTCCGTACACACTCCTCTACTCCTTATCATGTGTCTTAATTTCCTGGATTTTTCTTGGGATTCTCTGAACTTCCATTCTCTTTACATGTCCATACCATCTCATTCTGGTCCTCTCTACCCTTTCCTGTAGAGGTTCCTCTTTTATGGTGCATCTAATCACTTCATTCCTTATTCTGTCCATTTTAGTGACTCCCATTTTACTTCTTAAAAACTTCTTTTCGCTTGTTTGTACTCTGCTGATGTCCCGCTTTATCATTGTCCATGTTTCAGCAGCATAGGCACAGAGTATATATGATAGATTACTCACTTGCTTCTCTGTGGCACATCTTTATTCCATATCAGGCTTCTAATACTCCTTAGGAAGGCCTTTGCTTGTCTTCCTCTTTCACTTATCTCGCCATCATTTCCTCCACATTCCTCTAATACACTCCACAAGTACTTGAACCTGTTTACCTTCTTTAGTTGTTCCCCTGCCATCACAATTCCCTGGGTTATCCTATTCTTCTTTCTGGTTGTTACTATGTACTCACAATTCTTTACATTAAATTTCAGGCCATATTACTCCACACTGTCGGTCCATACATCCAACTACTGTTGCACTTCCTCTTCATCTCCTGCCCAGATCATCCGCTAAAGCCATCACCTTCATGTTTTCCTTTCCCATTCTCACTGCCACCTTCTGCATTATTTTATCAATGATTACGATGAAGAGTAGTGGTGACAGGGCACTTCCTTGTTTTAGTCCATTCCTTTGTTCCAGCCACTGTTGTTCCTTCCCCACCTTTCACATAGCTCATACTTCCTTGGTACAGTTCCGTCACTCAGCTGATGGTTTCTTTGGGAACTCCTCTGTTCTCCAAGGCCTTCCATACCTTAGTCCTGTGTATACAATCATATGCTTTCTCAATATCGAGAAATACCAACAGTAGATCCTTTCCATACTCATAATGTTTTTCCTGTAGCTGTTTCATATCAAATATCAGGTCTACCGTCGATTTCCCTGATCTGAAGCCATACAGTACAGTATCAGTGTAATTAATACCTCTATAGTTTTAAACTACTTCCCGCTCCCTTTTTTGAAACTAGGTATAATTATACCAGTGATAGGACTAAATCAAAATGGTAACGGTTGACCAAAATTCACAGCAATCACATATCCGGGAATACGGTATGCTATATAAGAAATTTTTGACATGCTTAAATCGGTTAATAGAAGTTTCTGGTGAGAAAATGGACAAAAAGGGGTCCGAGATGCTAGAGTGCAATTAGTAGAACAAAATCTGACTCTGCGCTTATACAGATGCGGAAAACTACATTGCTACAGCAACTGGTGACTAATGTGTGCCTCGCCGGAAAAAGTAAGCATCCATTAAGCTGAGCCAATTTTACGCATTTCTTTCGTGGACGGCACAGCTGGTAACGTGCAGTTTACACGGAGCTGCCCGCAGCGCCGTAAATCTCTGTGGCCCACTTAGGACGGCCGCAGGGGGCACTAAACGCCTGCACGCCACTAATTGCCGGACACCGGCGCGCCATTACGACAAGGCGAGATGACAATTCGCAGCCCATTGCCGAGCACGTGTCTGGACTTGTTTCCTGTGATCCTGACGACAGATAAAATAATTAAATACGATCTTGTGCTTAGGGAAGGGGCGAGAAGGGGCTAGCAAAAGAATAAATTGGCTTTTTCGCACGTAATGTCAATTTTTCCTCTATTATTACGGATTAGGATCTATTCTCGCTATAACGGAGGAGCCAGTGTTGCCACTAACTAGCTGTTCACACGACACCAAAGGTCTTAATGATGCCGGACACCTCTCTGCCTTTTGGTTGTAAACTTTTTTTATTTTTAACTGCTTTACGTCTCTCAACAGAGAGGTCTTTAGAGACGGGAAAGGATGGGGGGCAAGGAATGGGAAGGAATTCGGCCATGGCCTTCTGAAGGAAGCATCCCGCCATTTGCCTGGAGTCATTTGGGAAACCATGGAAAACCCAAATCTGGATGCCCGGATGGGGATTCGAACCGCCGTCCTCCCGAATTCGAGGCGAGAACGCTAACCGTTACACCGCCACGCTCGGTGGGTTGGAAACGATAACTAACGACGAATAAGTAAAAAATTACTAACTTTGAAGAATGCAGAACTAATTGGCAGATCAAGACCCGAAAGAAATTTAAGGGAAATATCCCACAAAATTATATTTTGATGGCCTGTGTAAACTATTTATAATCTCGTGGCAGTCCGATAAGGTGTCATCAAATGTGTTGTTTCTAAAAGGTGATTTTTTGTTTGTTTGTTTTTTGTGACGGGTCACTTATCTTCATTCATGCTTAACCGAAATCGATAATCCTTTAAAGCAGGGGTGGCCAACTCAAATGATCTTGCGGGCCGCATTAAAATTATATTTCCCTACATTAGATTTAGACCGACTATAGACATTTTTTGGAGCATAATGAGTGATCAATATTGTGTTTACTATTATTCTTACATGTAAACATAGATAATATAATAATAATGACACTAAACGCATATTTTAAAGAAATATATAAAAATGATATATAAAAAAATATATAAATGTAAATGAAATAAATTTTGGAAAGTACATATAATGTACTTTTTTAATACATTGGTTTTCAATAATTTGGCCATTATAAAATAAATATATTTTGTAAAAGTGTGATGAATCTCGCGGGCCAGAAAAATATTCAAGGCTCGCGGGTTGGCCACCCCTGCAGTTTAAATGAAAAAGTAATAACTATCAAGGTCACGCGTATAAGACAGATACAATCAGCTAGGCATTCGATAAGGATTTGTCTCATTACCGGTAGGTAGTAGCACCACTTATCGCAGAGATGTCGGAAAACTGTGTGTCTTTTCTACGGTAAGGAGCTTTTCGGATAATTTTTTCCGTTAAGGAAACATTTGTGTTTTGCTGTACAGTTGGAATATAAAAATTTTACTCGCGAAACTTTCTCACGAGGTATTATAGTATTACCGCTAGACAGAAGCTGCACATATAACAGAGATATCGATATACTGTGTGTGTGTGGTTCAGCTTAATTGTATTATGGTGAGGTCTGTGATAGTTCGGCTTCCGGGAAGCGATAGCTCCCGGTGTTAACGTCAAAGGAGAGGACTTCAATATAGCATATATCAAGTGAAATCAAAGACGAATCCTGCAAATGAGTCGAGTCTTCTTTCAGCTTACTACAAACCATCAACCTCGCTATTCGTCGTATTTCATTTGCGAAATTTTCGCACCAGTTATCTAGTTATACAAAAAATAGACAAAAATGTTGTTTACATATTCTGTACATTACAATTCATCATAAATATCTCTGCGCATTTCAATCCAATCATTCAGAGTCCTCTGAAGAAAGCCGCAACATGGTTGCTGCAACGTACGTTAGGTTTAGATAAATTGACGCGATTCCACCTGGACAATAGCATGGTATTAACGTTGTTTCCAAGATCCAGTATTAGCTGGAGTGTGGAATGTTCGAAGCAGTTAGAGGTTTGTAAAGCCAGATAGCTCAAGACGGTTAGACTTAGTTCGTATTAGTGAAATTAAGTGCAAGAACGAACAAAATTTCAAGTGTGGGTGAATTTAAACTAAATGTCAAAATAATAAAAATAATAATAATAATGCTTATTTGAGTGGATTTATGATAAATACAAAAACAGCGGAACCGAAGAGTTAATACGAAAATTTTTAGATAGAATAAAGTTGCTACAGACGGAAAGAAGGCAAGTTAGTCATTGTATCTGAGTAAGTACAATGATTTATACTTTTTTACTTATAGCCTTACGCGTCGAGGTCGTTAGAGGCGGGATGGGACTAGGGACAAGGAACGGGAAGGAATTCGGCCATGGCCTTTTGAAGGGAGCAACCCGGCAATCGCCTGGTGTGATTTGGGGAAAACCCAAATCTGGATGAGTGGACGTGTATTCGAACCGACGTCCTCCCGAATACGAGGCCAGAGCGTTAACCGCTCACCCACCACGCTCGGTAAGAATAAAATGAAAAAATAGAGAAGACATGGCGAAATTATATGACGGGGAGGGTGAATGTTTCATGAACTTGGGCTAATAGATTGCTGAAATAAGAGAAAAAGAAAAGAGTGATGAACTATGATTTTAGAATTTTGTGAATAAATTAAATTAATTGTAACAAACAAACTTCTTAAGAATTATATAATTACAATATACACACAGCACTGTGCAAGGGATTCGGAAGGATATCATGGAATCACTTTGACACAATTTGCAGTCCAGGAAAGGATAATAATCGATAGTGAAAATTTACTGCAGCTCATAATACCTCCAAGCTGGTTTGACAGCAAAGTTTAAAATTGCTTTCTTCGGCAGTGCCTTACACACGTTAGACCATGCATTCTGACATCAGTGTTTAGCTAAAATATTATTGTTGTGGTGTGAGGTTTTCGTAAGCCCATTACGTCGTTGTCCGATATTGATACATATTGCCGGGAGAGGTAAATGCCTTGCTGAAAAAGCTTTTCTGCTGTAAAATCAATCGACACACCTGTAATTTAGACATTAAGTTAGTTTGGTAATTACAGATTCAAGTTTCCTAACTTACTTCACTCTTAAGTCAGATAATATTGATACGTGTATCTATAGTAGGAAAAAGAGGTTATCAAATAGTGTATGTCATGATCAGTTAGCGTAATATCAGAATAGAACTTTGGTTATCATTTAATCGATGGTCTCAATACAGTTACTGCTCTATAGACAAGGAAAATGAAAGAAAACTACGGTAATTGGTGAGAAAATGACAGCAAAATGCAATGATAACCCCAATCGAAAGCAAAAAGGATACAAATATAATTTAAAACGAAAATTTCAGCAAATGTTATGCTAAAACGTTTCGTAAAAGAAGACTTTAGTAGAATAAACGAACGGTTACTGAATCTTTAAATGAATGGAGCCATGCAGCTGAGATCGACGATGGTGGAACGTAGTGACGTGTTCAGTTCAGCGAATAAGTTATATTAAAAAATACGAAAGCTGAAACAGAATTTGAAAATATGCACGGTTTTTTCATTCTCTGCTACCACTGTCAGCTATTCCTATTAAAGATCATAGTCGACACAATCTGTGGAGTTTTGGTCAAAAATACAACATAGCCATGAAGACCCTCTGCGCCCTGGAATTGACGAATGTGGGTGAGTATTGATCTCTCAGGTCTGGCATTTAGGAAGACGCGGGTTCGATTCCATTCCATGTTTCGGTTTTCCTCCTAAAACCCATCCAGTCAATTGTTAAGATGGTTACTACTAAAGACTATGACTGAATTTCTTTCCGTTTTTTCGCCCCATCATATCCCTGATATAATAACTTTTACGTTAACGAGCTGTAAAGCCTTAAAAATGAAAATAGTACATCTTCTTCAGTCTGAGCTTTAAATAAAGGTTAAAACATGAAGAGACAAAATTCGTTACATCACGATGTTATCTGGTATGAAATTACTATTACTTTTTTAACGGCCAAGATAAACTGAATCTATCTGTGAATTCAACTGGCCAAATTGTTTGTATTATTTCAGACACACATGAAGAAAAATCATTCGTTAGAGTATTAACTTAAAAGCAAAACTGCGATATTTTTTAATATAGGCCTACATGGAGGTACGGTTTCAGTAATGGATGCAAATTACTATATATGCAAATTCCATTCAGCGCTTTTAAAATTTACATGTCCAAGATAAAATTCATTTACGAAGTAGAAACCTTATTAGCGAAACGTTTTTTTTAATGTATTGCTTTTTTTAATCACATTTAGCATAGAAACTGCAGGATTGTGTTCTTTTGTGTGTAACCAACAATTTCTGGCATTCCTAACACAAATGAATTTTATTGCTAGTGCTATAAGTAAGTGATTTAGGTTTCCATGTGAAATATTGGGGACTGTACTCTTTTAAAGATAAAATTTCATTCCACTAGCAAGCAACACCCGTTTGGCTGTATGTTTATACACACTTCACTATATATTTAAGGGTTAATTCTTAATATTGATCCGATTACTTGTTTTGTGCCTTCAGATTTGTGCAAAACGTGTTTTCGCAGCAAATCAGAGCGTTCGTCATAAACTGCTATAGTATGGCACCGAATGCAACTATTTTAAGTTCGCTAAGTACACACACAAAGAGAAGCTCGAAACATAAGGAAAATATCGGGGGCTATTCAGTTGTGAATTGGATTATAAATTATTATGTTCTTTAAACTGTTATTTGAAATTATGGATTATTAAACTGGGGTTTGTTTATAATAATCAAAGGGGATTTTTGCAACTGAATGACAGAACACATTTAATTTGATACATTCTCAACGGGAAACTAAGGGGGCATCCATAAATTACGTGAGGTGTTTTTCTGGGTTTCCGGACCCTCCTCGCCCCCCCCCCCCCTCTGGTGAGACTTCGTGAGAAGATCTGGTCCGACCCCTCCCCCTGTTATGGTGATATCTGGTCCGTGAGACCCTTCCCTAGCCGTCGCAACTTTTTGAGGCCATTTTTGTTTTAGGTCTGACCCTTCCAAAACCTGTTACACTCGCACTTTTCAACGAAATTGTAGTGAACTACACTTAATGGTTCCTTGAGGTTTATTACTATGTACACAAAACACTGATAAACAATAACAAATGTGGTACAGTTAGCGGATGACCGTTGAGAAATTTAGCCTGGTCCTGATCCGGGGTAGAGAGAGACGGCTTCTACTTCTCGCGAACTTCCGGTGGTCTTCTGTAGTTGAAGCTGGTTCCGCGGTCAGGCCGGAACTGGCGGTGGAGCGGCCGGCTACGCTTATATAGGCGGCCTGGCGCAGGAATTCCGTTGTGTGGTAGTACGGCGACCTCTGTAAGAAATAGTCCCACTTAGCTTCTAGATGATTCTATTTGTTTTCCTGGTTTGTTTTGATGTCTCTGCGCCTGTTTGGAGTCGTATATGTATCCCGGCGTGCAGGCGCGTTGTGTGTGAGGTCTGCCTGGCAGGGGCCTTTACTGGCAGACTGAACATACCTCCCTCCCAGAGGGGGGGGGGAAGCGATGTCTGCGACGTCTGCGAGGTCGTCTGCCGCGGCGCCCTGGAGCAGACTATGAAGGCTACCTCCAGGGGAGTACGGAGCTGTTCCCCTGGCGATGCGTGCCGACCTGCGTCGTGGTGCAGGTTGTGGTGGAGGTACTTCTGGAGCTAACGGCATCGGTTCGTCGGCGTCGATGGCCGGGGGCTGTACGGGGGGCGCTGAAGATGGTCCCCGCAGGTGGTCGAGAGGCTGCGGCTGAAGGGTGTCGGAGCGACCGACAGGTTGTGGCGTCGTTGGTGGCGCTGTAACTGTCCCTGAGCAACGGTTAGACGGCAGGAGTGGTGGAGGTGGCAGGGAAGGAGAGGAAGAAGTGGATGGCCGTGCCGTGGTGGAAGAGGACGGTGCCGTGGGGTAGCGGGGACGTAGTTTTTCGATGGCGTCGCACTATCCGGCCATCCAGGCTGACGTCGAACAGTTGGTGGCCCCGGGGCCGCTGGATGACCCCCGGAAGCCAACCGGCCCGGGAGCCAAACCCGCGGGCCCAGACTAGGGAATCCGGGGTGAAACGGAATGGGCCCGAAGGTACCTGTACTTTGGGCGGGGGTAAGAGGAGATGGAGGAGAGTGCGAGGTTGGCGGCCATGCAGCAATTCCGCCGGGCTTTTGGCCCCCACTGGAGTGGTTCGATAGGAACTGAGGAAGAGTGTCAATGCCTCTTCGAGTTTGTGACTTGTGGTGTATTTGGTCATTTGGGTTTTGAATGTTCTGACTAGCCGTTCCGCCTCCCCGTTAGATTGGGGGTGGAAGGGCGGGGTGAGGAGGTGTTGGATATTGTTGGCGGTACAGAAGGATAGGAATTCCCGACTTCGAAATTGCGGTCCGTTATCTGTGACGATAGCGTATGGTAATCCTTCGATGGAAAAGATCTTCGTGAGGGCTGAAATGGTGACCTCTGTGGTGATTGTGGAGCAACGGACGACATATGGGAAGTGGGAAAAGGCATCCGTCACTAGGAGCCACTGGTGGCCTAGGAATGGGCCAGCGAAGTCGAGGTGAATGCGTTCCCAGGGTCCGGACGGTGCCGGCCAGGAAAGGAACTTTTGAGGGGGGCGGGGCAGTTGTTGGGCACAGATGGTACAGCGCCGCACCATCTTCGTGACATCCGTGGTAAGGCCGATCCAGAATACATGGCGTCTGGCAAGGGATTTGGTGCGGGCAATTCCCCAGTGTCCTTGGTGGAGAGTTTGGAGGATTGTCGGTTGTAGGGATCTCGGAACGACGACCCTCGGGGTGGAATTTGGTTCTGTGCGGAGGAGCACTCCCTCTACTACTGAGAGCTGGTGGCGGATGGAGTAGTAGAACTTGAGGTCTTGATGATGGCGTGGAGGGGAACGTGTTTGCCACCCGTGTTGGATGTGGTGTCGGATGACACGGAGGAGGGGGTCCTCCCCTGTGGCTGCCGCGACTTTTGAGGCCGTGACTGGAAATGTCTTCAGTGCTTCTTGTATGTCATCGTCGATCTGGAACACCAGAAGTTCCGACTTGTCGAAGGCAAGGTCTGGTCCCTGCGGTAGTCTGGATAAGGCGTCTGCATTGGCATGCCTGGAGGTGGTACGGAAATGCATGGTATATCTGAACTGGGACAGGAATAGTGCCCAACGCTGGATGCGGTGGGATGTTTTTGGTAGGCAGACGTGTGGACGGATCAAATAGTGATAGGAGTGGCTTGTGGTCGGTAATGAGATGAAAAGAAATCCCATATAAAAGGGAATAGAATTTGGAGCAGGCAAAAACAATAGCTAGCGCCTCTTTCTCGATTTGAGAATATTTAAGCTGAGCAGCCGATAGGGCTTTGGAGATGTAAGCTACGGGGCGTTCCGTGCCATCTGGTAATTTATGAGACAGAACTGCCCCCACACCGTAATCGGATGCATCTGTGGCAAGTATCAAGGGGAGGTTTGGAGTGTATGGCATGAGGCATGCTGCGGACTTGAGCTGCTGTTTAAGGGTGTGGAATGCGGTCTCGCAAGCTGGGGTCCAACGGAACGGGACATTCTTGCGACAGAGTTGGTACAGGGGTGCTGCCACTTGTGCTGCTGAGGGTATAAATTTTCTGTAGTATGAAATCTTGCCTAAAAAAGATTTCAACTGATGTAGATCCTGAGGCCGAGGTAAGTTGGAAATAGCGTCCACATAGGAAAATGCTGGGGAAATGCCTTCCTGAGCGATGATGTGACCCAGGTAGGAAATGGATTGTTGAAAAAATTGACACTTGGAAAGGTTGCATTTCAATCCTGCTGCCCGGAGGCGGAGGAAGAGTAGGCGGAGGTTGGTCATGTGTTCGGCAGCGGAGGGTCCCGTGACGACTATGTCGTCGAGATAGTTGATGCATCCCGGAATATCCTGGAGAAGTTGTTCGAGATACCGTTGAAAAATCGCTGGAGCACTGGCCAAGCCGAACATGAGCCGGTTGAGTTGGAAGAGGCCAGAGGGAGTGTTGATGACTGTGTATTGTCGGGACTGGATATCCAAAGGGATTTGAAGGTATGCTTCTGCCAGGTCAATTTTTTGTAAAGTAGGTACCTCCTGCTAGTTTACGGAAGAGGTCGTCCGGTCTCGGAAGTGGATAGTCGTCTACCAGCAGATGCGGGTTGACGGTGGTCTTAAAGTCACCACAGAGACGTGGCGTCCTGGCTTCTGAACTATGACCAACGGCGTGGCCCAGGGGCTGAACCGCACCGGCTGGAGGATCCCTTCGTCTTGGAGACGTTGAAGTTCTTCCTGAAGTGGTTGTTGAAGCGCTACGGGTACCTGGCGTGCCCGGAAGTATCGAGGCCGTACGTCCGGCCGGATTTGGAGTGATGCTTCGAAGTCCTTTGCACAGCCGACGCCTGGTGAGAACAGGTCCTGAAACTCGGTGCAAAGGGTGTCCACTTCAGGAAAAGGAACATGCTGAGATACGAGGTGTATGTTATCCTCAATTGAAAATCCGAATAAGCGGAAAGCGTCCAGTCCAAATAAGTCTGCTGTGAGAGAACTGTTAACTACTAAAAAGGGGACTGAACGATGTACAGACTTATACATGACGTTTGCTGTGAATTGTCCCAGGAGTGCTATTTCCTGTTTGTTGTATGTCAGGAGGCGCTTGGGGGCCGGCGAGAGGGGGGGCGAGCCAATTTGCACATAAGTAGTATAATTAAGCAATGAGACTGCTGCTCCTGTGTCGACTTGTAGGCGCAGGGGCTTGCCATTGACCGTAACGTCAATAAAAAGTTTGGATGCTGTGGAAGTGTCTACCTGATTGATATCCATAGGTGCGCCGCTCAACCTGTCTTGGTAAGACCCTGGGCGGCGAGAGCCGGGATTGGCATTGGTGGTGTTGGTGCGGCAGACGGACGCCAGGTGTCCTTCCTTGCCGCAACGTGAGCATTCAGCCCAACGATCCGGACAATTTTCCCTCTCATGTGCTGAATAACAGGCGGGGCAGGAGGGTAGGCGGAGCGGGCTGCGGCGTCGGCGCTGCGGGATCCGCTGCTGCTGCCGAGACTTGGTGCCCCTGCCGGAACGGGCCGGTTCGATGTCCTTCTGAGGAAGCGGTCCCCGGTTGTGGTGTCGAGAGGAGCGCGACTGGGAGCTCTGGATGGCGGCGACGTCCTGTGTGTCCTCTACGTCGGTTCGGATTGCGGCCACATCCGCCCAGGACTCCAGGCGGCGATCTGCGGCCGTAGATATTTCGAATTTGTAGGCAAGTTCGATGACCTGCTCCAGGGATGGGTCCTCTAACTTGAGGGCGTCATGCCGGAGTGCGGCATCTGGTGCAGCCTGTATGATGTGATCACGCACCATGTCGTCGGCGTAGGATTCGTGGGAACAACGAGTTTGAAACTTACATTTTCTGCTAAGGCCTTGGAGTTCGGCCGCCCACTGGCGATACGTCTGATCGGGCTTCTTCCGGCATTGATAGAATTCGACGCGGGCCGCGACGACATGGTACCGGCGTCTGTAGTATGCATTCAGTGTCGTACAGATGGTCGTGAAGGTGAGGGTGTCGGGGTCTTGTGGCTGACGTTTGGTGAGCAAGACATACATCTTCGATTGGTTCCAGGAAAGGAAATATGCACGCTGGTCTTCTTCTTTGGATATGTGATGAATTGCGAAGTGTTGTTTTATGCGCTTCTCGTAGGTCTCCCATTCTTCGACGTCGTCGTTGAATGCTGGGAACGGAGGCGGGGCCGTGGGTTGGCGGAGATTCCTGACTTCCGCAATCAGTTGTCTCTGAGATTCGAAGAACTGATGTAGAAGTCCTTGGAGGAACTGTTGCCATTCCGTAGGTGCTGCTGGCGTAGCCATGATGGTCGAGAGTTCTTATCATAACCTTGTCGCCACTGTAGTGAACTACACTTAATGGTTCCTTGAGGTTTATTACTATGTACACAAAACACTGATAAACAATAACAAATGTGGTACAGTTAGCGGATGACCGTCGAGAAATTTAGCCTGGTCCTGATCCGGGGTAGAGAGAGACGGCTTCTACTTCTCGCGAACTTCCGGTGGTCTTCTGTAGTTGAAGCTGGTTCCGCGGTCAGGCCGGAACTGGCGGTGGAGCGGCCGGCTACGCTTATATAGGCGGCCTGGCGCAGGAATTCCGTTGTGTGGTAGTACGGCGACCTCTGTAAGAAATAGTCCCACTTAGCTCCTAGATGATTCTATTTGTTTTCCTGGTTTGTTTTGATGTCTCTGCGCCTGTTTGGAGTCGTATATGTATCCCGGCGTGCAGGCGCGTTGTGTGTGAGGTCTGCCTGGCAGGGGCCTTTACTGGCAGACTGAACAGAAATATCCCCCTAAAATCTGCCTTCGCGTGTTTTGACAACTTTTTTTTAAGCTCCACAGTCCAATAAAAATTCCCAAAACCTCACGTTGAGATTTCCGTTGACCCCCTTCTCCCCCTTGGTGAGATTTCGACGGAAACACCCCCTGTTTCACCTTATGTAATTTATGGACGCCCCCTAACCGCGTTAAATTGTTATTTAAATACAATATTTCGACGACTGTACCCTCCGTCGTTATATTCAGGTGAAAAGTGCGTTGTTGATAAACTGATGGCAACTGCGGGCATTGTTACCAGCCGTCTCAGACGGCGGTAGCGCCACGCAGAGCACAAAACACGCAACGTTGACGACGAGCAGCCTCAGTAACTGGTATCTAAGCCTCACTAAGCTGGAAACCACAATACGGGTTTACAAGATCAGACGCTGGACGAATTTCTTACAGAAGCTTCTATTAACAATTATAGTCTGTTGATACTCATCCGAAGAAGGAAAGATGTTAGTTGTTTGCTAAAAGCGGTGAAGCTCCGCAAATGCTGCTGGTTTTTTTTTTTATTTATTTATTAATCATGGCATTTGGTCTATCGACCATACGGCCAGCTTTAATAATTACATTAGTGTTTACATTTGTTGTTTGAACTTTTAAATGAATGTAATCGAGCCTTATTTCACATGGCTTATAAAGTTAATCAGTAATACAATATTAGTACAATGAGATGACAATTACAATTCCATAACTTTTCTTACCCAATATAATTTGTAGATCCTATAGAATAACATTATGGTTGAAGTACGAGTGCTGCTGGGGTTGATCTCAGGTAGTCTGCATAGGCTAGGAGGAAAAGTGGAAGGTCCACACCCTCCCGGATAGAATAGGCCCCGTTATCCACATCGTCCGTAATGTCAGTCACCGGTGGTTGTGTTGTCCTTTCGAAGGCTCGAACTGCTCTCTTGTCCCGAAAGTCTGGATGTACTGCTTTTAGATTCGATGTTACGGACTATATATCCCATTACATTCTTTCGAGCTATATCTGCTGTCCCATACTTGATAGTGCGCCAAATTTTTGATGATCCAATATAGGCGATTTTCCGCAGGTTTTGACGTGGTATGCTTCTTCCAGGAACACTGAAACTAACGAACTCATATTATTGGCTGTATCGACACGCAAAGAGCGTGTTTACAAAAGCAGGTGATGAACCACTTTAGAACAAGGTTCCATGGGAAAAACTGGACCCATTGCCAACAATAGATCTGCAAATGTCGAGTTCACGATATTTGGTTAATTCCGTACTGTTTCTTCTGAGAACATATTTCGCCGAGCCCAGCTCCGCGATGGATATCGTTCTAGGCTCCTCCAATGTCTGAACGGCAATCGTCACAAATATTCGACGCTAACTCTTCACAACAAGCACTTCATGATGTCTGCCTATTTAACGGTGTCAAGGAAGTAGTAATCAGATACGAATTCAGCTTTCTTAAAAGGCCACACACGTGAATATCGTCGCTGGCCTTTCTAGTTATAGTCTGTTCAGTTAACAGAGGTGTCTCAAGGCCAGTCTGGTCGATCTTAACTCCTCTGCCCTTACTCCTACATGCAAAAGGAGAAACGTACCAGTCGTCCACCTGAATACAGCGTTCAGCTTGGAGAGGTAGGAAGGGAAGTGATGGTGATATGGTAAACGGGACCAGGAGAACATGACCTTGAGCCGCCAATTGGTGTGAACAGGCTATAGCTGCTTTAAGAGATCTATGAGATCCGGTCCACTGACAGGTGTAAACATATCAGTTTATTACAGGATCTTTGCTCAATGCGTGACAACGTCCCGTCTAACCATAACTTTTTAACTAAAAACTTCAACAGATTCTTACTGATTTATCTATTTACAGTCCACGCCATGCTTCTTGCCTTCTAACTTTTTTTTTATCAGATGAAAGGGACCATTCAGTAGCTTGTTGTGGTTTGTCTTCTATAGAACGTGTACTTGCTAAAGCGTTTCTTCATATTCGCGTACTTGGTAGACCCCAGGTAATCGTACTAGATGTTTAAACGCTTGATGGCAAGGAAATTTTGAGGATACGTAGTCTGTTGGAAAACAATTTCCGTGTCGATAATATACAGAATAAGTCGTATAGAGGAAAAATGTTTGATTACGGTGGATTAACTCTTTCTATGTCTGTTATCATACTTGCTTATTTCCTTTCAGCTCGCTATCTTCTCTTAAGTTCACTCGCATTCACCAGTCTAGGACAGAGTGTGGTTGGTAATCGGTAACGCTCTGACCTTGCATTCTGGAGGATACTGGATCAAACCCCTGTCCGGACTCCAGCCATCCAGATTTCGGCTTTCCATTGTTTCCCGAAATCACTCCAGCCGAATGACGATGGTTCCTTCAAAGGCCATAAGCGAATTCCTTGCTGTTTCTTGCCTTTACCCCTTTAATGACCTCACTGACGGTGAGGCATAAAGCATATATATATATATATATATATATATAGGATGGGGGAGGGAGCCAAGACGGGGATTCCTATTGAAATATATAAAAAAATTCTAAGATCTTCTCTCCTAAAAAAAAAACACTATTTATACAAGGTTTTTATCATTTATTCATAACAATCAGTATCTAAACCATGTCTTTTATCCGAAGCCGCACATAATTTTACGTTCTTGCCTTGTATGAAGTGTGCAAAATAGCAAAAGTTTAAAACTGAAAGATTCTAACAAGTAAAGACGCTCGTACTTTATGCTAAAGACTAACGAAAATACGCTTCCGACGCGCATTTGGTGGGTACAGTGTTTTATTTTCCACTGTCACAATCCTTTGGAAATGAAATTCAGATAAGAGGCAATGGTCGAATTCCTTCCCTTTCCTGCTCGCCAATCCTCTTAATGATTGCAACATCAATGAGACGTAAAGTCATCAGCAAAAATCAAAAGCCTTTTTGAATTAACTTTTGTTTTTATGTGTACGTATCTTTCTTTGGGCCAACTAGGACCGTGATAATTTTTTGTTTTGTCTTGAATTTACTTTGGATGTGTACAACTACTAAGTTTCTTAGCGCTCGAGGTTGCCTTAGTCTAACCTAACTGGTGTAGGAGGACCTACACTTTAACCTGCAATCCGAACCATGGAAACATTCTGGCGTAGTTCATATTATACAGCATGCTTAACCCGAAGTGACAGTCGTGTTAAGGGCCATGGAAAATCCCAGCCGAGACGAGGATTCGGACCGGGCACCCTTCGATCTCCAGTAAGACGCCTTAACCATCGAGCCTCCAGACCACTCTGTTTTTATATATTACATACCTATATTTTTAAGAAGAAATGTGCATTCAACATCATGTTTCTTAACTTAACGAGATAATAGAGCTTTTGTGTATGTGACGCAGATTTTTGTTTGAGTAAAAATATTTTTATTATTACGCAGCATTATGTGATGTAACTTTGTCTCTATACTCGCTCAAAGATATTGAAACATGCTAATATTTAAATTAATTTAATTTCGATGGGGTGCACGCTCCGGTGGCAATTTCCCATCACAGCCATTTTCCCCTTTCCTGAACCCATCTACTTTTTCTCTCTACAATTTTTAACTGTTAATTTTTTCAACGTTTTTGGTAAATATATTCATCATTTCTCTTGGTAACTTATTCCAATCCCTGACCCCCTTACCTGCGAAAGAAAATCTTTCCACACCCGTGTGTCTGAAATTCAGTGCCGGCTTTTGGTCATGGTCATCTGTTCCCTTCCATTCATTACTTTTAATTCTTACACCAGTATCTTTCCACGCCTCGTCACAAATATACGAGTTGTACACTCCCATGGCTCTCTTCACCCTCTTTTTGTCATCCAATGAATTCCATTTCAGTTCTTTTATCATATCGATTACTGATCGTGTTCTACGGTAATTTGCAGAGGCAAACCTAGCAGCCTTTCTTTGCATCCCCTCCTATTCCTGTATTAGATACTCATAATGTTGGTTACATAATACACCACCATATTCAAACAATGGTCTGACCAAAGTTTTGTAACCCATTTCCTTTACTACTCTCGTACATCCCCTCATCACTCTCTCCAACAAGTGATGGATTTTGAAACCTTTTCCTACTACCTGTCCTATGAATCACCATGACAAAACTGAGAAAACATTTATGGAATCAAACTGATGGTGTAAAATACCTGATAACTGAGAGGGAAGTTTACAAATTCACTTTGTTTCCCTGCAAAAAAAGCAAATGCTCGCGATTGAATATGTTGAGGAGCTCGTCTGTGCATTGGGCTATCTGGGAAATCGGTGGGTTATGAGGCTGATGGCTGGTATTGATGGAGCAGCGCTCCCCCCGTCCTGTGAAAAGAGAAGAGCCGGCGGGGCAGCACGACAGCTGCGGGCCACGCACAATGCACAGGGGCTGCTCCATTCTGAGTCACCACTGAGTCAGGCTGACGACGCAACGCAGCCCGCGCTCGCACGACCAACTCGCCCAAATAATGCACTGCCTGCAACAGGTGGCGACTCTGACAGAGGCAAGGAAAAGGGCAAACTTTTAACAGATTATCCTTTACACCTCATCGATGCCGAGGTCATCAGAGACGGTATTGTACCATGGCTTTTTGAAGAAAATCGGGATGGTGTGATCTGGATTTGAACCCGCGTCCTCCCGAATATCAGTTCCTCGTGTTATCGCTGACCCAATATGCTCCGCAAATTTCTACGAATCCGTTTTACTGTCCTTATCAGTGTGTCCCATACTATATTCACTATGATCTACGTAAAACAGGGGCGATCTCTATCATTAAAATAAGTTTGTTCGAAAATTTTCTTCAGCTGCATTCCACGTCGAACCATCTATGACTAAATATGATACTTATAACTTAAAAGTGTGTTATTCATTATAAAGCTGTTATTCTTTGATCCCATTTAATTTCGTCCTTTAATCTCATTTGACAAAGGTCCCCTTAAGGCTACTGCTGAATATTCTGCTTCTGATCAATATTTTTGCTCCATCTTGATGCAAGGCTGTGTGCAAGATACAGAAATTAATTTCCACTGAATTAAAAAACGTAATCAACGGTAGGACAAAAAAAAAATATTTTAGTTATGCAGTTGTTTACGTATAGTGAACCAATACACTAAACAAATAATAATAGGAAAAAATGATACAGATCAGACCAAATATTTTTTTTTTTCTGGTCAACAAAGAAAGTAACATGAATTGGCGTAAGAATGATTGTAGCTATCATCTGTCACTCACTGACAGAGTTCTATATGGTATTGATGTAGACCTGATATTTACCTATATAGCTATATTAAACTGACAGTAAAATACTATATATTTTAAGTAACTACCACTGTCTGATGTCTTTTTTTTCTTTTCGGCAATGGAAGTCACGAACACGTCGACTTCAATGATTTTGTGCCAATGGCAATTTGTTTTCTGCCTATAAATCTGGACTTTTTAGCGCATAGCAAATTTGAAAACCAAGGTCCAACCCAAATATTTTACTCGAGCAATCAGTGGTTATGTAAATGGCTCCCGTTGTTGCAATTCTTAATTATCTTGATTACAGAACCAAGCTACTTTCTCTATTTACGTTGGTGTGAAGACTTACTCATTTACTTCCTCTTCATGGATAAGCCAGAAGCCTCTGCCGACCTCAGTTTTCTAACCATCTCTTCATGTATCTACCAATGTTCCTTCTTCCTGAAGTATAGTACCGCAGTGCAAGTTTCTGATATCTGTCATTACCCATCCTTAAAACGTGAACATACTAATTTTCCATTTTTTAGATAGCAGGTATTCAGTTTTAGCCTTATTTCTTTATTCCTCTTTCTATTATCAAGGAATTATCTTTTTACGAACTTCATTTCGGATGACTGAATTATATTTTTGTACTGTATTTTATTTACCCATGTTTCACTGCCATATATCTGGGTCGGTACTGCCTTTGTTTTATAAAATTTGAGTGTCTACATTCAGTATCTATATTTTAACATATTGTTGCGTTGTGAGGTCTGCTCAAGTAATTGTCGTTTTTCGACTTAAAAATTCGTCTGAGATAAGCATTTGGAGTCCAATAATTCCAGTATTAATAAATATTTTTGCACTAATTTCTATACGTAGATCTCTTACTGAAGCTTTTCTAACTCATTCACGTTCTTTTATTTCAGACTTTCCTTAAAAACCTTAGGGCGCTAATGACCTAGATGTCGACGCGCCCTAAAGCCCTAAAAACAACAACAACAACAACTTAAAAACCTCTGTTCATTTGTAAGAACTTTACATTCCAGTTATTTCTGAAACAGCTCGAACGGTGATAAATAACAATAATTACAAGTCAAAATTGTATTCTAGGCAGTTATTAATGACATTTTTTCTGTAACGCTGTAACTGTGATAATGATAGACCAAGATACGTAAATTTTATATACGACCGCGTAAATAAATGTTGACCTTTAGAGGGCTATATTAACTCTATTTCTATAACGTTCTATAATGTTTCTGTTTTTTATTGTTTCGCTCAGTGTTTCAGCTCATTATTTTTTTTTTTTAAAAAAAGAAGGAAAAAAAACTGGTAAATGTCGTTTTCAAATATTTGAAGTGATGGTTGTATTGTAAAATTTATGTCAGATAACTGGAATGTGTAATCATGTAAGGAAGAGTCCATAAACTTCATGACTCGGTCTAGGGATGGGGGGAGGGGTTGGCTGGAAAGCTACGCTGGGCTACATAGGGAGGGCGGAGGGGGGGAAGGAGGGTTCCGAGCCAGGCCGCGTAGCTTCCATTAATTTTATTTGTCACAGTTAAAATGATATACAGAACATAACAGCTTGTGAATATTTATTTCCGTCATTAATTATTTCCGTATGTAATTTGCGATAGTCTTACAAGAGAAAACAGTACAAAATGTTTTCTGTTATCAATAGGGAAAAAAGCTGCCTGTTACGCTGGTAAGAGGGGTTGAGGCAAAAGCTACATTGGGTTACGTGGGGGGAGGGGAGGAGTGGGTTCCCAAGAGTCCATAATGGAGCTACGTGGTTTATGGACGCTCCTTACCAACAGAGCTGTAATTGCTGTGTGGAGTTTCCTGTTGCAGCCATATCAACATTTATATCGTTTATGGATTTGAACAATTGTAATTAGAAATAAAATGTGATACTAGAAGTTCCTGACCAGATGTTAGAAGATTAAAATGCTTATGTTTGCTATGACCGTCAGTTCTGTAGAAGCAGTTTTGGTGAAAGTCTGCTTTATGAGCTGAAGAAGAGAAATGTATCTGCCTTCCTGTTACCAATAATGTCTTTTTTTAGAATTTATTACTGCCGCTAATGCTTTCATGATTACGGTATCCTGAAAAAAATCTGTCGCTGATATCTCTACTTGGAGCTTAACTACTGTCCCGACAAAACAAGATTACTGTAGTAGTATTTCTCCAGGCTGCATCATATTGCATACCGAAATGAAAATCAATAGTCAATCGACACACGTATTATAGTCACTGACAAGCATTTTTGACTAAATTCATTTCATTTTTTCCAGTGATTGATTAAAAAGTTATGAAATAGAATAAATTGTAATAGCATCCTAATAGGGTATCCACGTTTATTTAGGCAAAAAAAAGTCGCTTTAATTACGACTTCTTCAGAATAATGCCACGAAATGTAGCAGATTTCCTTGCTGTTTCATTATACGCCTACTTATTTATTCTCAGATTACAAAACGGAAGATGGATAGAGATATCTTATAAGTCCATTCACGACATAAATTTGTGTTGCTCGATCAACATTTCACAGAAAGTGGAATCAACCGCTATTGCCCTCGCCACAATGCAACGTGCATGAACAATCGTAATTAATTTGGTGATAGCGCATTCGGGGGGACATGGATTCAAATCCAGGTCCAACGATGCAGGCAGTACGTAAGTAAAGGTACGTCGACAGTGCTATGAGTATGACATTAACTTTTTCGAATGATTTACTCGCTGTATTAAATCATCGTAATATATGTCAGTTTGTAAGGAAGTTTGAAAGAAAAGAAGCGAAGTGGTATAACAGCCAAATGAATTTAGCACGTATTACCAGAAAACGTTTATAGTTGTTAGTTATAAATGTACAAGAAATATACTTCTTAACAGTGATACCACTATTTAACACATATGATCTGTTATTCCCTGTAATTGCTAAAAAAGGAGCTACTCTTCGCATTTAATGATTGTGACTGCTGACTGAACACCAGTAGTGTGTGCCTCATATTTGTAATAAATACGAGGTTGATATAGTAGTTCTAAAGATTTAAGTCATAAGTGGGCGGAAAGATATTAATCGTCTATGTACAGTACATTTGGTGACCAAAGATGTGTGATCAGTTTTGGGACATGTAAATTCAGTTAAACAAGAGTCATACAACGATCAGAGATTTATTTTCGAGGAGATTGCTTTTGAACGGTCAGTTACAAACGTAAATTTTCAACGTGTACGCCAATGTACCTTCTTTTTTTAATTAGAAAGAGGTAATCTATTTGTCTTAGTGTATCCTACGTTCGTTTACACAAAGAACAGCGTCCGTTATGTGAGCTGACAGTTTATCTACTTCGTGTATCTTCCTAGATCTATTATTCACAATTGTTGGTAGAATTGTGGCTTACACGGTGGTTCATTTCCCACTGTAGTAATTATGAACCAATATCACTTTATTTTGCAAAAAATAAATCTACCGTAACTTTCATGTGTTTCGATTTTCCGAAATAAACGAAAACACAAACCAGGAATCGATTACGTTCTTGGACAAAGTGATTGAGAAACATGCTTCGAAATTTGTGTGACCTGTAGCATTTAGATTTCTGGATGATAATCCCTGAATATTACTTGCCTTCATGATTACATTCCTAATAAACATGACTCTGTCAGTAAATAAACCTTAAGAAGTAACTTAAAGAACGACGTTTAATCAAAGCGATAATCATTAATTTTCCTGGAGTGAAGAGTTTGCACATATTTTACTGAACTACGAACAAAGTCTGCCTATACAAAAACCATTCCGCAATAACTGAGACGTGCAGGAAACCTGTGCTTGCTAGTTGCAAAATACGTTGTAATTGCTGCAATTCCTATTTAAACATTTTATTTTCTTTCTTAGATATGGAAATATAATATTTTAACATTCCGTGCATGGGACGTGCCAGCAAAAAAAAAAATTAATGATATGTTGCACCTTAACACATTCGCCATTATGGTAAATATGTCGAATCCAGGAAGACATTTTGCTTAGAAATGACAACTAACTCCTAGCAATCATCCGAACGCAGTCTAAAATATGTCTAAGAAATGTAATGGCAGAGATCAATTTCTAAACAAATTAAGGAGCAGCCATAAAAAACACAAGATTTGATGTTGTTATAAATATTTTTAAAAAATGCGATTTTATTCTTTCTTCTATGATGGTGTCTACTGCGTTTAGTTGTGTAACATGATGTCAGACAGATGTTCCCAGCAACGGTGAAGGACTATTGACTTTTCATTAAATTTTAGATTTTTTTACCTATAATGGCCAATGAAACGTTGATTGTTTTTTTAATTTAAAATTTGACATTTGGTATTTTTGGTCACACAGCCATCTACATTTTGCATGTCTACTTTGTTAACAATTTTATTTGTGATTTCATGAGTTGGAATACTGCTCTGCGCTTTAAGGACAACACAGAACGAACACAGCACCTGAAACATTATGACGTAACACACAGACTGCTTTCGTTTCAAAGAAGAATTCTTTAAATATTTCGAGTGATCCATATACTGAAGCCATAGACTGCCACGACACCGTTGGAAGAAAGTCTGCTTTCTCAGTTAGTAACAGCCTAAATGTTAGATGCTACTCAGTTTTCCCCAACAGTGAAACTGAGCTCTTGGTAGGTATCACGTTACACAAGGAAAATGCAGAAGTAATCGCTGGGACGCTTTTTTGACATCGAGGTGTGTTTCGAAGGAGACGCATTCTGCTGCCATATGCCTAGAAAAATCTAGTACAGTGACACAACCTTGTCACATGTGTTGCAGCATGTTGGAGGAATCGTCTATAAACCTAGAATTATTTCGGGAAACCAGGTAAAACCAAAATCTGGATGGCCGGACCGGGAATCGAACCTGCGTCCTACCGAATGTCAGGATCGAAAGTTAACGGGTCACTTACCACACTCGTTGTGACTGGGTTAATGGGTCACTTTTCTTTGAGCGATGACCATGTAGTGGAGTTGTCCATGCTCCCGAGCCATAGTGCATAGTGCTAATGTCACACACAGTTAAGTACTTCAGGGAGCATCCCGTGTATGTGGCAGTCAAACCATGAAATAAAATAGCTTTTCCCTATAGCACAATCTCACCGCATTCTTCGTGCGTTAGTCGTTAATGATGGCAGCCAGCCAGCACCTTCCATTTCGTGTTATCGTTAAGGCAAGACAAAATTTTCCTCCCAGCAGTGACAGTTCAGATATGACGTACACCCGAAAACCGCGATTTTCTTTATCTTCTCTCGAACGGTCTGATGCAGTTCTAAAATATTTCATGTCCTTAGCTATTCCGATCACTTAAACATAACCATCACAACCTACATCTCCAATTATCTGCTTCAAACTTTTTTAAACTTTGTTTCCTGAGTTCTTATCTCCGACTCTTCTGTGCATTAACAAATAAATTCTCAAAAGTCTTAAAATGTGATTCACCTTAAATTGTCCCAGAATCCCCTTTATCTCTCATCATAAACATAACAATTTCGTATTTTATCTGTCAGTTTCATTTCGTATTTCATCTCATGGTATGTTGTCGGTGTTGTTGTGCCTGTAAGGTAGCGCTGAGAGAGGACTGTGAAGTGTGGGGCTGGGTTGAGCAGTGCCAGTGTTTGCCGGATCCCAAGGATGTTGCCAACGACGCGCAACCACTTAGCGGGCTCCTAACTCGGCGATGACGGAGCCGCTGGACCAACGACGTTATCTGCAAGTTGGCTTGCCCTCACACTCTGTGGCCACAACATCCGCTACTAAGGTGAGAATCTCGTAAATCAAATGAAGAAATCGAGGGAAAAAATCACTTTTGTCAAAGAGAAACGATAGTTGTCATTTTAAGGAATCGTATATACGTTGTTTTTTTTTTTTTTTTTTTTTTTTGTGTCTTGCCACTTTTTTTCGTTCATACCTAAACGAAATCGTTAAATGAGGTAACATTTTAAAGATCTCCACTTTGATAACATCATAAATTGAGAAAGCATTTTTTTCGAAATTCAGCCATTAAAGAGCAAAAGCATCATAATTTTCTGAAATATGTTTTTTGCAAGAGCAACTTATCTTCCTCCATTCCTAACCGAAACGAATAAATGATTAACCATTTTAAAGATTAAGGCCTCCGCTTTGGTAAAATAATCAATTAAGAAAGACATTTATCGGAAGTCGATCTGTTAAAGGCAACAGTTTTAACTATCAAGGTCACGCGTATGAGCCAAGCCGCTAGACTTCACTCCCGTTGTTAAGGAGTGATCGTGCTACCGCTAGATAGCAGCACGGTAAGCTGTGTGTGTTTGCTACAGTAAGGAGCTTCTCTATTTTTGTGTTAGGGAAATATTTGTGTCTTGCTATGCAGTTCGTATGTAAAGATTACCGTTAGATAGCAACACCACAAATTACAGAGATATTGTTATACTGTGTGTTTTGTTGAGCTTAGTTGTATTCCAGTTCGCTGTTCGCAGTATTTTATTCGCAAAATTTTGGTATGCATCATCTAGTACAAATGAAAAGTTAAATACAACGGAAACAGGAATATAGTCGCCCTGAAATAGTGCTGAAGCATTTACATTTAGCATACTAATTGTATTTCACTGTTTTTTACAAATCTTTTGCGTTACCGAAACCTGATACACCAACATAGGGTCTGGAGCTGGAAACGGGGATAGCTGGCTGGAGCCCCGATGATGGAAAGAATTTTTAGCATCCTGGACTTTGGCTGCAAGGTAGGAAAGGTGGTAGTATATAATTTTCAATCTCCAAATTGTGTATCAAACGGCTAGGTTCAATCGCAACCCTCTACAGGGTGAGTATGAAGTGATGGTGGCATACGAAGGTAGACGGAGATGTAAAACTGAGCGGGCGGTCATTTGGCGTCTCATGTCTTTCACAACAATATGCCTGAATTAGCCGACATCAGATTTCGCTGTCCCTGTTCTTGCCGTTACGTATGCAATGATGTACGCAACGCAAACCAACAAACCATATTTAACATCTGCCCTATCCACACATGCACCAAAACACAAAGGAACAGGCTGTCCTACATTTGTATCCAGTTTTATTCTTGCGTCGGGCATTACGGTACGTTGACGTTGAGGTCATTAGAACCGGGAAGGGAAAGGGGAGCAAGGAATAAAATCATTATCTTTGGAGGAAACCACTTAAAGTGATTTTGGGCAACCGTAACAATCGAAATCTGGATGTTGGCCTGGGATTTGAACCCGGGTTCTTCCGAATGTTAGGCCTGGTAGTTAACACTGGTCCACCAGGCTCGGTCTTTGTGTCTAGGCTTAATGCGCTTTCTATGTGAGGTTCTGACCCACTTCAAAGACACTCTTAATATCAATACACAAATACAATCAAATTTTCCAAAGATATCCTAATTTTCTCAACTTAATATTGCAGAAGATATAGCACAACGATAACTGCGATAACATACGCCCGATGTTGTTATCCTACCCGTCTCTACCGATTACAATTAAGAGAACTTGCAATGTGTTAATTACATCTATTATAAGCTTCAGATCTTAATCGAATCATGTGCTTGTACCTGGCCCAGAAAATCCCCAAGTTATCGTACTTCCTCCAAAAACATCCTCTCAGGAAGTCAGACCATTTAAGTTTATAAAGAAAGCTTTCCTCAAGATTAAGACGTATTTGTTTATTAAGATCAATCTGAAGTTTCTTTCTCACGGTCGTCCTTCCACCTAAAAGATGCCATTGGAGGCGTTATGGTGAGAACAAGTAAAATGCACATATAATTCCCCATTAATTATTTGCTAGCCAAACAGCTTGAGAGAGAAAGCCTTAAAAAGGAAGGTGTCCTTATTGAAAATTAAAGGCCTCTGTTTCAAATTCCTTTCCATAAACCGGGCATTCAGGCCAACCTTCACGTCTGGAAAACCTTCTTTGTACGTGTGAAGCAATCTACAAACGCCTTTTGGTTCGGATTTGATGTTAAACTATGTATTTAACCCATGACAGAGGTCGAATGGGCGACAGCTTAAAAGCGCTGTGAAATTCTCTGGGGAAGCTGTTCCGAAAGATATCAAATCTAATCACAGTGGAAATCTTTAAAAACGAAATTTTAAAATTCGTCTTCTGGCTGTTAACTATAGTCATCAATTTCAGAAAACTTGATGTTCTAGATACCTTATCTTCTACATACACATCTTTTATACCTGTCATCAGTCTCTCGACTGGTTTAATGAAATCCTGCATCTCAATATATCCGTTATATTAAATAAGAATGTTTAAAACTAAGATTCTCTTGTATGAAAGACGATCCGTAGATAAGCAGATAACCATAATAATCTCGTTTTAATTGGAATAGTAGTATCCCATTTATGATGCTCGCAAAATATTAACACATCGAAACATATATCATGGCAAAAAGAACTGCTGAAGAGACAATTACAGTTTTTTTAATATCTAATGTATACACTATTATAAGTTGCTTGACCGACAGTAGAATAACCTGTTCTAAAGATATTAATCTAATCAGCATGGAAAACATGAAAAAAACAAAATATCATAATTTATCTTCTGGCTATTAACTACATTCATCAAGTTCAGAAAGCTTGATGTTTTAGATCCTTCGACCTAAAGCAAAGACAAGTCTTTTTTCTGTCGTCAGTGTCTCGACTGGCTTGATCTCATCCTATTTTGAGCTAACCTCTACATCTGAATATACCGTTACGTATGTATGTATGTATGTATGTTCGCTTGAGTCCACCAGAACAACGTTATGCTTTCGTTTGGCTTGAATTTCCTTTGGATGTGTGCACATCCATTTTACAACCACGGAAGCGTTCAGGCGTACTTCACATTACACAGCAAGTTCTGCCAGACAGGGATTCAAACCGCGACCTTCCTATCTCCAACCATTGAGCCACCAGGCCACTAAATTCCTTACAATAAATGAGAAATTTTAAAAATTTAATACTCTTGTCAGCAGAGGATCCACAGATAAGCAGATAAACATAAAAATTATGTTTCAATTGGAATAGCAATATCCCGTTTATGGGACTAGGAAAATAGCGATACATCCAGACACACATCACGGTAGTCAGAGCTGAGTAGTTTTTAGCAGGGTTAATGTTTGCACTGTTGTTTTGGTGTACCGTGTAATATAGAGACGGCAGCGGCTGATGGAGGCGGGTGCAGTCTTGGTGGCGGGCCGTTTGCGGTCACTGTGGGCCATTTAGCGCTCTCCCCCGTGGATTTATGAAGTGCGCTGTGACAGCGCGGACCACTTTTATTGGCCGGCTGCGGTTTCACAATGCCATTGTGCGGCCAATATGCGTGAGACCGCTATTATCGGCTGTGCCACGCAACTGCTCAACACCTGCTGGGCAGCAGAGGTCGTCGCCACAGGTGGCTGACTGCGAGAGAGGATTAAGGTGTCCACTACAACAGGTACCATTCACCCAGGAAGCCTGACAACCGTAAAAGTCGGGAGTCCTGCCGAAAGGTCTTCATAGCAATTCTTGGCTTGTTCCCATCACAGTAAACCTTCGTGGATGGCCGACCGTATTATTAAATTGACGTTTGGCATAAGCGACAGTTTGAAGCATCCATTTTAATAAAAAGCGTTAAACCTGGACACTGAACGTGACCTCCATAACTCGCAAACGTTCGGCGGATCCGAAGATGCGCGAACTGTTTGTTACACTGGCCGCCACGATAGTGCTGCCACAACAAATTTCAAACGAATAACTGCATTTTTTTGCGTTTATATTGTTAAATAGAGTGTAAATTTCTATAAATAATTGAATTTCATTTTATTTTCACTTATACTGTTAAAATGAAGTTTAACTGCAATACCAGCTAAAAGTCAATTGTTTGGAAGAAGTAGCGAAAAACGAAGGGTAAAGCTGATTTACGCGAGTTAAGAAAGGTATTTATTTTTATCGCAACTTATATGAAGTTATCGCTATACACTTTAAAAATTTGTCATTAAACACGCACGCTGCCCTTTACAAGGGCTTTAGTTTATTTATACAATATAATAAACACTTCGAAATCGAATGCAGTTACTCAATGTTGATGATATAGTTCTTTAATTTCGCCCAGCGGTAGGTCAAAATTTTGTAACCAAGAAAAAACCCTTGTATACTCTCAAGGAATTTCTAGGGAGTTGGAGTTTTTTTGATTCGTTCCTGAAAAAGTTGGGTTTAATCGAAGTTAAATCTCAGAATTTTGTTTAAACATAAAAAAATCGATAAATGAGAATAAGTAAAAGGAAGCCAAGGATATTCTGCCCACTTTATGTCATATCATTTAATTTATATCGAAAAGCATCCACATTTTTTTTAAAAAAAAAACCACACATCTTCTCTGTTTTCTGAAAGTAATTTCATTTCCAGTAGCGTAGTAATGTTCATGTATACAAACGTCGAGTTTTATCACACACACCCAGGGATATATACTATCCTGGTTATACTCTGCTCAGGATTCTTCCTCAAGTAACGTGAAACAACATCCAGAAGATGTTCTCGGGAAAAAAATAGTTAGATATTTAATTCTTTTATCCCTGAAAATAAAAGTAGGTAATTTATTACGAACAACCTTCATTCGTTTCTGTATGTCATAAACAAACGTTGGGTATTCAGGTCGGTAACCGACTGTTTGTTGGACCTCACCAGCAAGAGTTATTAGACATGTAACGCCAGCACAATTTTCTGTTAAAAATATTGCGGAGTTACAAATTCCAAAACATCTGGAGCTTGGCACAGAACATTTGATATCGTGGAATTGCGTTTTATTTTCTGTCGGACTGAAAAAAAAAAACATTGTGAACATAATGTTTTTACACGAATATGTATTGTAAACTGAAGTGATTTAGGCAAGAACAGCCGATCTTTTCAATAGCAGAATGTCAGAAAGAGCACTCAATTCGTAACGAGACTGTGAGGTTTTAATATGTATCTGATGCGCGTGCCGTCATGACTGTAGTTTTCGGGGGTATTTCCTCAGTCACCTGGGTGAATACTAGAACGGTGACTAGGATCTGCCTCCTAAATCACACATTTCATAATCAAAAAGCACACTTATCATATTCAACACAGATTACACGTTTCACAGCAACTTGGAATAATTTGCGTGATACAATTTAAAACATTAAGAAATAAACATTTATTGTATCTATTATTTTGTTATTGGAAGAGAGTTATTATCTTTTAATTTCACTGCCGAATTTGTTCCTTAACCGTAAATACATATGTATGTTTTTTTGTCAGTTGATGTTCACAAACTACCGAATTTGAAACGCTTAAGAGATTCATTCAGAATATAATCTTCCAAAGTTGAACAAACAAATGAAAAAGTTTTTAAAAGCACACTTAGTGCAGTGCACACTTATTTCATCACGCAATAGATTAAAGACATTACAGAAGCCATACACTAATCACGAAATGGACTAATAATAATCTGATATGTAATACAGGTCGCGTCTTCATTTATGAATTGGCTCGTTTCTTTTTTTTTTTTTTTTTTTTTTTTTTTTAGCCGAGGGTAACTTTAGAGGGCTCGATTTATTTATTTTGAAGTACGTACTCAATTAAAGTATTGCTTTGGATACCTGAATTACTTTTTGTGGTTTTAGTTTGCGATACTGGTTTATATAAGATATTGAACAGCGTATGCTCCAACCAGTCTCTCTGAATCAGTAAAAAAGTTGGTAAGACCTCGGAACGGCCGTACCCGTCCACGTGTGGCTGCACGTGTCTCACATGTGAGTTCGGCACGTGTTCCTTGCGAGTTCTGACTCTTTTTGCTTGTTGCTACTCACAAACCCTAATGGCCAATTACTGTCTACACCAGGCAGCTGACTATAAATACTGAAAACACGTCTGAAATTTCAATTTCCTATCTGTTAACTGATGGTCGAAATAGTTGAGAAGCAGTGAAAAATACGTTCGGCTTGGGATTAGCTGGTTCCAGACCCAGTGGTGGGGGAAAAAAATTCGTCATCCAGGTCATGGAAATTATAATAAAAGATACAATGGTGCACAGCAGCTAATTAACAACTTCTGAACAAAAGATTGTAACGTTTGCAGTTGGAGGTCCTTACATTGACTAGGCACTGCTTAACTTTTATTAATTGTCAGATTTGATTATATCATGGGACAGCGTGCATGAAGTGACTTATTTGGATAGTATACGAGAACTGGGATATGGCTATAAAACAATAAAGAGAGAAAATTACCTCATTTGCATTTGTTACAAATATTGAAGCCGTGAATCTTAAAACTTTATGTATTTTAACGGAATAAACTGATTTTTAATCATGAGAAAACGAGACTTCTTCAAATTTATAGTGTAGAAAATTAGTTTTTTCGACAAATCGATATCACTGGTATACATCTTAAGCTGTTGCGGTGATCTGGTGGTGACTGGTATGCTGTACGTTGTCTTTGTTGCCATAGTGACTGGCAGGTAGGTGTCTGACGTCTCCACCTGTGTCTGCTGACTGGAGACACGTTGTCTGTCCCGCTTGCAGAGACATGTGTCTTGCAACCCGGGTAGAGCTCGTCCAGGGATGTGATGTTGTTGCCGCCGGTGATCGAATCGAATTTCATCTTGCTGGAAAGCCACTGAATCCGGTCCCGGCACCTCTGCGTCATGGAGTTCATATAACAAATTGAGTCACTGGAACAATTCGTTATTTAAGCGCAAAAGTGTAATTAAACTAATTAGATCTCGCTAGATGTTCCTACAGGTGTGAAGAAGACATCCCATTAGCCACGTTTTAAACACTATCTGTGAGTTTTCTGCTTGCGTGGTTAGCTGAAAATTACAGCAACAATCGTATTTTCGAATGTTAATAAAATACCTGATACTAAACTAGTAATTCGGATAGACCGCATAAAGGCGAGCATAAGAAAGTTTACTTCCGGTTGTAGCCACATCTTGATTTTATAAAGCCCTTGATTGCTAAAAGCTTTTTGGTTCAAGGCTGCATAGGAAAGCGTTGATTAATTGTTGTAACAACACAATGAAGAGGATGAATCCCAAAACCACTTGCGCTGCGTTTACAGTGAGGTATAGCCCGTTCAGTTAACAGAGGCGCCTCAAGGTCAGTCAGCTATACCCCACTCTGCTGGCCTAAAACTCATTACATCCGACTACATGTTTACCACCCGCCTATCTGGACACGACGTTCAACTGCTTGAGATAGGAAGGGGGGAGGCGGTGAGATGAGGAGTGGGGCCAGGGGAACATGACCTTGAGTCGCCAGTCGATAATTAACAAGGTGTAGATGAGTCATCATTCGGATAGGGATGTTATTCTTGGATGTAACCATGGTGTTTTGCGGAGGAGTGAACTTTAATGGGCTGGCATTGGTTTTCAGCCTCTACCATGTTAACTTGCGTACACAGCAGCAAAAACATATTAAATTTTACATACACTCCATCAAGGCAATCTAAACGTACGTTTTCATTTTATAACATTACTGAGTAGGGCCACAGGCTCCACAGCAAACCAGTGCAGTCAAACTGCTTCGGGCAATTGCTGAGGAGAGTAACAGACACCAGAGAGATTGCTTGTGCTCGGATTCGATAAAGAAATTACCTTTTTCATACCGAAATTGAAGCAGTGACCTTTTTCCCCAGATTGCATGGTCAACGTTTGGAGGACGCTATCATTACACACCTTTTCCGAGTTTGATGGAAAATACGGTAATCGTTTGCTAAATGAATTATTTTCTAGGACAAATACTTAAATATATAATCAAAAGTGCCGGTGACGTGAGCGTAGACAAAAGTTTTTATGAAAAATCGGTGTAACATCACGTTACAATAGTTTATTCCCTCTAACTGAAATTGAGGAAATGTGCTCGGATAGATAGAGACGTGCACGAAACTCTGGAAAAGTCCGTTATGTACGCGTCTGAACAGAAAGCACAGCAAACGTCAAAAAGTAAACCATGTGGAAGCGCTATTGACGAAATACTAAAAAAGTCCAACCATTGTATGTCCAAATGATGTTATCAGCACAAGATTTAGTGGCGTGTTCGAAATAACACCTAAAACACACTCGCTAGAAGAAGCCAACGATGCTTTCCTGAAAGTACTTATGGCTTTATGCTTTGTCGTCATCAAGGCAGGAATGGACTGGAAGAAACGAATGGGAAGAAATTCAACCATGATCTTTTGGAGGAATCATCCCATCATTCGGCTGGAGTGATTTCAGAAAATCATGGAAAATCAGTTCTGGATGGCCAGACGGTGATTCCAATCCGCGTCCTCCCAGTTGTGAGGCCAGAGTGATACCCCTCGGAGCCCGAAAGTGAAAAGTATAGGAACATTTATAATAGACGTTACTTCTAGCAAAAACTGAAGGAAATTTTTAGTGTTGCTGCGGCGTGTTGTTTCCATGAATTTTTTGTCTATGTCTTTGTGAATTATTATTTCTGTCGCTTAGAGCACACGAGGATGGGAGTTGAAGATGTTACTTTTGTGGAAATTTCGCCTTTTACGTGTCACACTGTACAAAACTGACACATGTTTGACTCTCTTAGGAAAATACGCATAGTACCACCAATACGAGAAGGATCTTGTTAGACAATATGTAAGACTTTGGCTATGAATTGGTACTTATGGAGAATCCATAAACTACGTGGCTCTATTTTAGCCTCTTTTACATCCTCCCTCCCACCATGTAGCCTACCCCTTCACTCCTCCAATTCCCATGTTGAACGTAACTTTTTCCCCTATTAAATTTAGAAGACTTTTGGACTGTTTACTCTTTCCAGACTATCGTTAAAGTTATTGCGTTTATTGCGTGTATAATGAACACGGCAGATATTTGTTTTATAGACTTTTTTTGTAATTACGCGTTTAAATATTCTGAATGAAAAGGTGTCAATAGCCATCCACGCCTGTAAATGATAAATTATTACGAAAATCTCTTTCTCAGGTACAGTCAGTTAAAATTTCCTTCTTCCTCACTCAACATTTTTTTTAATTGATAAAAAAGAACAAACTATTCCAGAGCCTAAATAAAAAGAAGAGCAGCTTTTTTTTTTTTTGCCTCCGTTCTTCACCTTTTTTTTTTTTTTTTTTTTTTTTTTTTTTTTTTTTTTTTTAACATTATCAGGGATTCTCTGCTCTGCTTTAAAGATTTTCATAGCTCATTGACTCTGTTTTGGACGTCGTCCAGTTTATTGTACAGCGTCATTTTACACCACACTTTGAACTTGAAATAATAGTTCAGCGAACATTATAATTATAGATGTACCCGAAATTCACGTGGAAGAATAAAATCTGATTTATTTTATCAACGAGCGTTGTGGTGTCAAGCAGATGATCAGAAACAGCTTTTTTTTTTTTTCCTAAACAATACGAACTGTCAATGCAGCGCAGAATCGCCTGTGACATCTGTAAGTTAAATTGAGTGTAGGTCGCGCGTGCCTTATGTTTTTCAGCCTGTAATGCGTCATCGTTAGTTCAAATCCGCCGAACACTATGACTTCAGGTCATAAGCAAGCGTTACACTTTAAACATATAGGAAATCCAAAGATCTGAGATAATTGAACGAATGAAATAAATATCCACATGCTGTTATGTATTCTGTACCCGATTTTAGCTGTGACACATAGAATGAATGAAAAGCTACGTATCTTGGCTGGGACCCCATCCTCCTTTTCCACCACACTTCGCTCAGTGTACCTTCTCTCCCCTCCCCCCTGACGGATCCACGTAGTTTATGGACGCTCCCTCGTGTTGGCCGGGAGCGGAGTATTGGGACTGGCGATGGCCCGTGTTGTGTCCGGAAGTTGGCGCGGCTCGTAGCGGTAGGTCGCGGTCTGGTCGGCTCAATGGCCAGGATTACGGCCCTCTGAGCCGCGTCACGCGGCCCGGCGACACGTCCGGCCGTTAAAGGCGACCTTCGCACACAAAAACGGCGACGCGTCGCCTTTAAACCCACCCAGCCCATTGTGTCTCCCCTGATCGAACAGGTGTCTGCGAGTCGAGCCACGACCCGGGAGACAACAATGCAGGAAGTCAACAAATAGGAAGTCTTATGTTATGAATTAATTACTAATGACATAGCAAACTAAAAACAAAAGAAAAAACTTCTTCAATGCGATTATAGGCCTACCCATAAGCCAAATGGAGCATACGAGTAGAAGTGGCTCGGTTCTGTCATTATTATTATTACTATTTTCTTTATAATAATGACAGCACAAGACGAACACAACACTTACCTAAATCCACACATGGCTTAGGAAATACTCGAACCGGCCACCACTGCGACGTAATGCCAGCGCGGTAGCCGCTACGCCACCACTGCCGGCATGTTGGACGTTCATAGTACGAGTTAAATGCAAGTGAGCTAAATTTATATCTCCCCGAAACATTAGGGTAACAAAGAAGCATTTTTCTTTCATTCATTTATTTCTAACTGAGCGCTGTGGATGAGTGATAATGGCTTCGCATTCGGGGGAAGTCGAGTTCGAATCCCCCTACAGTCATTCAGATTTTG
>JARYHS010011408.1:125406512-125513542 GCA_031002005.1 Vandiemenella viatica
ATCTAATCGAGGTCATTAGAGGCAGGAAAGGACTGGGGACAAGTAATGGGGGAGGAATTCGTCCACTGGCCTTTTGAAGGAACAATTCTGGCATTCGCCTGGAGTGATTTGGGGAAACATCTAAAACGTTTACCTGGATGGCTAGATGAGTATTCTAACCCACGACCTCCCGAAAGCCGGATACCACATACCCACCACGTTATTTTTTATTTATTTTTTGTCTTCGTCATATCTTCGGCGGCAATGTGATATGAATCCTGATAGTATTGGAAACTAGGATCGGGTAAGAATTTCAGCCACCGCTTTTTGAAGGAACTTTTCTGGAGTTGAGGCTGGAGAGATTTACGAAAATCATGGAATACTGAAACTGGATTCCCGACGGGGTTTGAATTCGCGGCCTCCCGAATGCCAGGCAACAGTGTTACCTATAACCCACCTGGCTTGGACGGCAGGAAATAAAGCTTGACAGAAATTTTTATAGAAGTATCAGTGTTAGTTAGAAACAAAGAGAGAGATGATAGTTTTACTACTTCCATCTTCCAGATTTAAAATGTGGAACCGCTAATTCACATTGCAGACGGATTTTTTTTATTTATTTACTGTTCTTAATGATTATTATTACTACTAAAACTGTTGCTACTGCGTTCAAGTTTAGCTTACCTTCTAAATATGGTATGATGAAAACAAAATTAAGGTGTTAATATTCCGCACCACTTAATTTTTTATTTATATTTCGTGACTTAGTTTACCATTAGAGTTCTTTCGTGAATGCTCTTTCTACTTACCCTTAACCTTTGTGTGTATGTGTCACACGCACAGTTCTATAACGCTGCAGCGTTAGAAAGTGTAACTAAGTGCATTCAAACTCTCTTATTGGTTTTCCGTGCGTAATTTAGCGATTTTTTTCTGTATTCGCCATATAATTGCGTTTGCTAGCGAATTGTTAACTGTTTATTCGAGGAAAAAAAAAATACGCAACGGTTATCAAAATTACGAAAAAAGTGTTACCATCTCTCTATAATTAATCAATTTGGTTATTTAAATAATTATTAGGACTAAAATGGTGATATTCGTGATTATTTTTACTGCAGAACTCCGAACTTTCCTTCTGAGCGTCTGCGAGTTTCTTGCTGCGCGGGCTCATTTTTTTAGTCTTGGGTAAAGTGCTGGGTATGAGAGGTCTATTTTATCATGAATTTAGTGTACCACCTACCAGTTATGCTGTCCCATGCGGTATTCGTGTCTAGAACGAAGCATAATCGAAAGGCGAGGGGTCTCTCGAATTCTGTCCCCGACTGTACCTTAGGGCAGAGCAGCTTGTGGATACCAGACAGTATATGGCAAGAAAAAATCCTTTACTGCTCCATTTTCTGAAATATTCCTTGTTATCAGGAGTTGCAGAAATTTCCAAACTTACGTGACTTTGGTTAGTTTAAAACACCATAAGATGAAAATTATTTTTATGAAGCTGTAACATAGTATGCGTTTAACAGAGACAGAAGTTCGATTCACCAACAATCTGAGAACTGCAGACTACGATTCTCTTTGACGGCGATGTCAATTTGAGAATTTGACAGCGTATGAGCAACTTGTATACTTACTACCTGCGGCGAATGTAAACTTAGATCAACTAGATCGTTTTCATAGAATAATCCTTACAGTAGATAAATTTTCTCCCCGTGGCCGAGCAACGGATAGTGTACGAAATTAATAGAGTACGAGTAATTATATAATTTCTTTAAAGCGTTTTCTTTAGTAATGCATATTGTTATCTTAAGGCTTCGGGAATTTACTGAAAATTCTTTGTACTGCTGTCGATGAGTTGGAGGCATTCCAATTATGCCTTTCGAATCCCTGACGGAGTTGAATGAAACTGGTGAATTGTTTTCATTGATTCATGAGGAATACAGAGAAAATTCTTAAAGGCTGCTGTTCGCGAATAGAGATATTTATGTTTCACTAGAGAATAAGTTAAAAAAAATAGTTTGGAATGCAAAATGCAATAATAGGACTCGAATAAGGAATTATATAAATCCTTTAAAGTTCTGGTTGCATCAGGAGACGCTATGGAGTTTTCATTTCACAATGATAGGTTATGTTCTACAGATAAGAACAAAGGAGACTGAGCATTTAATTATAACCATTGCACCAATTATATGCGAAACGTTAAGGGATTGTGAATAGTATCTCTGATTTTCTTGCCCTGGCAAACTGCGCAATCCGTTCGTCCATTAACTGGGACGTTGCATGATTAGGCGCAGTAAATTTTGCAAGTTTTCATTAGACAAATTGCACGCCATTACCATCCATTAGACGCTCGTTTTGAAGTGCAATTAAACAGCGTTCTGATTAGTGCGTGCGATAGACTTTTGACAGCGCACACCTGCGGCGGACAAAGCGACGCAGTGGACATAGGCGGGCCCGCAAAAACGACTTCAAGCGCAACTCAATCTCCAGCCACTATCATCACGCGCAATTATCCACAACGGAGGACAACTTTAATAGCACGTGGGAAAGGAGACAGTCGCTTTAAAGGTTTCGCGTGGGAATGTTATGTTTTGATGTCTTCATGACTTGATAGCTTCTGTCCCTACAGAGTAATTATTGTCTTTGTGTGTTTTTCAGGTGGGACACACTAAGAACAACCGCTCTCACCATGATTTACCCTGTTGCTGAGTACTGTGCTCCAGTGTGGCAACGTAGTGCTCATACTAGAAAAATCGAATGAGTGTATGAGGGTATTAACTGGCACTCTAAAATCCACCCTATTTTCCTGGTTACACCTAATCAGCAAAATACCGCCTCCAGAGATAACACGCCATGAAGCAACGGCACGTGAGTGGATAAAACTACACCATCCTGATCATTCACAGGACCTCCCAATCCACGAGGTTCTAAATGACTTACCCCCCACTCGTCTTATATCAAGAAATCCGGTATGGCAAGATGTATTCGACTTTGATGTCATGGAAAAATGGCGACAAAGCTGGAACTCCGCATCTGTAAAACATCTAGATATTAAAGATCCCACAACTGGACCTCCAGGATTCCATCTAAATAGCGACCAGTGGGTCAAACTAAATCGCCTAAGAACAGGCCATGCGCAATACAACGCCTTGATGTATAAGTGGGGTATTCAGGATTCTCCTGCGTGTGACTGTGGATCTCCTTCCCAGAGTGTGGAGCATATTATCAGGGAATGCCCTCTACGGAAGTATGATGGTCCATTTGAAGATGTTTTCACAGCTACAAGTTCCTTCATAGAATGGCTGGAAGAACTGGACATCAACTTGTGAACACTACCAACGTTCTTGTCATTATATATATTTATATGTATTGTATTAGTGGCTTAGCCATATGACAAATAAATAAATAAATAGGTGGGAGTTTCACGAAGTTATAAGACTCGTGTGCTTATACAACTAAATCACTCATATTATTTTACAGTATTTTTTTCTGCATGTTAAAATTTCCATAAAAACACCCGCCAGCGTGGTCCAGTGCACTGAGGTGCAGCACACTGGATTGTAGAGGTACAAAGGGACCGTCTACGAACATTGACTGCTGTCTTTAGGCTGTTTTCCGCAGCCATCAAGACCAATATCCGCCTCATAAATTCCACATGTCATATACACTTATCACACGCTGAATGTAGTTACACGCTTCGCAGACAGATGGCAGCACTTCGTTTCCCCCATTAGTACGTAGTACGATCTGGCAGTAGGTATAAAATACTTGGCGTCAGCAAGGGTACGCGACCGTAAAACCATATCTCTAAATTTGACCATGGCAATGATGTGTAGAACTGCAAGGCAGCTGACCCCGAAATGTTGGAAAAAGATGGTGAAAAAAAAGCCACGAAATTTATCGAGTCACAACTTCTGTCGTCTGTCAAAAGCAGATTATTACATGGAAACAGGACATATCGACAACGAGGGTAGATTCATGTCACAATCTATTATTGAATTTTTGAGGCAAGACCCCCCCCCCCCCCCCCACCTATGACTCTTCTGCTTCATGCGGGCATAGTCGTCGAGTAGATTATCAATATTCCATTTAATTTGGGCTGTGAGGCGCCCATAAGTTACATGCTCGCCTAGTCCTTGGCCCCACATATAAATGTTTTGTTACAAAGCCAATTGAGCAGTGTAAATATTCACGTATGCCATCACTCATTGCTCATGTAAATAGGTAATTGCCGTTTACCGTATTTTATCCTAGCTTCCCAGCCATTCCACTGTTAATATCTGAATGTGCTGAGCCATATAACTTGTCAGGGGTTGCAGTAAGGACCTATGACGAATATTCATATCAGAACAATGGTCGTTCTTCTATGGTCGACCCTTATCCACCGCTCCAGTGGAAGGTTACTCTGTCGGCTCTTATCAATCAGCTGGCAGGGACACTACAAGAAGGGGTAAAATTGTGGTGAGTTTGGTTATAATAAAGTATTCTCTGTTCCCTTTTTTCTACTTTTTTTTTTTTTTTTTTTTTTTTTTTTTTTTTTTTTTTTTTTTTTTACAGCCAGTTTTCAAAATTTGGTTACCGTTTTTTCAGTGTCAGAAATATACCCTCCAGACATCTATCGAGAAGTCTTTCTTATTTACTTTGTTCTTGAAGATAGATTTGCATGGCTTATCTCATAAGAACATGGTGCTTTTTTTTTCTAATACTAGCTTCTAACCCCGTCAAAAATGATGGTTTGCCTCGAGTATTCTTACAAATTATTTTTTTCTCATTTATCTTCATCACTACCATTTTTTCAACTGCTAATTTTATTATCTTTCTTAAATAATTTTATTCTTGTTTTTTTCTGCTTTGGCATATTCTTTTACTTTTTTCCTTAATAGTGGCTTCTAACTCTTTTTTTTATGTGGAACGTACTAACAGAGCGGTCTTCTCCACTTCCGATTCGTCCTTTTAGTACTGTCTTTAACTTTTGAAATAGCCATTAGAATTTCATGTGAAACAAGGCCCTGTTATCTGTTTTCATCCAAGAGCACCCAAAAGTGGGGTAGAATTGAATACTTCCCCATTCCGCCCCACCCGTTCAGCTCCAGAGACACTACTTAGGTTAGGGAGGTAAGATCACTCGAGAAAGATACATAAACAAACATTTAACTACACGAAACTATGGACAATTAAACGTAGTTCAATCATGTGTTACCTATATTTGTATTTTAAACACCTATTGTGGATTATCTTAGTTACAAAAAGATCAGAAGTTACAATACAGGAGAAGAAAGTAAAGCTTCACACACCAACACTCGAGAAAACTGGACTAAAACGGCTGCCGTAGTTGAGCAGCAATAGATTGGTCAAATTTTACTTATTGCCGTTTCTGCCATAACCTCGTTGGCATCGAAAAACGACAAAGTTCATTCCGCCCCGGTACCCCATTGTGCCCCGGGTTCCCTTTCAAGCTTTTCTGCACTAATAGGGATGTGACGAAATCAGTGCCATGATCCTGCCACTCTTTACCTTCCACGGTACTCATAAGACTCAGGGCTGCGTGGCCTAGGGAGCCGTTTTGCTGTTCAGCTGCGAATAAATATTCTTGGGCTTCATGGGGGGTCGAACCGTGCTCGTCCGGGCCGTAGTCTGACACTTTACCGCCCGTTTTTTTCCAGACGTCTCCTCCCCTAACAGTCGTCTTTCTCTCTCCATTTTTAATCTTCTTTGGTTTAACTTTTCCCACATTTATCTTTTATCAGTCTTGATGATCACTCACACTATTCTTCAATAACAGTTACAAAATTTAAAGAGGAGATAATCTTTTTGGTTGTGTTTATTTTGTTGTATTTTTCTATTAAGAAAATCAGTGTCCTTGTTTTGTTTTGCTCCTGTTTGCAAATGTATAGTCGACGGCGTGTCCTAATAGCAACATTGTGGCTTTATGTTTAGTGTCGGTATATGCTTTCTTCTCTGGTTTTAATAGTTCTTCCACGTTGATAGTTTTTTTTTCTGTTTATTATTGCTACTTTTTCTGTATTTCACTCCCATATTTCCTTAGAACCCTCACACTCAAATGTATGAGCTAGGGTATCGGTTTGCTGGCACTGGCTGCTCTTGTCTGAAATGCTGAGTCGTATTTAGTGCTTATCACATCGTTAATCACCTTGTACCATGGGGATTTAACTGCGAGATTTAACGATTTGTTGTTGATATTTTTCCAAATTTCTTGTAAAGTGAAAATCTGAACTACCCGGCCTCGCCACACTATTTATTTACATCATCATAACAGACCTCCGTCATTCAAGTATTCATGCTGAAAATTAAATGGACAGACAAAGTACGAAATGAACGAGTGTTGGGGTGAGGAAAGAATTTTGTGGAAGAAGCTTACAGAAAGAAGAGACAGGCTGGTAGGTCATATTTTGAGATATACTGGATTGGTTAATTTGTTAATGGAGGGAACAGTCAAAGGTAAGAACTGTAGAGGAAGACTGAGATTAGAATATATGAAGCAGATAATTGAGGACGTGGGTTGTACGGGATATGTAGAGATGAAGAGGTTTGCACAAGATAGGAAGGGGTGGAGGATTGCATCAAACCAGTCGAAAGACTGATGACATAAAAAAAACTACCATCAAAGTGAAGGACAGCAGAAGACACACACAATACTCAACTAAAACCACCCAAGCACTCGAGCCGGCGACCTCAGCGCGCTACCCCCTAAACTTTGGTTTCATCCCTACACTTGATGTTTGTAGTAGCGTGTTAAGTGGCCCCGGTGACCTGTTAAGCGGTGCAGCAGCCTGCCGGATGCCTGTCGCGTGCCTCGCGTGCCTGATGACCCGCCCTCGCCGCCTCCAGATGTCGCCCTGCCACCTTCTCATGCTAATGCACCAGCAACAGGTAGCACCGCCATCCCGACTCTCACTAACTTGCCTTTATTTCCACACATCCCGACACACAAGACATACAAAAGGTTATCAAGCCCTTTTAAGGGGTGGAGTAGAAAAATAGGTTCATTTACGAACGCCTTCTACAGACAGTTATATATGGCGTTATACACCGTTCACTCCAACCTGGCGGCTCAAGGTCATGTCACCTGGGCGCCGCTCCTCTCCCCACTACTCCTACCTTCTTACCTCTAGGAGCTGGCCGCTGTGTTCAGGTAGGCGGGTAGTAACTTCTCCCTTCGTATGTGGAGGTAGGGTTAGGCTGACCTTGAGCCGCCTCTGCTAACAGAACGGTCTTCTGTAGAAGTTTCTGTAGTCGTGATTACAAATTATCAGTCACTGGATTTCTCACTTCATTTGTGACATTCTTGGCTCTGCGTTGAGTGCAAATAAAGCTGTTAATTCGTCCGTTTCTTTTTGTTTTTAGTTATGGCTTTAAGCCTCGTCGATGCCGAGGTCATTTGAGGCGGGAGAGCACTGGGGCAAGGCATGTGGGTGTACTTCCGTAGAAGACCTGACTTTATCCCATAAAACTTTTAATAACAAAAAAGTGAATGAAGTTACGGGTATCACCGAGTTTCTTAAAAAATGTGGTCGTAAGGTAGTCCACATTACTGTTAAAATGCGCTGCACGAACGTAGGTTTTAGATGCGGCGCGTGTTGATGCTACTCTATTAAAGACGGCGGAGCTTAAAACTGAGTTGGTGCTACATTAAACGGCCTGTTCGTGTTCCTTAAGCGACGCTTACAGATATATGTCTCCCATCTACTGTCGTGTCCAGCTTCGTATCATTAAAGGCAGTTAAACAAAGCAACCGTACCGAGATAACACAGGTAATGCGTGATGACTTATTCGAAAGCAGGCAAAGAAGTGGTGTCTGAAAAACAGCCTCAAATACAAAAATGCAGAAAAGATTTTATCATTGTTGTCTACACTTATAATAAAACTGTAACCAAGAAAAAGACTGCATATTTGAGATTTTTTAAAGAAATGAATTGTGGGTAAAATTACTAACCTACAGAGAACGATAGAATTCCAATACAAGCTGCTGAAACTAAGCTCGTAAGAAACATCAAAATGTGTAGCGAAATATATAATCTCGTATATAATTTCACAGTAAGTGACAGAATAGAAAATAAATAAAGGCACGAACATGCACTAAGAACGAGTGACGAACGCTTGCCAAAGCTGGTTATGAAATATGTATAAGCCCAGAGACTGATGAGGTGCAGGAATAACAAGAAAAAAGTGCCCATATAATCCAAACAACAGCCTTGGACTAATCAGTTAGGAAGAAATAGTTGTAACAATATCACACCCTACAGATCATTTTCTATTATTATTATATCTTTTCTTTAATTAATTGTATGCATTTAAGAATAATTGTATTGATGTCTGTAAATTAATTTAGCTATTATAGAATTTCCCCAAACCTTAGTATGTACTGTCTCTGGGCTTACGATAGCTAGATGTGTAAGAAATCTTTGGTAACAGCTGAGAACGGAGTGTGTAATTTGGCTCCTGATTGAAGTAATGTTTGGGTGAGTATCTGGGATCTGCTGTACGGAGACTATACATAAATGTGATTTGTGTTCGGAGCATGTTAAGAAGTGATGTTACTAGTTTAGATGTTGATTTTGGGTAACAATCTACCATATAATTTCGTAAGCTCACTCATTCACTCACCTCGATAGCTATTGGCTGGAGAACGTTGCCATGATACATTCATTAAGTTTGCTTTTCGTAGCGTTTCATAGTTAAAAAAATATCGATAAACTTTACGTCTGAAAAAACGTGGATCTGCTTTTCAGTAACACTTTGCTAATGAACCCAACTTAAAAAAAAAACTTTAAAAAAATAAATTACTCGTGGTCTCTGCTGAAACCACGAATGCCAATTGTCATTCCGGCCTAGGATAAATTACAATTTAATTAAAACTTTCACTAATGTTGTTGCTTGACCAAAGTTTATGCATTACGGGTTATTTGCTTTTTAGGTACTTTGTTGACAACATTCGTTAATGGTCATTTTTCATGTTCGCTGTACGTGAGTTATTAGGTTATTTTAAGTGGACATCAGACCAAATACGTTACCGAATCTACTACACTGACAATTAATTTCTTCGGAGGTGCTCAATTGTTTAATATATAATATGGAATGTGTATTAAGTTCTCTGGCCGTTACAGATACTATGACCAATGTTTACATTATGAGTGTTTGCCCAATCTCAATAAAAAAAAAACAACGTGATGCTTTCGAAGCAAACAGGATTAAAAAATAATAATAATTGGCAGAGTGTACTTTTAGGGTAGAATATAAGTCAAGTTTGCGCTATCGTCCCTGTTCGTTTTTAATACCTACCTCTATTAATGGTTCTGAGTTCTTCAAGTTCGAGAGATTTTATTCACCCTGAAACCCAGGTTACGTTTATATTTGGTCAAATCGGGTCATCCTGTCATGATCTTTCATCCTAAAATTGGAACTATTCTAGACCCGTGACGATACGCAAAAACGGTCACGGGCTTACTCTAGTGTTAAATAAATTGAGTGAATCTTTCTTTTAAAACAGTGATTTTCATTTCTATAACAACAACAATACCTATCATTTTGGCGGCAATACTGGCTTGGGAGAAAAGATTACAACAAGGGTTCGAGTGGATCAAGCCAAAAGAGGGTCTACCACCTGGAACTGAACAACCATGGCCCATATGGAAGTCGCTAAACAGGCTTCGAGTTAGAGTTGGCCGCTGCAAAGATACCTGGGAGAACAGCCAGATACCACATGTTCGTGCATGGAGAGAGAAACCATGATACATCTGCTGTCTTGCACACAAATTGGAATAAATGTATCTCAATTTGACCTCCAATCAGCAACTGAAAAAGCCATCGCATTGGCAGAAAAACTACCACATATTTTAATGCTGTCATCGAAACGAGAAGAAGAAGAAGAAGAATTTTAGCGGATCTACCTGTTTTAATTAAAACTAAATGAGTGGCAGCTTGTGAATGTGCTCGTGAGATATGGGCATTCTCGTCCGTAACGCGCTGTAGTTCCTATTAGTGTGGAAATGTTATTGATCCTTGCAATTCATCGAGAGCTAAATTGTTGATTGTTGGCAGCTAATTATACACAATAATTGGCGGAAAGCTGCTAAAGTATAGAGGAATATAAATGAATTCGTTTTCGCCACTTAACACGGAGATCCGAGTAGCCGGCCTGTAAGCGGTTGTGTGGAGCGAGACGCCTGCTCCAATCAGAGCTTCCGGCAGGCGTTTGAGCTCACGCGGCTCACCAGGTGGGGCCAATCCGCTGATCGGATTGCAGCCCGGAACCAATTAGGAGCTTACAGCGGCGGCAATCTTCCGACGGCGTCTTCCCTAATCCCGACACCGTGGCAGCTGCCTCGTGTAACCGAGAAGCCCCCACCTGGACGAGGCTCACAGCGTCCACTACGGGTATACCTCACAAATCAATCATATTCTACTTTTACAATTTATATTAAACGTTAAAGCGATGATACAACTAATTCGGTTTCTAGTACGTACACAATCCTACCAACGACGATAAAATTACACAAAAAATAAGTGTGATACTGGAAATTGAAACAGCAGATTGAAAGTGCATCAACTGTGGTGCCAGACAAGGTTACACTTTATCTCCGCTTCTCTTGAAGATGAAACTCACTATCAATGAGCTCGAAGGGCCGCTTGTAAATTCCGTATAATTTTTTAACCTTATTTGCTTTGATTAATATGAATTTCAACAGCCGATTCCATTTGCTAATACAGTGGGAGAGTTCAGCTATCTTGGGATGGTTAGTTGCATAGATTCCTTCCATGATTTGATTTGTGGGTCATGGATGCATTTTTTAAGGTATTCAAAAAGTGTAATGATGAAAATAACCAGTGCTCTGTAGAATTTTGCCACTAAGCGGTGGTATAACGTTCCGTACGACGAAAGAAAGCCACTACAAAAACAGGGACTCGTGTTGGGTTCATTGCGGCCCATAAGCTGAGTGCGAATACTTTTAGAGATTACTTTGTTGAATGAATCTATGAACGTCACCTCCAGGTACGTAAGGTTGAACACTGTAGCGGACCAAAGTTGTCAGTAGTAAGCAGGAGCAAGGGCTAAATGTTAGAAGTCTAATACAAATTGGCTAGTTATAGGAGTTAGAATTAAGGTTATTCCTACGCCACTTCCAGAAGCAACTTGTATTAGCAGTGTTACACATTTTCAGCGGCAAAAGTGCTGACGAATAAGGGATGATAAATTGTCTTTCATCGGGGAACAGAAAGATTGCAGGCCTGTTCCCGCGTGAATTTACAATAAATGTATGCACCCCAAGAAACACAGGCAATAGGCCTACTATTCTATTAATCAACGAAATGTGTTCATTAAAGGACTAAATTCAGGAAGTACCACTTCCCTGGTTAATATTTATATGAATTCATCAATCAGACACTGAAGACTAACCAAACATAGAAGTATAACGCTAGAGAGAAATAACTACCTCGATGACCAAGTATTAATAGCTAAAAGTTAAGATGACAGCCAAACATTTTAGAATGCAAATTTGAACCTAGAAATAAAAAATAACTGTGTTTCAAGGAAAGAAACGAATATGAAGTAAAATAGTCCTAAATAACGAAATTTAGTGAAAGTTAACACATTTAAATATTTGGAATATCATCTAACAAATTTGGAAGAGAAAGACATACAGTTCAATATATCAAGTTACACCAGGATGCTGAGGGTAATCAACCAATTCCTTAATCGTGTGGTGGATACCTTGGTGGGCAAACCACGTTACAATTATATTTCATACCTTTATTATTAATAATTGTAGATTTTTAATTTTAATTTTTATGAAGGAGTGAAAATTGTTTAAATTTTGCAAGAATCTCGACGTTAGTTGGAATTTAGGAAAAATTGTCACAATATTACATTTATTTTCTTATCAATAGGCGATTACAAGTCTGAGCGAATTTATCGTTAACATTAACACAAATTGGCAAAATCATAAAAGCAACGCTCAGAGTTACAATTAGCCGTCATGAGCAAGCAAACAACTGTATATTTACTTTTAAATATCTCAGAATCAAAATGCAAGAAATAATGACAGTTGGAACAATAAAAATACAAGTTATGATGACCTCAGACAAAGGTATCATAATACTGTGACTTTACAGTTAAACAAGAAAATCATGGGCGCCAGAATGAACAATATATCATTCGAAAATAACTAGTTCTGACAAATTATGCCGCTAGCTCAGGGGTTTTTACAATTACAAAGTGAGAACATGGACCTATCCTCTCAAAGTCGCTTACGGGTTCTGTTTCACGGAATGCACAATCACATGGCTTGGTCGTAATCAATTACCATTGTAGTTCTGCGTCTGATGTCTGTGATGAGTGTAGCGGACCCACGATATGTGAGATTATCTCACAAGTCGGCTATAGGCATCTCTGGTCTGGCAATGCGCATCATCGCATTACCGGCTGTGTTGCGGTGATAAGCTTGCTCCAGCAAGGCAAGCTGCAGATAGCGAAAGAAGTCAACTTTCCAAGTCAACCTCAGACTGGTGCGATCGAAGTTAGAAATCCCAGTTCCTCGCTCTTCGGTCCACGAGGAAACTTCTTGCTCCGCCCATTTGTAGTCTCGAAGCTCACATACAACAAAAATTCCCAGGATTTTGAGTTATACGCTCATTTTGATTGGACCTTCAGGTCGGCACCTAATGTCACGTGATATCCTCGATATGTGATTTGGCCAAAGAATCCAACAGAGGTCGGACATATTCGGCTAAGTTTGCCGGGGCGAGAGAACATTCGGGTTTCGGACGGCAGGCTTTTCCCGCTCGGTGAGTGACCCATCCCCAGGGAGCAGTGTGTGTGGTCTGGCAAATCCCAAATCTGCGACGTCCTGTCGCCATGGCTCGGAAAGACCAAGATTAGCTTCTAGCCTACATAGCTCAATAACTCTTTAATATTCGCTTTGCTACGATACACTGTATAAGTTCACCATTTCATTACAGTCCTCACTTGGAATCTTGCGTACTTTATAAAATTACAACAAAAATCTATTCACGTGGTCGCCCAAGATTTATGTAAATTACTCTTATATTATTACATATATAATAAAAATGCACCTTGTAACGTGGCGACAGCGCGGCTCGTTACAATATGGCCGGCCGTTGGTGAAAAATGAAATTATGGTACAATAATTTTATTTTTAACTACCTAATTCTATCTCCATTGTGACTCAACAAAAACTTAAGCATTTTTATAATTACATTAATTTTAAATGTGATTCCAATAACCATCGGTATTCCTGCCTTGTAAGGTGAATATATAACGGGAGCATATGTCCTTTTGGCCGTCTTACAATTCTTTACAAACAGAAGCACGTGAATTCAGGTAGCCTTCCCAAATACAAAGTTATATTAAACACAATACTAAAATATACATGAAAAGAAATTATTTACATACATGTTTAAATAATAATAATCTTGAAAATATCTTGTATCAAATCTTATCATTAAATCACTAAAATGAAACACATTAATAAAACAAAACATTGTCAGAACACTTATGCAGAAAGTGGTTGAACTATACATTGTATTTACAATTTAGCGTGATGTTTTACTCATGTGCATAAAAATAATTCTGCCTTCAACAAACATCCATAAAGATGCTAGAGGTGAGCGTAAAATATCTCATTACATTGCGCGGTTTTAATCTCAAAACAACGGAATAGTTTAGTCGGATTCGGTGACGTGATTTTCGTCATGACCGACGGTTAATTGAACAAGCATTTCATGAGAAGGTGTGTTCGTGTTCATGGTCAAACATCACTAACTGTAATCTTTTAATGACGCGGCATTTACTTATAATTCAACGTGGTGTGGAATGAACGATGTAAGTACATGTTTTCGTGTTACGTAAATTATGAACCTTACTGGTTGAATGTTAGGTGGTCTCCTAATTAGTCTCTCATGTGTCGACATCTCTAACTTTTAACATACCGTCTGTGAAGTGATTGCGAATTTTATGGCGAAAGGTACCTGTATTTGCTCATGGGTATATGTAATGGAATTTCTATAAAATTTACCATTCCCATATGAGACATTATACACATTATGCGGTTTGACGTGAACTTTCATCGTCAACCAAAGTCGTTGTAGCATCTTTGCATACAAGCGAACCCTGCACATAACCACTCCGCACATAAATGAAAGGATAATGAATAGCGTAACTATCATTCCTCAGTAACATTACGATTCCTTCACAACGGGTCTATTGATGACTCGAGATTATCTTGACATTCAAAGAATATAATATTTCTCTTTATTTAGGAGTTATTATAACCGTTTTAACATATCGTTTACTCCACGTTTTAAGCCGAAAATCCATCCCAGTTAGCGAATATTTTCCTTTTATACACTTATGCTTCTTTAGCTTGTATGAAAAAGGTTATAAGCTTTGTGCATAGAAAGGTCCGATCTCAGGTGTTCCTTTTGCCAATACAAAGCAATTTTGAGATTTCACGCTAGCAGAACACTACAAATCTATATAAAGCAAAAATATAAACATTGCAATTATTTTCGGTGAGTACACACAATTCTGAGCTAAATGTGTACTGTCCAACAATAGTTTTAATCTAATTTACGGAATACTATACAATTTACAGTAAGGGTACGCGAAATACCGCTAGAACGAGGCGTGGAACGACTTGTTTCCCTTCTCATTCATCCTGGGGTATTCGCTACCTGCTAATTCTCGGAAACTGCCGGTTGAGCCACTGCTTACCTGCACTAATGAGCTCAGCTGTTCGAGGGTAACTGTCCCCAGCTCCCTCGATACCGTTACTTAGTATGAAATGATATAGCATGAAAAAACTTCGATATCACCAATAATCTTATTGTTCCCGTCTTCACCATCTGTGCAATTATCATATACAAATTCCCTTTTAATTGAAGTTAGCATCAAATATAATTACCATTAACTTGCAAAGTTAGCTGAATTATTGAATAATCCTCGTAAATAAAGTTTTTCCCCTTTAGCCTTTACAAATGCAGTCGCCTTTAACTATTGCACTCTTTGACCAACGGCGCTATCGTAGCAAAATAACAGCAAGGTATTGTGAAAACTCTCCTGTATATCTGTAATCGTTCAACTTAAGATTCCTAATTTCTGTGATGACCAACACAATTTAAACAAATCTTTCTGGCAAGGTTTCGTGTTCTATAGGGAATTATCTATGGCACTATCGCTACCCTTGATAGATACACAAAACAAAGAAGTAAAAATACGTTGATCAGATAACATTGCGATCTTCGATCAACACAGACAAAGCGATATTACGCTCGCTGTACACTTTCTGCTCAGAAAAGATATAATGCAACTACCTAAGGTAAAACGTTACATCGAACTCATGCATCACAAAATGTTGAAACCCTTTTCGTTTATGTCACAAAATACATCTTAGAAAGCATATCACAATATTTGTATCGCTGTCAGATTCATTGTGATTGCGAAGACAAGAAATTGTGCTTGCTAATGGCGCTTCATTTTCCGCGGGTGCGTATTCAATTTATCTGGCTCAGGAAAACATTTAATATTTCAGGATTTTTATCAAATCAAGTCCAATTAACAGCGTGAAAGTCAAAAGTGACTATTAATATTTCACGTGGACAAAATATAAAGTTCGGAATAGCGAAATAAGCATTAAAAATTCCGAATATGGAAATATCCTAAGTAGCTTTAACTGTAAGTGCAAATCTTGGTAACTGGAATTTTAATTTTCCGTTTATCTAATCTTTCCAGCAAAACAGACGGTTTAGACTAGCGAAACCGGCATCGGCGTTTTTCAAGCATGATTAATTTCGGTAAGGCGTCTAACCTAAAAGAATGTGTACTGTACATTTAATTTCCCTTTTTTATGATTCAAATCGGTCAATTCATAGTCAGCCTTTTCGTCATCGTATTTGGCATGCTACACAACTTGTTGAACAATGCCTACAAGACGAATTTGAGACGTCCATGGATCTTCCTCTGGAAAATAATTCTGCGTCGTGAATATTCGTCTTTACTGCTTTCAACAACAAGATTTCGAAGGACGTAGAAGCTTGGGCTTACAAGGTCACAGACGTTCGGCGGTTTGTGCCCGACAGCTAATGACATTCCTGGAACAGGTATAGTGTCCGCCGACCGACCACTTACTAACTGGTCCAGCTGACAATTGCGTCTTTTCTGACCGCAAGGAATGAACAAATTGTGTAGTGTTCCACACAAAGTTACGGACAGAAAATTTCCACGCGATGTTGATAGGCTGTGAATTCTGAGACTGATTTCGCATTTCTCCGATGATTGAAAAAGTTGCCGACTCTTGTCTGACTTTCAAGAACGACATGTACTGTACATCTTTCTCTCCTGCCCACAAATGTCTTATGCTTTGACTGACAGTTTGCACTTAACTGTGGATCCAAGACAACTGAAATTGTTGTGTTTCTTGATTTCAGATATTTTTGCGTACAAACTGACAATTTCACTGACTAAGAGTTGAGTGGTGACTTTAACAACCGACTCACTCGCAGTCTGTAATACCGCATTCGGAGCATTTTGTGGAGGACTAAAATTACTACGTTCGGCTTCCAGAAATTCGTCCAGTGACAATTTCAACTCGGTTTGTGCCGTCTTAACGAGCTCAACTGAATTGCTACGGCAGTCATCTCTGAGCTAAGTTTTCGGATGTTTTGTTCGCTTTGGTCTTTGACCTCTTGAACAAATTCCGAAATTTGCCCTAGGTTTTGGCCGTTCTCGTTTCGCATCTGTTCAATGGACGGGTCGGTGGCGTCAAGTCTTTTGTCCAGCTGTTGGTCTGTGTTTTGGGTTGGCTCTACTTGTGCAATTTCGATCCATTCCTCGTTAATCGCAGCAGTTGGTACCTCTGTGTGTTTTTGTGACTCCGAACGGAAGGTGGATAATTTCCCGTCCAAATTTGTTGAAATCGCAGCTTGCGAATCAAACCGTGCATTAGAACTCTGCTTAAGCGAATCCAAATATCTCTTATTCTCCTCTTTTAGTGAATTAATTGGAATATTAAATTGTTGGCTTATTGCAGTCATCCACATGTTAAGTATTTGCTGATCGTTCATGATTTCGGGAGATTTTTGCCTATCAGACTGATCTTCCATATCGAAATCTTTTATCGTACGAGATCGTAGCTTCATATGAACACACAACGAATTAATTTACACCGCAATTGTGCAATGACGAAATCTAGATTCACTAACAACAAAATTACCGCGAATTTCAATACACACAAATACATATATCCCTCCAAAATACAGCAAGAGAAAAGCAACGATGAATCATGCAACACAACACCATGAATGCAGACTTACTTTCAACAGATGGGCAAAACATGCGTGTCTTTAATTTTCTTAACAGCTACCATGCATTAAGAAATCAACATTGACGTTACTCATTTAAAAATTTTAAACTGATCACAAATTGTTACAATACAAAGTGTATTGCATCTCAATTGAAATACACAAATGAACTTCCTTTTAAAGCGTTGAAAACAAAATAAATTTTATGCATTGTAACAAAATGAACTTTATGCATTAAAATATAAGCGAAACATCAAAATAAAATCTTGTATGAATATCTATTGACTACAAGAATGATAAAACAGCCAAAAACCATGTGCAACATTCCATGAAACTTTCCGAATTTGAGCTCCAAATTGTATAATTTGAATTAGTGCCACCAATTCGCAGACATTATAGAAGTAATGTCTCATCTGGCACCAGCGTTGGGCGACATTATGTGGTGGATACCTTGGTGGGGCAAACCACGTTACAATTATATTTCATACCTTTATTATTAATAATTGTAGATTTTTAATTTTAATTTTTATGAAGGAGTGAAAAATTGTTTAAATTTTGCAAGAATCTCGACGTTAGTTGGAATTTAGGAAAAATTGTCACAATATTACATTTATTTTCTTATCAATGGCGATTACAAGTCTGAGCGAATTTATCGTTAACATTAACACAAATTGGCAAAAATCATAAAGCAACGCTCAGAGTTACAATTAGCCGTCATGAGCAAGCAAACAACTGTATATTTACTTTTAAAATATCTCAGAATCAAAATGCAAGAAATAATGACAGTTGGAACAATAAAATACAAGTTATGATGACCTCAGACAAAGGTATCATAATACTGTGACTTTACAGTTAAACAAGAAAATCATGGGCGCCAGAAATGAACAATATATCATTCGAAAATAACTAGTTCTGGCAAATTAATGCCGCTAGCTCAGGGGTTTTTACAATTACAAAGTGAGAACATTGGACCTATCCTCTCAAAGTCGCTTACGGGTTCTGTTTCACGGAATGCACAATCACATGGCTTGGTCGTAATCAATTACCATTGTAGTTCTGCGTCTGATGTCTGTGATGAGTGTAGCGGACCCACGATATGTGAGATTATCTCACAAGTCGGCTATAGGCATCTCTGGTCTGGCAATGCGCATCAATCGCATTACCGGCTGTGTTGCGGTGATAAGCTTGCTCCAGCAAGGCAAGCTGCAGATAGCGAAAGAAGTCAACTTTCCAAGTCAACCTCAGACTGGTGCGATCGAAGTTAGAAATCCCAGTTCCTCGCTCTTCGGTCCACGAGGAACTTCTTGCTCCGCCCATTTGTAGTCTCGAAGCTCACATACAACAAAAATTCCCAGGATTTTGAGTTATACGCTCATTTTGATTGGACCTTCAGGTCGGCACCTAATGTCACGTGATATCCTCGATATGTGATTTGGCCAAAGAATCCAACAGAGGTCGGACATATTCGGCTAAGTTTGCCGGGCGAGAGAACATTCGGGTTTCGGACGGCAGGCTTTTCCCGCTCGGTGAGTGACCCATCCCCAGGGAGCAGTGTGTGTGGTCTGGCAAATCCCAAATCTGCGACGTCCTGTCGCCATGGCTCGGAAAGACCAAGATTAGCTTCTAGCCTACATAGCTCAATAACTCTTTAATATTCGCTTTGCTACGATACACTGTATAAGTTCACCATTTCATTACAGTCCTCACTTGGAATCTTGCGTACTTTATAAAATTACAACAAAAATCTATTCACGTGGTCGCCCAAGATTTATGTAAATTACTCTTATATTATTACATATATAATAAAAATGCACCTTGTAACGTGGCGACAGCGCGGCTCGTTACAATCGTAATAAATTTCAAAGGCACACCACAATTTAGGCATATAAAATTACGGCAAAACGGCTTCTTACTTATGGTTCAGAAGACTGAACAGTAAAATTGTAAAGTGAACGATGACTTTTTGCGGTAGAAATGAAGTTCCTGACAACTGCCAGATCATCTCAAGAATAAAAATAAAATAAAATGTAAATCAAAAGGAATACCGGTTGTTGAATGTATTTTGTTCACGTCATTACGAAATTGCTCAATATCCCAACTATTATCTATTAGCTGGGCAATATAACTAGCAAATCGCAAAATACAGATTGCTTATCCTTGAACTATTTTACTAAATTGTAATTTCTTGCTGCCATCTGTACGTTCCCTAGTAAAAAATACTTGCCATTCTGTACAAATCTCTGGAATGTCACCAGTTAGCACTGTATGCATTTCTCATCTAATAGATATCATACATCAGTTCTGCCACTCATTCGTTGACAGACCTTCAAAAAGTTGTAATAAACTGTGCCACATTCCATGTGTTGTGAGGACTCTATCATTTCTCTGTTTTTTCTCCTGTCCTCTCGTCACCGACCAATAACCCTTCCCACAATGAGGAACAAATAACGGCAGGTCTTACATCTTATATATATATAAAAAAAGACGTGTTTTTTCCTATATTTCACTTTTCAGCCACCACTAACTAGCACAGATCACTGATGTTTGTGGGTGGAAGTAGCATGGAGTATCCTGTCGTGCACAATGTTGGCCGAATGACGATAGCTGTGGGGATGTGGGAGATATAATGATTAAAGTTGGTCAGTGCAGGGCGTTTCCATATTTCGACCAAAAATTCGTATCTCCGTATACTTCTCTTTCCTGCCACAACTACATAACATAGACTTTTGGTGTTTGTGTGTGGTAGTAGAATCGTCTTTCCTGTCGTGCACCATGGTTGTTAGATGTCGGTAGCTATGGGGATGTGGGAGATATGGGGGTTGAAAGTGGTCGACCTGTGGCAGTTTCATACATCTGCCAAAGACAAAAGTGTCATGGTGTATCACTTTTCAGCGAAAACTACAGATCACAGATAACTGGCGTTTGTGTGTAGTAGTAGCACAGAGTCACCTTTCGATCACAACAGCGGCCGAATTTCAGAAACTATGGTACTGTGGTAGATATGGTGGTTGTAATTGGCCGACCAAGGATATTTTCGTATTTCGACTGTCTCCGCATATGTCACTTTTCTGCCACAACTACATAGCATAGAGCATTGGTGTTTGTGTTTGGTGGTAGAATCGTATCTCATGTAGTGCACTATGGTTGTTAGATGCCGGTAGCTATGGGGGTGTGGGAGAAAGGGGGGTTGAAAGTGGTCGACCTGTGGCAATTTCATACTTCTGCCAAAGACAAAAGTGTCAGGGTGTATCACTTTTCAGCGAAAACTACAGATCACAGATAACTGGCGTTTGTGTGTAGTAGTAGCACAGAGTCACCTTTCGATCACAACAGCGCCCGAATTTCAGAAACTGTGGTACTGTGGTAGATATGGTGGTTGTAAGTGGCCGACCAAGGATATTTTCGTATTTCGACTGTCTCCGCATATGTCACTTTTCTGCCACAACTACATAGCATAGAGAATTGGTGTTTGTGTTTGGTAGTAGAATCGTATCTCATGTAGTGCACTAAGGTTGTTAGATGTCGATAGCTATGGGGGTGTGGGATAAAGGGGGGTTGAAAGTGGTCGACCTGTGGCAATTTCATACTTCTGCCAAAGACAAAAGTGTCATGGTGTATCACTTTTCAGCGAAAACTACAGATCACAGATAACTGGCGTTTGTGTGTAGTAGTATCACAGAGTCACCTTTCGATCACAACAGTGGCCGAATTTCAGAAACTGTGGTACTGTGGTAGATATGGTGGTTTTAATTGGCCAACCAAGGATATTTTCGTATTTCGACTGTCTCCGCATATGTCACTTTTCTGCCACAACTATATAGCATAGAGCATTGGTGTTTCTGTTTGGTGGTAGAATCGTATCTCATGTAGTGCACTCTGGTTGTTAGATGTCGGTAGCTATGGGGGTGTGGGAGAAATGGGGGTTGAAAGTGGTCGCCCTGTGGCAGTTTCATACTTCTGCCAAAGACAAAAGTGTCATGGTGTATCACTTTTCAGCGAAAACTACAGATCACAGATAACTGGCGTTTGTGTGTAGTAGTAGCACAGAGTCACCTTTCGATCACAACAGCGGCCGAATTTCAGAAACTGTGGTACTGTGGTAGATATGGTGGTTGTAAGTGGCCGACCAAGGATATTTTCGTATTTCGACTGTCTCCGCATATGTCACTTTTCTGCCACAACTACATAGCATAGAGCATTGGTGTTTGTGTTTGGTGGTAGAATCGTATCTCATGTAGTGCACTATGGTTGTTAGATGCCGGTAGCTATGGGGGTGTGGGAGAAAGGGGGGTTGAAAGTGGTCGACCTGTGGCAATTTCATACTTCTGCCAAAGACAAAAGTGTCATGGTGTATCACTTTTCAGCGAAAACTACAGATCACAGATAACTGGCGTTTGTGTGTAGTAGTATCACAGAGTCACCTTTCGATCTCAACAGCGGCCGAATTTCAGAAACTGTGGTACTGTTGTAGATATGGTGGTTGTTAGTGGCCGACCAAGTATATTTTCGTATTTCGACTGTCTCCGCATATGTCACTTTTCTGCCACAACTACATACCATAGAGCATTGGTGTTTGTGTTTGGTAGTAGAATCGTAGCTCATGTAGTGAACTCTGGTTGTTAGATGTCGGTAACTATGGGGGTAGGGAGAAATGGGGGTTGAAAGTGGACGACCTGTGGCAGTTTCATACTTCTGCCAAAGACAAAAGTGTCATGGTGTATCACTTTTCAGCGAAAACTACAGATCACAGATAACTGGCGTTTGTGTGTAGTAGTAGCACAGAGTCACCTTTCGATCACAACAGTGGCCGAATTTCAGAAACTGTGGTACTGTGGTAGATATGGTGGTTTTAATTGGCCAACCAAGGATATTTTCGTATTTCGACTGTCTCCGCATATGTCACTTTTCTGCCACAACTACATAGCATAGAGCATTGGTGTTTGTGTTTGGTGGTAGAATCGTATCTCATGTAGTGCACTCTGGTTGTTAGATGTCGGTAGCTATGGGGGTGTGGGAGAAATGGGGGTTGAAAGTGGTCGCCCTGTGGCAATTTCATACTTCTGTCAAAGACAAAAGTTTCATGGTGTATCACTTTTCAGCGAAAACTATAGATCAAAGATAACTGGTGTTTGTGTGTAGTAGTAGCACAGAGTCACCTTTCGATCACAACAGCGGCCGAATTTCAGAAACTGTGGTACTGTGGTAGATATGGTGGTTGTAAGTGGCCGACCAAGGATATTTTCGTATTTCGACTGTCTCCGCATATGTCACTTTTCTGCCACAACTACATAGCATAGAGAATTGGTGTTTGTGTTTGGTAGTAGAATCGTATCTCATGTAGTGCCCTCTGGTTGTTAGATGTTGGTAGCTATGGGGGTGTGGGAGAAAGGGGGGTTGAAAGTGGTCGACCTGTGGCAATTTCATACTTCTGCCAAAGACAAAAGTGTCATGGTGTATCACTTTTCAGCGAAAACTACAGATCACAGATAACTGGCGTTTGTGTGTAGTAGTAGCACAGAGTTACCTTTCGATCACAACAGCGGCCGAAATTTAGAAACTGTGGTACTGTGGTAGATATGGTGGTTGTAAGTGGCCGACCAAGGATATTTTCGTATTTCGACTGTCTCCGCATATGTTACTTTTCTGCCACAACTACATAGCATAGAGAATTGGTGTTTGTGTTTGGTAGTGGAATCGTAATCTCATGTAGTGCACTACGGTTGTTAGATATCGGTAGCTATGGGGGTGTGGGAGAAATGAGGGTTGAAAGTGGTCGACCTGTGGCAGTTTCATACTTCTGCCAAAGACAAAAGTGTCATGGTGTATCAGTTTTCAGCGAAAACTATAGATCACAGATATCTGGCGTTTGTGTGTAGTAGTAGCACAGAGTCACCTTTCGATCACAACAGCGGCCGAATTTCAGAAACTGTGGTACTGTGGTAGATATGGTGGTTGTAATTGGCCGACCAAGGATATTTTCGTATTTCGACTGTCTCCGCATATGTCACTTAACTGCCACAACTACATAGCATAGAGCATTGGTGTTTGTGTATGGTAGTAGAATCGTATCTCATGTAGTGCACTCTGGTTGTTAGATGTTGGTAGCTATGGGGGTGTGGGAGAAATGGGGGTTGAAAGTGGTCGACCTGTGGCAATTTCATACTTCTGCCAAAGACAAAAGTGTCATGGTGTATCACTTTTCAGCGAAAACTACAGATCACAGATAACTGGCGTTTGTGTGTAGTAGTAGCACAGAGTCACCTTTCGATCACAACAGCGGCCGAATTTCAGAAACTGTGGTACTGTGGTAGATATGGTGGTTCATGAATATTTTCATGAATATTTTCGTGTTTCATCCAAAGACTTGTGTGTATCCGTAAATTTTACCTTGCTGCCGGAACTACATAGCGCGGAAGATTGGTACTTGTGTGTGGTAATAGTATCGAGTCTCCCATCGTGCACTAGGGTGGTTAGATGTCTATAGCTGTCAATTTGAATTCTTTACAATCGCGAACGAAGTCGTGGGTACCAGCTAGTCTATAAATAAAGAAATAACTTCTGGATTCATTATTTCATCGAATAGCACTCACCGCATTCTTATCCTCGAAAATCTCCCATATTTGGTATCTCTGTTGACACTACAAATGCTAAGTTATCTTCCTCTACTAGAACATAGTCTTCCTATCACTGTTTATTAGCTTACTATTGAGAAGCATTTTATGACAATTTTAATTTCATTTCTTTACAGCGTACTTTACAATTACTTTGCTACCCGGTCCAGGTATGTGTTACTAATAGCAGATCTTAACTTACTATCTCATATTTGAATGTCTGATTTACTCAATAATTTTTTATGTAGAAAATTAATCTTGATTCGTTAACTACAGATTTTCCATAGACGTCAGAACCGTAAATGCATGCCACTGTGCGTGTCTACATGGAACAATTCGATTAGCCTTGTATCCGGAGGCGTTTCGTTACTATTCGTCAAATGTTCTGATTTTTTCGGGTTTATGGAAGAGTGTAATGATTCTATAACCTTCTATTGCAAAACTGGCCTTCAAAGAGGATCACAAAACTTTAAACGCCATTTTCAATTGATCAAGACTGACATCAAATAATAAACTATTATTCTACATGTCTCGGTCATCAAAGGATGAATCGTCATTCAAACCCAAAATTTCTGTTTCTTTGAGTTTGTTTTAACTGTTCCAAATTACTATCCAGCACCAGTCAAAAAATAAAACTTATTCAGTTTCTTCCCCGAATATTCTAGGCCACTATAATAATGATCATTCAGGAAAAACTATATCTCATTTGCGGAGCTAGCGTCTCCAAAGGAAATTAAAAAAATCCTTTCAAATTCACTTTGTGCTGCTATGACGTATCTTCACCACCGTTATTTTAATTACTATTAATAGTATTTTTTAACTATGAACAAACCTTCAAGTATCGAAATTAGGATCCATGTTCTATTCCGACAAGCCTTATCATATTCACGAATTTTGCTCCTTTTGACAAGATAAACATTAAAGTTCTTCTCTGGTGATAACGGCTTTCGGCTATCACTACCAGCACAAAGTAATTATTTTGACTAAAATGTTAATCATTCATAATTTTTCCGTTACGAACTACAACCGAAATGTCTAAGAATGTAATCGCAGAAGAACGCGTTGCAACAATAAATAGCTGTCCGATTGCTCCACGGAATGCAAACCTCTCTGGACACTCTTTGCCAGAGAAACATCATCTCTGCCGGAGAATATAAAAAGTTCATCCAGTGTACCCGAAAACGAAACAGGAAAAATCCATGACGAAGGCCTCAGATTGGGACCGAAAAGTTAGCATCACCAGCAAGAAAAATGCAGCGCAAAACTCGAAAAAAAAAAAAGCAAGTGCAATTTTACAATACGACGAATGAGAAATATCACATAACCGGAGCGTTTTTCCTTATGTTTCGGCGCCACCAGGATTATGTAGAAACTATCCAGTGCGTCGAGAAAACCTTTCATTCTGTTTCATAGTATGAAACGACGAAAACAATCGGCGTGGCTGTTACTGTTTCTCCGTTAAACTAGTGATCTCTGACTCCAGTCAGATGTCTCGCATCGCACGTAAGACCAACAAACGCCCCCTGACGGTGGATTTATCGCGCTTTGTACTCGAGCTATTTCCGCCGAGACTGCTGGCGCCCTCTCTTGACTACTGTTCAGCTGGCACGATCTGCAATGCCTTTATAAATACCTCCCCTTTATTAACGATTGTTCGCGGAAAATGGCTGCTATGCTAATCTTCAGTGGCAAATACTGAACCCCAGATCTGTGATTCTCCGACAGTTGTGGTTCAGAGTTGCTAGAGTTGTTGCATTGATGAATTTGGTGTATCTAAGAAAACTTTCTGGTGAAACTGAAGCTCAAGTGCCATAACCGGGGTCACTACCAAATCATTTTTGTAACTGTTTGCCTTAAGTAACGTTCAACTTTCTGCAAACTTGTCCGTACAAAGTAACGCACAGTATTAGTCCGATGTTCGTAGCTTGTTGGAAGGTTTTGTTCCTACTACCCTCAGTCAATGAAAAAGGTAGCCTTTAAAGCTGCTGGCTCACTAATCCTTCATACACCGTTCAATGCTATATTTTAAATCTCTTATTAACTATAAGCTAACTTAACCGAAATGTTGGTTGGACCTTTCCGTAGGAGGCATACAAATTCTGATATCAGTGGTAGGTGGCCAGTTATTTCCTCCTTACCTAACCGAAGCCGGTAAACCTACAGTTTAACGTGCAATCCGAATCACGGGAGTGTTCTGACAAACTTCACATTACACAGCAAGCTGTGCCAGAGGTGAAGGTAGGGTTAAGGACCTCTGGAAATACCCGCCAAGACAGGGATTCGAACCGGGGACCTTTCGATCTACAGTCAGACGCCTTAACCACTAAGCCTACAGACAGCTACGGAATTACTGAGCTACGTGGGTGGGCGGTTACGCTCAGGCCTCGTATTTGGGACTACGCCGGTTCGAATCCCCGTCCGGGCATCCAGATTTGGATTTTCCACGGTTTCTACAAATCACTCCAGGTGAATGCCAGGATGCTTCCTTTTAACAGCCATGACCGGATTCCTTCCCGTTACTTCCCCGCCCCCATTCTTTCCCGGCTCTAATGACCTACGTAGACGTCGACCATGCGTAAAGCCATAAGAAAAAAAAAATCAAAATAAAAAAAAATCCTTAGTCCTGTTTCCTATATTCATGACGTGGTTTCCATTTTCCATTTACACTTCGTTTTAATAATAAATTAAGCCGACGCGCCTCCAAATGTGTCCTGTCATCGTATCTCTTTCACTCAAAAAATTATTAATCGAGCTCTCTCCTTGTCGTTTCGATGACGTACGTCTTAATTCGTAATCAAATTCACCTATTTAATCTTTGTAAGATCTATAAATTATCTTCTTCTCCGATTTTATATTCCAAGCAGACGATTTCAGAGCGATTTTTTTTTTTTTTTTGGCAGAATATTTCCTTTCGTGTGATAGCCCAATCTTTACGAATATTCTTCTTGGTTCTTCATTCGCTGCTTATGTTACCATTCACAGTAACTTTCGGTGCACAAGTTTGTGCAACTTTCACTCCTTTTCAACAACGAGTGGAGAAGCAAGCTGTTATTGCGATTTTTATGTTGGATATGATAGGTGACTTTTCGTTGACTGTCTCAAAATACACCGAATGTAGTGGTGAGTGGTAACGCTCAGGTCTCGCGTTCTGGAAAATGCAGGTTCGAATCCAGGCCCGAACATTCAGATTTCGGTTTTCCATGGTTTTCCGAGATCGCTCCAGCCGAATGCCTGGATGGTTTCTTGAATACGCCATGGGCTATTTCGTTCCCGTTCCTCCCCCCCCCCCCCCCTCAGACAATTCACATCTTAATGACCTCGACATCGTCGAGACGTAAAATAAAAATAAGTTCAAAATACAAGCAGCTCAGCAGGGAACGATTATGCGATTTTGTAGCAAACATATGAATCCTAACAACAGGCGGTTTGAATGATGCAGTTCCCATTTCCGCTGCAAAAATCGTGACTTCAGTTTTCGGTTACTTTACGAAATTACCTCTATTATCATCCGGTATGATTCCTTGTGAACCATTTAAAAGAGTAGTAAAGGCTTCATGAACAATGTCAGACCATGAGTTCTGCGAGTTTGTGAAGGTAAGGTTTGTTTTGCGGGTGGAGAGCCGATTACACGCCGATGTGAGTTCTCACGGGTCTGCCGGGCAGTGAAGGAGGTGGTGGTTGGATTAGCGTCCTAGACACGGAGTTTCCATTACCGGCCCACAAAACACACGCTCTTGTTAACACCTCGACACTGCTCCCTGCTTTACGTCCGACAATCTCATCACCGCGATCGGTTGTCTTCTCTGACAAATACCTGTAAAGTGCCACTGTAGTGTGGGCGAATCATTGCTCCTTCTGTTTGTTTTTCCTTATTTTTCTTCAAAATACATAAAGGCTGCTAAAAGTTTTCGTTTCCAGTTGTTTCTCAAGCATTTTTCCCTTGTTTTATTTCGATTGGTTTTACCTTATTTGCACTTGACAGACTACTGTAAGATTTTTGGGGACAATCGGGGAACATACCAGTCACGGGAAAAAAACTTAAGCATTCATGAGACACAAATCGCATTTATCAAAAGGTATTCTCGTATATTCGGTACTAAAGATCATTTAAAGTGCTTAACTAGCGTTTTGAAGTGCAAGTAATTCTTCCACACTACTTGCAATAAATTTAAAATTATCCATACGAAAATGTACTATTGGCGACGAGTTTTTTATTGTTTTATTATTATTATAACTTTAATAAGAAGGACGAATAGAATAATCCACATACCAACATTTTTGTTTTGTTGTTGTACACTTGGTTTAGCATCTTGTAGTAGTCAGTAGGCGTTGTATGTTAGTTCAATTGTTTGAGTTCTACATTTACATTCTTTCCATCTACATCTTCCTCAGCATCCGCGAAAAGGTGACTTAACTAGGTTTCTTCAAAGCAACAAAAAAGCGGAGTTACTGGGGTGCGAATTTTATTTGAGTCAGTTTGTAATCTCTTTATTTTTACCAAGGAATTATATAAACGGCTTTATTGTAACGGAATATTTGTAGGTTACCACTGTGTTCCTGGTACGTATCTGTAGCACAGTAAGCGAAATGTCCAAGAGACAAAATTAATTCGGTTAACCCTATGGAACCACACAATCAAGCAGAACAAGAGCAATGTTTGAGGTAACAATATTCAGAGGCATCGTATACTATGGCTTGTAAAGTATTTTTTAAACTGCTTAACGTCTCTTAACAGCGAGGTCTTTAGAGACGGGACACGGGACACACACAAGGAATGGGAAGGAATTCGGACATGGCCTTTTGAAGGATGCATCCCGGCATTTGCCTGGAGTGATTTGGGAAACCATGGAAAACCCAAATCTGGATGCCCGGACGGGGACTGGAACCGCCGTCCTCCCGAGGAGTAATTTTTGTATTTAGTTCCTCGATAACGGCCCTTACCTCATTACGTAGAAGGTTCAGGTACCAATAAGAATACTGATATTAGTTAAGCTTCTCTTTGGTTAACTGTGCACCTCAAAACGCCTAGGAAGCTTTCTAGCCTTTTACTTTAATCAAACTTTACTCGAAATCTTGGATATTGAACAGAAATCGAAAGATGCCGAGCGAAGATCGGTCACCCGGGTGCTTATAATAATGATAATAAAATAATGATTGGATGGTTGTAAGATTTTCACAAAACCTGAATAAAAATTGAGCTCCTATCCTCACCGACGAACCAAATTAGTAGGGATTCCAACTCCTCTAAACCAATGGCGGATGTTTGCAAAATATTGCTAGTGAATACCAGTGTATACAGTTTTTCCCTGTTTGATGACTTATCCTCTTTGTTGACTGACGCCGTGAGTGTGCTGGGAGGCACCAGTTGCTGTGGGCAGTGTGGGCTAAGCGCTGCCTCCGGCTCGTGCCCTGGAGAGCGCTCCAGCCCGCTGGAGAGTCGCCCGCTCCTTCATTAGCGAGCTGTAACGAGCGAGCTCTTCAGCGGCGCTCTTTCTTTGAGGAGGCTTACACCAGTCATTGTCCTGTACCGTCTCTAAACACGGCAAACCAGATTTTAAAACACTTTCGTGCTAAGTGTTTTGGCAGCTAACCAACAACGGCGAGAAAATTTCCTCAGTCTCGTGACGTAATCACATGTTCATAATTACCCTTAAATTGAAAAAAATATGCTCCAAAAATATGATATCGCGTTTTCTTTAGTACTGTTGTCATTGAAGTGAATGTTTGTTTTTAACTCGTCTCATGTCTTCTCTGAAAAAAAAAAAATTTAAAAAAAAATCTAAAAAAAAATCGGGTTTCGCTGCGATCTTTAGGCAAACAGGATGTAACATTCCTATTTTTCAGGATCGATAAACAAAAATATGTTGGTAATACAGAAGAGATCGGAAACTGAGGCTACAAAGCATGTATTTGAAACATGTTCATCTTATTTTATATAACCAATACAGCCAACTGATAGTACATACATTGTGTTATTTTTCGACGTAGTCTCCATATCGGTTTAGGCACTTGTCGCTTCGTGGGTTGAGTTTGAACAGTTCCTCCTGCCACGTTGTCGCGAAGAGTTTCAGCTCCTTTTTTGAAGTGAATCGTCGGCCTCCTAGAGAAGAAGAAAAGGTGAAAGTCGCTTGCAGTGAGGTTCAGGCTGTAAGGAGGGTCGTCAATGATGTCCCGGCGAAACCGCTCCAACAGCATCGTAATGTTCTGGATCTACCGCCCGCAAACTTTCGACACCATTCTGCGATGTACTGACGAGACATTACAGTCCGTAAGACCCTACCAGATGCCGGTGAATTTGAACCGCGGTTATATGTTTCGCCCACAAAAATCGAATAACTGAACGGATTCCCTCGCGAGACCAGTTTTGGCAACGAGTCGCCATTAGTGTTTACCTACAACTAGCGCTGTAGGTGGCGGGTAGCGGAATCTCTGCGCAGTTGCCAACCGCATGTCTTAGAATTACTATTAATATCTCTATAACGGATGGCACTCCAGGAATACTGGCCTTGTAACCTTTGTTTCTGTTCACTCCTCGTATATCTAATGTAATGAAACAATAATAATAATTATTATTAATAACATAAATACATATTTGAAATAAGGTATACTCTATGGAAAACCGAGAGAAATACAGATTGATCAAATCCAAGGAATAAAGAGATGCCTTTGATCAAGACAAGATACTGAACTAAACCAGAAAACTATAAGATACCGCAGATGTTGAGTTTTCTATGTAAAACAGTAATTAATATTGCGAGAACGACTGTGTTATGTTTATATTGTAAAGTGTGTAATATGGAAATTCATAAGTTTTGTGTTGAAGTATTGTACAGCGGAGAATAAATACGCCATTTACTTTCAAATGCAGACTAAATCAAAATGAAGAGATGAAGGAAGCAATAGACAAAGTCTTGGAAGGAAAAGTATACTATTGCAGGTAATACATAACCAAATTTTGGCTAAAACTGGTAAGCTACTACAGATACATAGACAAATATGACTTTTTTCAGGTTATGGAAATGGTACTTATAACAGAAATACCTCAATTATACTTATATCTAGGCATCTCATAAGAAACGATATTTTACTGTGCCAGGTCATTAATTACAGCTATATCTTTAAACTAGCATTTTCCCACTACTCCGCTCACGCGTGTATTGGTGTACTCAGTAATGCGTTTGCCTTTTGTTTTTAAGTATAAACGTTTTCAGTGTAGTATCTTTGTAATGCTTACCGTAAATTAAATTCCACAATTTCGTTACGGTTATTGTAGTGTTAATCTTTGATGTAGTAGTTTTATTAAGGTTTTACGTATATTCTAGGGTACTATATTTCAGAAAACAAAAGAAATACATAGCAAACGTTAAGAAGTCAAAAAACAGTACTAGCGAAATCCGAAGGATGGAGTGTTTATCTGCGTTTTAGTATGAGCTTTGGTGGGTATCACGTAAAAAGATATGTTCGTCTGAGATGCAGTGTAATCTGTGATCGCTACGTGTTCTCTGTATGAACGAATTACCATTTCTTGCTCCTTTCGCCGGCCGTAAACCTCTGATTTTAAGCTAGACCATAGCTTTCAAACTATGAAAACCACATTCAAAATGGTTTGGCAGTTTTTGCATGATGCCTCAACAAAGGGACAGACTGTTGAGTTTAATACAGGCAGTGAGTCACATTCAGTGACGGACATAAAAGTGTGGTCCGAAAAAGATGATTTGAAACTGTAGGTTACTGTGTGAATGGAACATAGCCTGTGTGTTCAGTGCTGTGTGTTGTGGCTTAGAGATGGAAGGAAGGAGACGACGAAACCAGATGCTAGTTTAGTGAAGCCTACGCTTCCGAAATGAACCGAAGGGACCATCAGATTTATATTATCTATCCTAAAGATGAATCGACGTCAACTAAGTCATATTACTCCATACACACTGGATAGAAGTTTAGGATCCCAAACCTATCTTCTAGTTGACTGGAAAAAAATTAGAACCAAAAGGATTGTTTGACTAATGGCTCTTCCAGTCTGGTAAACAACCTGATGATTAGGAATCTTGCATCACCACCTCCTCTACCCTGTTGCTGAATTTCCGAATGATGAAAGTTGGGTAGTAATATGCGATCTCGCCTTCTATGTACTGTGGGAAATCTGAAAAACAACCGCTACCTCAGGGAGGTTTTGAGGTCGAGGCACTACCCCTCCTTTAGGCAGCCCACATACCATATTTCAGATCGACAAAGCCTGACCACCTGTGGCGAGCAGTGTGCAAGGTTTCTTCGAAGAAGGACGGGTACCATTGCTTCCCGACCTGCACGTTCGGCCAACATGTCAGCTATCGAACTTGTATGGAATGTGGTTGGTCGGCCACTTGTTCGTTCTGGTCCTGCTGTAACCAATGTCGTTTCTTCAGCAGCATATCCAGGCAATCTTTGTTTCCATGCCACGACATATAGATACTCTGATTGTTGCTCGTGGCTGCTTCGCAACGTAATGAATTATCACGGTCAAAGCGCATGAACAATTCTATATTTCTACTCTTGCAATGTCGCTAACCTGTAAAATAAATTTAGCTGTCATCACACGTCTCCTTTGTGTTGCAATTTTCACAAACAGTTGTGTATTTATCCTCTTCCTGTATGAAGTATGGAGGAAAATATATTTTTATGCGAAATTTCCTTATTTCTGCTCTCTGTTTAGGGTTATATAAAATCCTTTTTTATGCTGTAACTGTTTTTCGGTACCTGTTAATATTTTATTGTTAACGATGCAGGTCGAACACGGTTTATAGAATTAAAACAGTGTCGTCCTCAATTAAAGTAACATGCGATCACGAGCCCCCTCTCCCAGTTACACTCCCCCCCCACCACTCCTCCCGTAGTTATATAAGCAAATGATATAACTATTCCTTGCTTCAAACCAAAAATACACGTTTAAGAAACAGAATGCCATGCATAATAAACTTACAGGATTTATGAACTGGATGTGTGGCAAAGTCGTTTCTTCCTTTGGATTTCACGGTAAGGGATAGAAGAAAGTTACGTGGCTTTCAGCTGGAAGATATTTTAACGTTTCCACACCATAATTACAGAGTTTTTCTATGAAATACTTTTTTATCTGTATGCTTTATTGTGTCAAATATTTATGAAATTCATCAGTCAGATATCCAAAACCGATTTTAATGAGAACAAAATTTATAATATGGCGAAACGCATGTTATCGTAACCTGTGTCTCTATTGTAACTACTTTTAGTTGCAATTGATAGCGTTAGAAAAATAGCATTCTTCATAAACATCAACTTTTATGTTTCTGCCCCAGAACTCAAACAGAACTTCATAAACATGTAAGTGTTGAGCACAGAAGTTTATGGAAATGATGCTTGGAGTTCAGGAATACTAGAAAACCGAATAATTAGAAGAAACCTATGTGCACAAGTATGAAATGAACTTTTTTTGGAAATGGTTATGTTTTTTTATTATTATTATTATTTGCTTAACGTCTAACAGCGAGGTCTTTAGAGACGGGAAAGGATGGGGGGTAAGGAATGGGAAGGAATTCGGACATGGCCTTTTGAAGGAAGCATTCCGGCATTTGCCTGGAGTGATTTGGGAAACCATGGAAAACCCAAATCTGGATGCCCGGACGGGGATTCGAACCGCCGTCCTCCCAAATGCGAGGCCAGAACGCTAACCGTTACACCACCACGCTCGGTGAAATGGTTATGGGAAAGTTACAGTAAGATAAGGCAATATGGGACGAACATTGCAAAACATAAGGAACAGATTAGTTTACTAATCGATGAAAGAGTCGAAGGGAAGAACGATAGAGGATGTAGGCTGTAATGGGAATGTTGAGCTCGGGAGTAGAAGAAATGGAGGATTGCTTCAAACTAGTGGAAAGACAGATGTATGGAAAAAATTGCTAATGTGAATTTCTTTCAAATACAGGTAGCTCGTAATGAGATTTTTGGTAATATCACTGTTACGTGTTTCCCGTTGTGAGTGTCTACGTGCGCACTGCTGCTGGTGTAGTCCTTGGACGCCGTGGACCTCCATACTGGTCGGCCGTGGCATTTACAGGCCAGCCTCCGCACAGCCGCGCAACCAACTGCTGATCCTGCAGCAACTACTGTTTCACATACACAAAATTTAACTGAATGTTCATAAATATTTATTCTCAGGCACGCAGTATACACATAAGTGACTAAATAATACTGTGGAGACATCATTAAGGAATGTTATATAAGATAGTATGATGGATCATCCCAAGATGTTATCAATTATCTTCCTTCTTACACTGGCTTCGACAATTGGACATCGATTTGTGAATTTTTTGAAGTGAAAACTTCTACAGGCGCGCTTGGCGATGTTTGAACTAGGGTAAATATATATATGAGTTCGCGACTTCCCGTCACCGACATTATAGGACGTGTTGCGCGTTGGACGCTTTTTGGATGGGTAAAATCTTATGAGTTTGCGTCATCAACATGTTAATATTAACAGTATATCTGTTGCGGTCTGGTGATTGCGTGATTAAGGTGTCTGACTAGGGAACGAAAGGTCCACGGTTCGAATCCCTGTTTCTACGGGGATTTTCACAGACTCTTAACAAGACCTTCACTTTTGGCACAGTGTGTGCTACGCCGTGGTTCGGATTCACGTTAAGCTGCAGGTTCCCTGTAGCTGGGAGCACTGCTGGGTTAGGTTAAGGCGGCTAAGATAGGGGCGGAATGCGCAGCCAATAGAAACCCTGTCACCAGTACATTACGACCACAAGGAATTATTATTGTTTAGTATTTATTATTTAGTATAGTATGACGTTGTTGTATTTCCGAAGAGATTTTACTTACATTTGTCGTGCTTTTTACTTCTTAATAACTTCGTGGTTTTACTGCGGTTGCAGCTATTTATTTTATATTTAGAACATGCAGCTAAATTAAATAAATGAACTGATAGTCTTTATACCATGACCACAAGATGGCACCTGATATCGAGCATAAGGGAGTGGGAAAATTTCATTTATAGAAAAGAGTGTCTCTGATTGGAATAAATTACGAAAGGAAGTAATAAATAATTTATCAAAAAAGCTGAAAGAGTTTAAAATTTCGTTGACAGCAAGAGTACGCTGGTAGGGAAAATACACGGAAGGAACTTAAAATAAAATAAAAAAGAAAGTAAAAATGGGCGTGTATGGAAATTGCTGCCAGAGCATGCACCGACCGTGGTGATTGAGCGGTTAACGTTCTAGCCTCGCATTCGGGAGGACGCCGGTTCGAATCCCCGTCCGGGCATAAATATTTGGGTTTTCCATGGTTTCCCCAAATCACTCCAGGCGAATGCCGGGATGCTTCCTACAAAATACCATGGCCGTATTCCTTCCCGTTCCTTGTCCCCCGTATCCCGCCTCTAATAAGCTCGACGTAAACGAGGCGTAAAAAAATAAAATAAAAAATAAAAGCAGGTGCATGAGTTCCATTAAGGTAAAAACAATTGGAGTGGATGAGAAAAAGATTTTCTGGGTGGAAGAATTTTTAAAAGGTAGAAAACAGAAAGTTAGGGTAGGAAATATAGTATCAAAGGAAGTGGAAGTAAAAATGGGAGTGCCACACGGTAGCGTATTGGGACCATTGCTATTTATTATTCTAATGACTAATTGTGTTGATTGTTTACTATCTGAAATTAGATTGTATGCAGATGACATAATGCTATGTAAAAGGATCAAAACGATAGAGGACTGTAAACAGTTTCAGGGTGATCTGGACAGGATATTTAGTTGGGTTGGTAAACATGGGGTGAATATAAATGCAAAGAAGAGTCTGCTAATTAGATAAACAAATAAAAAACAAAAGGTTAATTATAAATATAAGGTGGGAAACGAATTGCTTGCTGAAGACTTGAAATGTAAATATCTTGGCATTACATTTGATAACAAGCTTATCTGGGCAGGACACATTGCACAGGTGGTAGGAAAAGGTTTCAAAATTCTGCAATTGTTGGAGAGAGTGATGAGGAGATGCACGAGAGAAGTAAAACTTTGGTCAGAGAAGTACAAAACTTTGGTCAGACCATTGCTCGAATATGGTAGTGTAGTATGGGACCCACATTTTGAGTATCAAATACAGGAGTTGGAGAGGGTGCAAAGAAGGGCTGCTAGATTTGTTTCTGGAAATTATCGCAGAATGCAATCAGTGACAGATATGGTAAAGGAGCTGGAATGGTATTCATTGCAAGACAGGAGTAGGATGAGGAGGGTCATGGGAGTGTACAAGGCGTATACTGGCGATGAGGCATGGAAAGATATTGCAGTAGGTATGAAAAGTAGTTCATGGTAGGGAAAAGATGACCATGACCACAAGCTGGCACTCGATTTCAGGCACAAGGGTGTGGGAAGATTTTCGTTTTTAGGTAAGGGTGCCAGGGATTGGAATGAGTTACCAAGGGGAATGATGAATAACTTACCGAAAACGTTAAAAGAATTTAAAGATAAAATTTGTAGAGGGCTAATGTAGGTGGGTGCAGGATAGGGGGAAATTGGGTGTGTAGGGAAATTGCCACCGGAGCGTGTGCTCCATTGCAATTAAATTAAATAAATACACATACTAATCAAAATTTTATTAATTAATTTAAAACTATGTATGTAGTAGTGAGTCTGATGAGTTTCTGGTTTGAGATTTTAACACAGGCACCACCATCACGTCTAGCTTGCTGAAAAATTCAGAATTATGAATATCTCTTCACCATCGGGGCTTGAAACAGCTAACTCCGTGTTGAACACTAGACGCCATCATGTCGTCTCATTGACCTCGGTGAATCAGGCGGGTAACTCCGAAAACATTTTACTAATATCATTTTTGTAGGTAATATACTTTATTTACCCAAAAAAGGCTAACGGAAACTGGTAGCTAGATCGGGGGGAAATGTATTAGATTTGTAATTGTTTGAACTTTGTTTTTATTTCATTTTAGTCTGTGGTGTCCAGGAATTGTTTCACCAATCTTACAAATAAGAGAAAGAGTCTGCGATCACATTGAGTATGGATGCCAGTTGAAGATAGTTCCTCGTTTTGTTTTATGAGAACTGAGTGATTCCGTTCTAGACTCCTAAACGAGCGAAAACGTTAGTACCCCGCCTACCTGTTTATAACCAGCAATGAACCCAACACGGTCCTGGTGGAGGTACTGCCTAAGTAGCAGGAAGGTATGCAAGTTTCACGGTCTGTTTGACTCCCTCCAGCTGTACGCTCTGATGATTCCAGGAGGACCTCTGACTCTTGGGAACGTAACTCATTCCATTAATATTCTAACAAAAATTCAAGTGCTCCAGATGATCACTTATTGTTTAACGACTGACCTTTTTATGTCGAGAAACACTTATCAACACAGACCAGGAAATTGGCAGACGGAATTGATCGCTGGGGATGTGCGACATCATGTTCTCGGCATTGTTTCCTTAGTTTCCACTTAGTTCACTCCTGTATTACACGAACAAAACTCGAATCAGTTCTGTTGCTAAAGTTGGTGATTCAACGACACAAATTTGAGAGGCAGAGTAATCACTAGATTAAAAAAAAAAAAATCATGTTTAAACTAAATGATTCCGAAATAAACAAATTTCTAGTCCTCAACATTTTGTTCCCCTATATTTGCAAATAATTAAATACTTTACTGTTTCCTGCGCCTTATCAGATACCTCAATGTCATCTTTTTCGTTCATGTCCTACATACAGGAACAGTATTTTGTATACGTTCTGAAAGGTTTATTATAAACAGTTGGTTTAAATTGCAGTGTACTGTTGCATATACTATAGTTTCAATGTGGTATCAGCTTACAGTTTTTTTTTGCTCACTTCTATGACTTCAATACTTAATACTAAAATTTTAGTGAAATCATTGTGCCAAACTTTTGATTTAAAAATATATGCTGAAAAATACTGACAAATCCCTCTGATTTTTATATTTTGTCAAGTACCTACTATTGCAATCTAAACTAATTGAAGCGCCAATATCTCCTTCACCTGGTTGAACCTATTCCACACGAGAGACTCAGTCGATTGAGCTGCTCCCGGCATACGTAATCTTATAAGACAGGGAGGTATCGGAGGAAACAGACGAATAAAAAAACCATCCAGTGCGTGTTGATATCGTGTAAACATTATATTTGAAATAAAAACTAAATTAAGAAAAACATTAAAAATGATTTTTAAATAAAGCTCATTATTCATGTCAAAAATTACTGTTGGGCTTGGAAAAATATTGATTTAAAAAAAAAAAAAAATAAGGCGATTTTCACAACATATTTGCTATCCGAACAATGGAATGCCCTGGGGAATGGTACATATGATTTTTTTGTCGAGAAAATTAATGGCTGTTTCAAATTTATTAGGATTAGTCATTTAGTTATTTCGAGAAAACAATAAATTTTAGACAGTTGGCTAAAATTTTCCGATTCAGGTTCAAAATAAAGCGGAAGGGAGGATTAAAATATGTCAGTAGTTTTCACCACAAAGCTCCTACGAATCGCGGAAGTAGTAGACTAATAATAAGAAAAAAATCGTCCGTGGGTTGCCAACTTTTAATACGATACCAGTGAAAATTTCCTTCAGCAGCACACTAAAACCATTTCAGTCAATTTTCTTTTACGTAATTATTACCGAGCATGGTGGTGAGTCGCAAAGATCTGGCCTACCATTCGGGGGGACGCGAGTTTGAATCCCCGTTCGGCACTCCAGATTTTGGTTTTATAAGATTTCCCGAAATCCCTCCAGGCAAATGCTGGAATGGCTCATTCCCGTTTCTTGTCCTCAGTACGATCTCACTTGTAATGACAACGACGTCGACGAGGCGAAAAGAAAAGAAAAGAAAGAAAGATAATATTGTCAAGGTTAATAGCAAATAAGGCAGTGTAAAGTTGCAACGAACAAACAAGCGAAACCAAACAAGCGAAACCAAACGGTTCCATATTTCGCTCGGAAGGTTCGGAACCCAATAAAGATGAAAGGAACGATGCTGTAGAAAGCAGCGCAAAACCACTGCATTATATACACAAAGGGTATTCCGAGAAAACGTAATTTTGAAGACTGGTTATTTAAACACAGCAGCCCTCTCTTTGTCCATTTTCCTCAGAAGGGATATCCAGCTAGTAGAAATTAAATGTATCTCCTATTAAAACTCAAAACTAGCGAACTGTCCTTCCTAAAGGTTTTTAGATCGCTATAAAAATGTAGTAATGAAGTTTAAAGCTACGCTGATAAGCTACGGAGCAGAAATGATGCTACAAACTTAGTTAATTCTGTTACTGACAGAACCCTCCACTCTACCACCGAACCTCCAGTGCAGTATGATGGAATACAACACTAACCAGCTTCTTTGTTCAGCATACTACGTAAAATTGAGGGGAAAACTTGCATTCCTAGTACTAAGATTTTTCTAATGTCGCGTAAGTAATATTTGGCACCAAAGGTTTTCTTGTTCAGAATTGCAACAAAATGCCTGTAGAAATCTCGTTTTTGTTTGTGAGAACGGAGTCCCTTTACTTGTTCCTAACATGGCTCTTGTGACCCTGGGTTAAACATTAGTTAATACTATATATATATATATATAATTATCTTAACAAAACTGTTTGCCCAGAGCGTTCCAGTTTTTATTGTGATAATAGCTAGGCCTAAGAGTATTCCAGCTTTTTATTATGAAAAGAGTTAGGATTAATTAAATACTCTCTGGTTTCCAACAACATCAAAATTTCTCAGTTCTAGGACGTTTAAAAAACTGCCACGTCTGACCACATTTTCAACCAGGTTGGTTGGATCTGAGTAGAGAGAATTTTTTTATGAACGTTTTAGTATTGCGACTTTTGGTTGGAAATTAGGAAGAGATAGGAGTCACCAAATTGTCTCAGGATTGTGATCATTTAACGAGGCTGAATCCCGATATCATTTTCTTAAAGCGCAATTCTGTGGAACCCTTCTAACTTACATGAAATAGGTAAGTTTCTGAATATATTGTGAAGTGGCTTAGTTGAAAATACAAAACCAAGGAAGCAGCCACGAGAGGTAAGCTCGATTTTAAAGATTTATGTTTTCTTCCTGAATACATGCCATTTATCTGCCAGTGATGAGAGCCGGTATAGGGTGGAACAAGGAACGGAAAGGATGCCGATCATGACCTTCTGAAGGAATCGATCCCAGCTTTCACCGGAATCGGTTTTGGGGACTGAACCCACGTCTTCTCGAATGCCACTCCGGAGCGTTAACTCTACGGAGACTCGAACCAGATAATCCTGTGCTGAGCACCTTGATGGTATCCCAGCGACCTGGGCTATCGAGGCGGACTTGTTGAAATTAGTGCCTTATTTAGTGGGTTGCAGCTTTTTATTAAAGCGCCTTCACTTAGCAGAGGCGGCTGAAGGTCAGTCTTATATCCCCACTCCAGTACCCTTATCCTTACTCGCGATGGGGAAAGAGTGCCCGCTGACAAATTTGTCACTCGCTTACTTGGACGAATATGTGACAATCGCGCACAGTGACAATCGCGCACAACCGGGTCGTCTCTTGCTACCTGCTTTTAGGTACCAATTAGTCACTGCTACAACAGCATGCTGGATTCTGAGAATTCCAACTCCGATCCCCTCCTAACCGGACCGCACACCACTGTTCGCATTCACTGCTGCCTTGAGTATCACAGTTTTAATCATGGAAGTTACTTCAACTACACATGGAAAGCCGTATGCTCATTATGACGGGTATCGTGAGTTTAGAAATAAAGAAGATGGAACGATCACCTGGTGCTGTCTCAAAGAAAGATCAAAACAATGTCGTGGAATTTTGAAGAGTAAGGATGCTGCCATACTGAATGTTACAGAGCATATATGTGGATCTCCTAACGACGCATGCGTTGAAGTACATCAGAAACTTCATGCGGCAAAGAAGATAGCTCGAGCGGAAGATAGTACAATTCCAAAAATTTACTCTGAGGAAGTAGGAGGTCTCCATAATAAAGGCTACGAATTTTTAACTGATATGACATGCAAGTCAACTGTTAAGAGAAACTTGTACCGTCAGAGGAGCATATCACAAGGAAACCAAAAGGAGCCGAATAATTCTGACGAAGTGATCTTGGATGATGAATTGTTGAAAATGGGAGATGGAGGCAGTTTCCTTCTTACGGATGATATGGAAGGTGAAAGAATAATTGTTCTGAGCGGTGAAAGAGGCAAACAAAGTTTAAAATTACACGAACAATTCTTTATGGATGGTACTTTTAAAAGTTCCAGTAAGTAAACAGTTCTCCCAAATTTACACGATACATGCGGATTACGGCAACACTGACGAAGAAACAAACATACATCTTGTGGTGTTTACACTCTTACCTGACAAAAAGAAGATTACTTATCTACGTATGTTTCGTGAAATTATCAAGGCTGTACCAGAATGAGCCCCTAAGACGGCCACTGTAGATTTCGAAAGTGATGAAGTATCTACCGTCAAGGAAGTGTTCCCCTCAACGGAAATAAAAGGCTGTTTTTTTTATTTATTTTTTTAAAATTTTTTTAATTTTTTTTTTTTTTTTTTTTTTTTTTTTTTTTTTTTTTTTTTTTACATGAAAAAATGTATAAGGTGAAAGGTTCAGGAGCTTGGACTATCGCGTGAGTACAAAGAAAATGAGGAACTTCGCCTCCATATTTGTATGTGCCAAGCTTTGGCTTTCCTTAAACCAGAAGATGTGACAGATGATTGGTTGAAGATCTAATCACAGGCTCCTAATAACTCGAAACTATTGGAGTTTTTTTTACTACTTCGTAGACACGTGGCTTGAGAATGAAAAAATCCCAATTCACATGTGGAATTGTCACAAAAGACGTCATCGCACGACTAATGCTTTTGAAGGATGGAATAATAGGATAGACAATGTACTTGGCAGAACAAACCCGAAGCTTAGAGACGTGTTAGTTTGTTTGAAGAGGGAAGCCGAGTCTTCAGGTCTCATGTATATGAGATATGAATTGATTCAAGGAAAGAGAAGAAAAACCACATACCAGAAGTTGGACGAAACAATTATAAAAACTGTTGACAGATATGAAAAGAGCGGCGAGATCAGATCATGTCTAAAAGCTTGAATAAATGTAGGTCTACTGTAACTAATAATCAATTATGACTAGTTTCTCTGGCTGATTTGGATAATTTCATTATTTTAAATAAATGTAAATAAGTTGTAAATATTTATTATGAAGAAGCTTCTGGCTGATTTTAAACACTTTACTTACTTTTACTTTTTGACGGTGCGGGCCGGTGTCGGGCTGGTGAACATGGAGAAGCGGTAGGTAGATTGCGGAATTTTCTGGTGTTTTACGACCAAATTTTATTTTGATGTTACTGATTTACTTACAAAAGTCTCTTTCTTCTCTTCAACCTCACTTCCAGGTTCATCAGATTTTTTTTGAAATGCATCCCGTAAGCAGACAAATCTAGGATTATATTTGTGTTTTACGATAGCAAAAATAAATTGTAGAGAAAAAGAGTACGTTTGTTTTATTGTATTTGAATATTTATTTTCCATTTCCTGTATATTCGGTCTGGTGACTCACAGTGTTACAGCCCACAATTTGGGTACTGAAGGTCCTCGGTCCAAATCCCGGGCTCCGTTGTATGTAATTATTACAGGCTTTAAAATTGACGTTCACCTCTGGCAAAATTTAGTGCGATGATGATTTTTCAATACTGCGTTCCGTAAATTGTAAAGTACACGGGAGAGGGGAGAGTGTGGCCCGACCTTTAAACTGTGCGCGATTGTCGCTGTGCGCGATTGTCGCTGTGCGCAATTGTCGCTGTGCGCGATGGTCACTATGCGTGATTGTCACGACACCTAGTTGGACATAGAGGTCTGCTCGGAGGAGTAGGAACCGGAGAGGGTGGTCAGGTGAGGAGCGGGGCAAGGGGTACATGACCTTGAGCCATCAGTTCCGGAGTGAACAGGGTATAGCAAGGATGTATATCTGAATCATTCGATTCAACCATTATCGTAGCGGTCTGGTGGATCAGTGGTTAAGGCGTCTGACTGGAGATGGAGAGGTCCACAGTTCGAATCCCTGTGTCGGCGGCAATTTTCATTGGCACTTAACCCGAACTTCACCTCTGGCACAGCCTGCTGTGCAATCTGAAGTACACCAGCACACATCCGTGGTTCGGATTCCACGTTAAACTGTAGGATCCCTGTAGTTGGCAGGATTGCCGGGTTAGGTTAAGGTGGCTACGACAGAGGCGGAATGCGCAGCCAGTAGAAACCCTGTCACCAAGTCATTCCGACCACACGGAATTATTATTATACCATTATCGTTTCATGATTTGAAACATATTCAATTTTCTATCTACATATATACTCTGCAATTCACAAAATTGTGGGTGGCAGATTTTTATGTGACGTACGGGGCTGCCAATAGGAATGGATGATCTAAGATGATAAAGTGATGGTTTTCTGCAGCATAAGAGTGTCAAAACATCACAATATAGTTCCTTGCCACGACAGGAAGGAGGTCAGGGAGAATTTTCTGAAAACAATATTATATACAAAAGTTACTAATTCCTTTCCGCAGGAACAGAATCTTCCTATTTAAAATTTTAAAGCGTGTGAAGTCTGTTATTATTGGAAAGTCCCATTCAATGCCAACAACTTTCACTACCAACTTTTATCCGATGCGTTGTTTTCAAGTCACTAACTTCAGTCACGTTAAGTGGGACATCCAGTATGTACCTATAAAGTTTGGAGGTAGATAAACATATTCCCCTTATAATATACGGCAAGAACCGTACAAATTATTTCCATAAACGTAACTGATAAGTGATTTTATAGTTGTGTTCGTAAAGATCCAGTGAAAGTAATGATGAGTACGGGTTCCTAAAATTTTTCGTACCACGCCTTCCTTCCGTCAAAAGAAAAATTTGCACGCCCCTCGGCCCCACCCCTCATAATATTACTATTAGAATAAGGGAAAGAGACAGAACTTGCGACAGTGTAGAACTAGGGTATCTCCCACACGGGCGGCGAAGCTACCTCACACCCTCTCCCCTCCCGCGACATGTCTTATCCCCTCCCCCCAACCCCACGGGTTGGGAACCTATAGTCTCAAACTAGCCAAAATGTTTGGAATCCGGATTGAAGAACTCGGCTATAAACTAAACGTCTAAGATTTTCTCACACTGTGAAAAGCTAATTAACTTCTCGTTATAAATTGATATATTGATATAAATTGATATATTAGAGGTCTAATATCGCACTCATAGCAAATACGTCAGCTGATCTTCCGTTGCTGTATTCCCACTGTGCGCTTTCTCTTTTAACTGTTGAGCACGTACGTTTAACCTTTGACGTAAGCCATAACTCTCTTGCGCAGCGAGTACGTAAAAAAGGATAACAAGACAGGAATCAGCTGGGAGGAGACGAGGCGAGTGAATGAGCTGCCTGTCCGTGGATCAGATAGCAAGCGATACGGTGCCAGTGACCGACAAGGCCGGCCGCCAAGGTCTCATTTGCATCGGCGGCTCGCGTCTGCCACTGTGCCTCACGTGACCGCACCTGTGTAGCCTTGTGGCCGTATCCAGATAGTATTGTACTTGTTATCATGAGCAAGCACACCTTTCCTTGCAGGTTAACACCTTTTATCCTTGCTTATCTCCGTTTACTCTAAAATATTAAAGAAATATTCTACATAATGTGTCTCAAATAATTCATTGTATTTAAGCAGGGTTCACTACTGCAATGACCTAATTAGATATCTAGCCTGTAGAAGGTCAGTTGGTAGTTGTTTGATGGAAACATCAATCCTCAGTACATTTTCGTGGGCCACCTTGCCACGAACTGTTAATGGTATAGTTCGGTTATGATCAAATTTATTATAAAAAATTTAGAAGGCAATGCAATCTGAACTCAGAACATTTAAAATAAAATAAAATTAATATACGGTAAAGCAAACCCAAAGTAAAAAAATAATAATAATTTTCTAACAACTTACAAACTAGCGTTACTAAGTTTGTTGTTTAAATGTAGCATGTAGTTGATATTAGAGACAATTCCAGGATCCTACGTAATAGAGGTTTGAGATAGACCCGGTAGCAAATATAGTCCAAAAATGATCACTTTTACACCCATTTATTTTTTTAACATTTTAGTAAAAAAAAAATCTTGGTCTAAACCTGGACACACCACACGTTAGGGTAAATACATTTATATTTTTTTACCAACTACATTTTTATGTAATCCTCATAGAAAATAATTTTAAATGTTTTAAAAAACGATATTCTGTTTTGTATCAAGGAAACACGTATCTTATATATTATTACTAAAAGTTATTTTTCTTGGTACAATCCATCTTTCCTCCTTCATGATTAAAACCAAAATCGCTAAATGAGGTGTCATTTTTACGACTAAATTATCCGCTTTCGTAACATCATCAATTAAGAGAGGAATCTTCAATACGTAAACGACAAAATTAATGAAGAATCAAGGTCACGGGTATGCCATAGTTCAGAGTCAAGCCGCTAGGGTTCGCTGGCGTCGATAAGGAGTGATCGCACTACCGCTATATAGCTACACATCATATCACAGAGATATTGATAAGCTGTGTGTGTTTTCTAGAGTAAAGAGTTTCTCGGATGTTTTTTTTTCTATTAGGTAAACATTTCACAGTTTCTAACTGTTTCGTAAGAAGTTCTAAGCATTTTGCTAGGCACTAATGTCAACTGAAAATAAACAATTGTTACAAATTAGCCGGTTCTTCTTTCATCGTTTTACAGCCTACGAAGTTCACTATTCACCGCTTATCATTTCCGAAATTTTCGCACAGGCCACCTAGTCATGTGTAAATTTGAAGTAAGAAACTAATTTTATTTACAAGCTAAAGACCATGACATTCACAATTGAAACAGTTTATTTGTATTAATGTGAGGTAAACAATGGAGAGGTTGTCTCGACGAGACCTTCGATATCGTAATCGAAATACGGAGACTATTAGTAGTCTACTCAGAGTGTGAATTTCGTGTCCTTATTAACGGGATAAGCAGTGTTGCTGTCACATATACTTGATTCTATCAAGTGTAAAATTATCTTCAATGCTGCATTTGTTTGTAGCTTTACACCTCGTCAACATCGAGGTCATTCAATGCGGGAAAGAACTGGGAACATGGATTGGGAAGGAATACGGCCATGGTCTTTTGAAGGAACCGATCCAGCTTTCACCCATAGTGGTTTCAGGAGACCATGGAAAACTGTAATCTAGATGGCCGGACGGGGATTTGAACCCACGTCCTCCCGAATGCGAGGCCAGAGCGTTACCACTCACCCACCACGCTCGGTCTAATACTGAAGTAAAGGTTAATGGTACCTGTGCTGGTCGAGGTGCATGTGAATGACCTCGCAACAAACACTGTATTGCGAGTTCAGTATCTGCTATTAACCTTCAGAAATGACTCATAGCCTCCGTGGCACTGGCGCTCGCCGTTAGTCGCCAGGGCGATGCTAATACGTGTCCTGCAGTATAGCACAACTGACTCAGTCTTGCTGTAACTGTCAGTTTGCGATACGGAAAGAGAATAAAACTTGAGTATGTTGCATTAATTGCAGAATTAAAAACGCTTTTGTTATTCAAAAAGCGACACAGATTTAAATGCTGCGAAATTCTCTATAATAGTCTAAACGAATTATGAGAGAGATGACAATTAATACAAAAAACTAGATGACCCTTGCGAAAATTTCGAAAATGATGTACGATAAATAGCGAGCTTGATGGACGGTTTGTAAGGGGTGAAACAAGAACCGGCTCATTGGTATGGATTTCTTATATGTGACAATGTAGTCTTCACGGGTGTGCAGCCGGATGGTGTTTAGGAAACACAACGTTTCGACAACCAGCTCGGCTGTCTTCTTCAGGTGTCCGGTGTCTACAGGCTGACGAAAGCTGACACCTGATGAAGACAGCCGAGCTGGTTGTCGAAACGTTGTGTTTGCAAAACACCATCCGGCTGCACACCCGTGAAGACTACATTGCTTCAGTACGCCGGGAAAGTCTCCACGCACACATCATGCTTATATGTGAGTTGAAACAGTAAACGTAGCAAAACATTTACAACGTCTTACGAAAAAATTAGGCATAAAGAAATGTTTCCCGAACAGAAACAAATATATCTGAAAAGCTCCTTCCCACAGAAAACACAGTTTATCAATCTCTCTGTTATATGTGATGCCCCTATCTAGCTATATGCGATCATTTCAAATTGATGTGATATACTGGTTGACCTTTTATTTTTTTTAAAAAATCCTTTCTTAATTAACGATGTTACCAAAGTGGAGAACTTAATCTTTCAAATGATACACTACTTATGGAGTTTGGTAAAGTATGAAGGAAGAAAGATGTCTCATCGCAAATAAAATATATCATTATGAAACATTATCAGTGCTCAACCGTTATTAAATCTGTTTAGCATTAAGATATGCAGCTGAACTATGTAAAGTTTTCGGAATATGAAGTGGAAATCTTCCAATAAGTGCATATTGATGAGAAATGTTGGATCCCTTCACCCTGCAGATGTTTAAATCTTTTTTCGTACCGCTAACGCTGGTATTTCTGAATGTTTAGTCCTCTTAAATAAATCTTAAAGTATCAACAACCAAAAACCAAAAAAGTAAAACAAATCCGAAGCAATAAATAGATTCATACACCCGAAGACCAACAAACTAAACAGAGTTATATATAAAGCTTGACTGCAAAATATTCTTAGATTGTGCAGTAATAATACATATTAGATAAGGTTGTGGTTGAGGATAAGTTGAACTGATATCAGATGGTTAGCAAATATGGCATCATTTTCTGGAACACACCGAAACTAATGTTTCGTATAAAAACAATCGTATAATCACATCCTCCAAGGGTTATCTTCCTTGACGATTAATGTCTTTCACAGAAGTGTGCTAGTGCTTGTTTTTTCTTCGCTATCAAAGTGAAGTAGAATGAATAACACACATCATTGTCTGCAGGAATGCTTTGAAACATTTTGTATACGCTTAGACAACAAACTGTTTTCATATCGATTTTTGGCTAATTAAATTAATATGGTGTAAAACAGTGCACTTAAGGTTATAAATTTTATATTATGATACCGTTTTTGTTTTGTTCGAGTTATTTTTGCTTTGTAACAAATCTTTGTATAGTATTGAGCAGTTACAAATTATAGAAACACTCAGCTACCGGCCATTGTTCATCAGGCGCTCAGATCATTGCGGCCCCGCATTATTGAGAGTTCCCATAATGCCTCGCTGTGCGATATTAATGAGTAGCGACCGCGTGTGTCACGTGACTACTATTTCACAGTGGACAGGCTGCTGACACCATTTCACTCGCAAAATCGCTACAGTACCAATCGCATGTTTGTTACAGAGGGAAACTGCTGTCAGGAAAACGAGTATGTAGAATACTTTTAATAAACAAAAAAAATATTAATGCAATGTTGTTGAAGGCCATTTTTCCGCAGTTGCTGAGTAAATTAATTCATAAAATAACGCCAATACAACTGTATAATGTAGGTTTATTGCCGTACGCGTTTCGCCTCTCCTCGAGGCATCATCAGCGACGAATCTATTTTAACATTTACATTTTATTTACAAACTTATTTGACATAACACTAAATTGATATATTTTCTTATTATTTACACTTACTATTTACATTAGTGGATTTCAGGATAGTAACCACCCATCTTTGCTTTCTCTCCAAAGCATGTTTCCGTGACAGCCATTTGTCTTTGCTGTTCTGTACACGATATAAACATTGCGCTTCTACAATTCGCTTGTTTTTGGTGGCCATCTTATTTTCTTACTGTCAAAGGCGGTGATGCGCTGACGGCGCCAGATTTGAAATTGCTTGGAAAATTTTATATCTAATTTTATGTAAGTGTGTGATTGTATGTATTTGTTAGGTTTATTTCTTTACTGTAGGGTTATTGTATGTTTACCAGTTTGAACAGTGTTTGGTTTGTTAAGTTAATGTGGTCATTCAGTACCTGTTTGTCATTTTTTATTGCCTTTTGTATGTGGTAGTTTTCTTGTAGAGTGAGGGTATTGTGTCTGTAATTGTTTATTGTGAGTATTTGCATGTCTTTGTTAATGTCTGTTGGTAGGTGATCGTTTTCTATTAGATGTTCGGCGAATGTGGAGTGGTTGCTGTATTTTAGTGCCCTCATGTGTTCTTTGTATCTGGTTTTAAACTGTCTTCTTGTCTGTCCTATGTATATTGCATCACAATTGTGACATGTCAGTTGGTATATGCCTGAGTTTTGATAGTTGTCTGTGTCTAAGTGGGTATTTAACTGTTTTTGAATCGAGTTGTCTGTTCGTAGAGCAATGTTTATGCCTTGTTTTTTAAAAATGTTTGTGATTCTGTGGGTGTATTTGTTTGAATATGTCATTGAATACCATTTACTTTTATTTTCAGTGTTTATTGTGGTTTGTGAGTTGTTTTGCATTGTCTGTATTGTGGGTGTCCTTGTCTGTTGGGTACTGGGTGGCTGAAGTTTGGTTGTGTTAGTTATTTTCTGTTCTTTCCCCATTTTGTTTGTGATTTTTCTGTTTATTGTGTCTACTGTCTGTGATTTATATCCATTTTTTGTTGCTATTTCCTTTATTGTGTTTAGTTCTGTTTGGTAGTTTTTCTTTGTTAGTGGTGTTCTGTTTAATCTGTTTAGCATGAACCGTATTGCAGCTTGTTTGTGGTTTTGTGGGTGGTTTGATGTGGAGTGTATTATTTGACCTGTTGCTGTAGGTTTCCTGTATATCTGAAATGAGTGTGTGTTTGCATCTTTTGTTATGGTGAGATCTAAGAAATTCAGTTTTTCTTGGTTTTCCTTTTCTATTGTGAAGGTGATGTTTTTGTGTATATTGTTTATATCTTGGTGCAGTTCAGTTATGCGGTCTTCTGTTTCATTGATGAGGCATATTACATCATCAACAAATCTCCACCAATAGATAATATTGTATCCTTTCTGTGGTAACAGGTTTTTCCATATCTCATTTTCTATATGGTCTATGAAGATGTTGGCCAAAGTTCCTGAAATTGGTGATCCCATAGGAAGACCTTCATGTTGTAGGTAGTATTTGTTGTTGAAAGTGAAATAATTTTGAGAAGTTAGTAACTGAAGTATGCTTTTGATTTCATCTATGTGGCTGTTGGGTAATGTTTTGTATTTTTTAAGATTTGACTGAATTAATTCAATTGTTTCTTTTATTGGGATATTACTATACATGCTTTCAATATCAAATGATACTAATGTAGCTGTGTGTGGGATGTGTGTGTCTTTTATGTTCTGGATGAGTTCTGTTGTGTTCTTTATACTTCTGTTTTCCTGTAATGTGTAGTATTGGTTAAGAAGTGTGTTTGTGTGTTTGGCTAAGAGATATGTTGGGGCTTTTCTAAAATTAATTATGGGTCTTACTGGAATTTGTGGCTTGTGTAACTTTGGTTGACTTCTCAGTGTTGGAGCAGAAGGGTTTGTCTGTGTAAAGGTAAGTGGCCGCTCAGCTTCTGCAATTAACACAAAGCATGTTGCCGAAAAGTTGTGGTTAAATAATGAAATAAAATCCCTGTATGCAAAGAAAGACAATCTTAACAATATCTTGTACAAAACGCATTTAGAACTGGCCAAATCATTGAACAACACTTCAATTCTTGCATATTTAATAGAAAAAGCAGAAAATTTTACAGCTCAGACACTAAATGAAACAAAACAAAATCATAACAAAAAACTAAATCAGTTAATAAACAGACAAAAACACAGTGAAACAAACACTAATAGAGGAAATACTACACATAGATCTCATCCTTTCCACCCTAAACTCATAAACCTATCACAAACAACAATCAACCAAAAAGAAAAAGAAATTTTAGAGAAAGGACTCAAACACAACACATGCAACACTTCAATAGAGAAATTTGTTGAGAAAACTGTAGTTGAAGCCGAATACATCCTGTCTCAAGAACAAAAAACTGAAAGCACATTAAATATAGGCTTAACGCGGGAACTGATTGCTAAAGAATTAAAACAGATCACCACCAAAAATAGTAAAAACAGCAATATAAACAGAGAGACAAAAACACTCAAAGCTATAAAAGAAAAACTTAGTGCTCAAAACACAATAATCACAAAAGCTGACAAGAGTAATGCAGTTGTCTTAATGGACAAAACAGAATATATCAGCAAAACAGAAGAATTCATACAAAAAAATAATATCACACAACTAAAATCAGACCCAACAAACCGATATCAGGCAGAACTAAAGAAATCTCTGAAAAATACAAATTTCACTCTCACAGAACAACATAAACAACACATCACACAGACAAACCCTTCTGCTCCAACACTGAGAAGTCAACCAAAGTTACACAAGCCACAAATTCCAGTAAGACCCATAATTAATTTTAGAAAAGCCCCAACATATCTCTTAGCCAAACACACAAACACACTTCTTAACCAATACTACACATTACAGGAAAACAGAAGTATAAAGAACACAACAGAACTCATCCAGAACATAAAAGACACACACATCCCACACACAGCTACATTAGTATCATTTGATATTGAAAGCATGTATAGTAATATCCCAATAAAAGAAACAATTGAATTAATTCAGTCAAATCTTAAAAAATACAAAAGCATTACCCAACAGCCACATAGATGAAATCAAAAGCATACTTCAGTTACTAACTTCTCAAAATTATTTCACTTTCAACAACAAATACTACCTACAACATGAAGGTCTTCCTATGGGATCACCAATTTCAGGAACTTTGGCCAACATCTTCATAGACCATATAGAAAATGAGATATGGAAAAACCTGTTACCACAGAAAGGATACAATATTATCTATTGGTGGAGATTTGTTGATGATGTAATATGCCTCATCAATGAAACAGAAGACCGCATAACTGAACTGCACCAAGATATAAACAATATACACAAAAACATCACCTTCACAATAGAAAAGGAAAACCAAGAAAAACTGAATTTCTTAGATCTCACCATAACAAAAGATGCAAACACACACTCATTTCAGATATACAGGAAACCTACAGCAACAGGATCAAATAATACACTCCACATCAAACCACCCACAAAACCACAAACAAGCTGCAATACGGTTCATGCTAAACAGATTAAACAGAACACCACTAACAAAGAAAAACTACCAAACAGAACTAAACACAATAAAGGAAATAGCAACAAAAAATGGATATAAATCACAGACAGTAGACACAATAAACAGAAAAATCACAAACAAAATGGGGAAAGAACAGAAAATAACTAACACAACCAAACTTCAGCCACCCAGTACCCAACAGACAAGGACACCCACAATACAGACAATGCAAAACAACTCACAAACCACAATAAACACTGAAAATAAAAGTAAATGGTATTCAATGACATATTCAAACAAATACACCCACAGAATCACAAACATTTTTAAAAAACAAGGCATAAACATTGCTCTACGAACAGACAACTCGATTCAAAAACAGTTAAATACCCACTTAGACACAGACAACTATCAAAACTCAGGCATATACCAACTGACATGTCACAATTGTGATGCAATATACATAGGACAGACAAGAAGACAGTTTAAAACCAGATACAAAGAACACATGAGGGCACTAAAATACAGCAACCACTCCACATTCGCCGAACATCTAATAGAAAACGATCACCTACCAACAGACATTAACAAAGACATGCAAATACTCACAATAAACAATTACAGACACAATACCCTCACTCTACAAGAAAACTACCACATACAAAAGGCAATAAAAAATGACAAACAGGTACTGAATGACCACATTAACTTAACAAACCAAACACTGTTCAAACTGGTAAACATACAATAACCCTACAGTAAAGAAATAAACCTAACAAATACATACAATCACACACTTACATAAAATTAGATATAAAATTTTCCAAGCAATTTCAAATCTGGCGCCGTCAGCGCATCACCGCCTTTGACAGTAAGAAAATAAGATGGCCACCAAAAACAAGCGAATTGTAGAAGCGCAATGTTTATATCGTGTACAGAACAGCAAAGACAAATGGCTGTCACGGAAACATGCTTTGGAGAGAAAGCAAAGATGGGTGGTTACTATCCTGAAATCCACTAATGTAAATAGTAAGTGTAAATAATAAGAAAATATATCAATTTAGTGTTATGTCAAATAAGTTTGTAAATAAAATGTAAATGTTAAAATAGATTCGTCGCTGATGATGCCTCGAGGAGAGGCGAAACGCGTACGGCAATAAACCTACATTATACAGTTGTATTGGCGTTATTTTATGAATTAAAAAAAAATATTTCTTCTTTGTTTCTAGCTAAATTTAAGTTTTCACATTCTTCCAGTTTTCATTACTCCAGTGTGCACTTAAATATCTACTAGGGTTATTTTTTAAAATAAGGTCCTTTTTTTATAATAAGAATAAAAATACCGTAAATAACATTTAAATATATTTATTTCCACGTTCTACATACATTCGTCTACTTTCCTACATAATTTCCACTTTTTTAAAAAAACATTTATCATACCCTTCAACAATTTTTGAATTGCGACGTCAAAGAAATCTACAACCCAAGAAAAAGCCCAGTCCATGACTGCAGGTATCCCTTCTTCGTTGTCGTTTTAATGTTGACCACAATAACCGGTGAAAATCACTGGGTGCAAGCTGTGGACTGTAATGGTGGCAATCTAACGTGTGGTGAGTCCAGGTTTAGACCAAGATATTTTTTCTTTTTTTCTCACTAATATATAAAGAAATAAGTGGCCGTAAAAGTTGTCAGTTTTGTTACTTGGTCATAATCCAACCTCTATTACGGAGGATCCTGGTTTTGTTTCTAATGTAAACCATATGCTACATTTAAACATCAAACATAGAAACACTTCTAGTATGGTTTGTAGGTTGCCACGAAAATAAACAAACTTTTTTTATTTTGGAGTTGCTTTACGGTTCATTAATTTAATTTTAATTTTAAACGTTCTGAATTCAGTGCCGCGCCATCCGTGCCAGCAGAGGCGGCTCCCTTCCCACGGGCCGCTGTTGATAGCTGGACCGGCGCGGCCGGCAAATGTACGGCCCGTGGGAAGCCAGCTTAATATGGATGATCCGATCCAAAAGACGTGATTAGATCTTGTGTTGTGCAGAAACATGTGGCCTGGCAGTGACTCATCAGTCATCAAGCACATTAATCCTCTCGGCCCTGAACATTCTCACCCGCTTTTGAACTTTACTATCACTCATAGCATTAGGGGGCGTCTATTAATGACGTCAGGAGTTTTTACGGAATTCCGGACCCCCCTCCTCTCTGGTAAGACTTCGTGAGATTTGGTGGGACCCTCCCTGCTCTAAAATGACGTGAGATTTTTAAGTTTCGCATTATTTGTAGACTTTTTTATAAAGCTTTACAATTCTACTAGAATTTCAAAACCACACAAGAAATTTCCGTTGACCCCCCCCCCCCCCCTATTTCACCTCACGTTATTAATGGGCGCCCCTTATCACCGTACACTTCATAAAACTGACGGCGAATCTGCACTACTGCCAAGTTTCTTGCACCAAAGAATCGAATTACACATTGTTTCTTATGGTCGGTGGGCGAATCAGTTTTCTTAAACATTATAAACTACTACAGCCCAGCACACAGACAGACGATACGGCTGCAAATAGCGTCTAAACGCGGTCAAAGCATGCTGCAAACGCTCAAGCGCATTACGGCGACCACGTGTCACTATCACTTTAATTACCTTATTTAAAAAATAACCCTTGTAAAATTGGCACTGCATCGTCAAACTCAAAAGATAGTACCGAATCTGGTGGAGGAACGGTTGCGCCGAGACCTGGAATTTTTAAAGACGGCTTTCAAGAATTCTGTTTTCCGTGGTTTCACGAAACCATTGCAGGACAGTGCCGGGATGAATCCTCCGAAAGGCCATGGCAGAATTCCTTCCATTTCCTTGTCTCCAGTTCTTTTCCACTTCTTATGACCTCTAGGTCAGCAAGAAATAAACCCCAATAGCAAAAAAATTGCACAAATAGAACTCGTACTTATATAGGACTCAATTTTATTCTTGTGCAGTTAACACTCTGTGATTCGGATTCCACGTGAAGCTGTGGGGCCCAGAGGAAAGGAACTGGCCGTCATACCTCTGACACAGTGGCTTAGTACGCCTGCTTCGGAAAGATCCAACTAACTTTCGGGTTGTGAACTAAGTTAGTTCCGTTTTACTGTTAATGTTGCTATTAGGTGCTTCTTCATATCAGAATTTTCTTTCATGTTGGAATTGCAGTGCTCAATAAAGCTGCGTATGTTTAACTAAATCTTCAAGGATGAAAACATGATTTTCGAAGTATTCTAAAATAATATAAACGGCTGTAATCAAGAAACCCCCAAAAACCAAACATTAATTAGGTATTTAAAATGAAAATATTTTAAATAAATTGGTACCTTTGATTACAATTGATTTTATCTCTAAAATCTTTTTTTCGCAGTCACTTGTTCTGTTATTTTAGGATTTAATTCGTATAGTATTTACAAGTAACAAAATTTTTCAAAGAAAATCTTGTATCTATTCGTAACCTTAAACAATTGTCGTGGAGAAATATTTTCCAGAATGTTGAATCTGCAGTGAAAAAAAATTGCTCAGAAAATATTCACCTCGCACTGTGCTGTGGCATTCGGGTTGCAGGGTGCAGGTTTAGTAGGGGCAAAGTGATCTTCAACAATAGGCGCAACAACCTGCAGAGGAATGAAAATACCTAGCTAGTTCCGGCTGTGCAAGGCAGTAGAACCACATTGGTCCAGTAGAGTGGTTCGGTAGACTAGCGTCGGTCCACTCAGGACTGATATTAATTAAATACACCTGCATGAGTTCAAATCAAGCCTGCGGCCCACCAGTGAAGCTGATATTTCATCGATTTTTACGTACGTCCCCCCAAAATAAACAATTAAAAATAGAACGATAACGCTGCCACAGTTAAGATATTTATAGAACAAGATTACGCCGACAAGGTGTAAAAAGGAATCACAATTACCTCAAAAATGGCACTGTTGTTATCGACAACTTATTAAGAACCAGGTTTTGCCCAAGAATTCTACCTCGTGAACCAAAGAAACTCTGGATAGTTTTTTTTTTTATTAAATTACTAGCAATTGGAAGAATTTTTTTTGGCTCGTCCTCAACGAAGGTAGCGTTGTCAAATACATTTCAATGTCAAGACCAGACTTTCCGCTTTGAAGATGAGGAAATCCCGGTTTTTATGTTATGACAGATTATATGTAAAATAATTTGATGTTCATTAATAGCTCTTGAGCGATACAAACGCAAGGCCAAAAATTCTGTGTTGATCGAAGTTCTAGAGGTATGATTGGGTTGTTCGCTGAGAATTTCGACGTGGTTTCGTTCCTATGATTCTCGTAAAACATTTTCTTTTGTTGATATGTGCATGGGGCAGAACATCTGACCATCATTATAAAACAGTGCACTAATGTCTATAGTTTATCAGAGATTTACGACTAATTAACAGAAAAACCATCTATAACTATTATGAAGCTTTTATGGTTATGATCCAAGAAGATTGAAAATAGATATCTGCAACGCTCAGAATTTGGACCCAAGTTCTACAGATCTTTAACCCATCATAATTTGCAGAGAATGTGTCTCGTGTAGAATGATGAAAGTTGTTTCACTGTCGATGGAATGACTACAGACTACACAGTTCTATTGCCTAATTGACAATATTTATCCGGTCATTGTGGTGAAGGTTAAAGGGCCTAAACATTTTCTTCACCCATTCTTCACACACTTCCACCATCAAGATGTTTAAAAACACGACATTTACGCTGCAGAAAGTAGTTACAAAATATAGTGTCACTCTATAATATCGTTAAATTTCATTTTACACATTACCACAACTGAGAGGTCACACGTAGGTCATGTTTGCTCTTCTTTTTCGTTCCAGAAGCTCAAAACCAATCAATAACTGATTTTTTTTGTAACAGAAGTAACGATCTGTTTTCATTTATTATTGAAATAAAATGTCTGTGATTATGTTTATGGTAAGCGTATCTTGGGTTATTTAGTTGTTGGATATACCATTTTCTTCTTTTAGTTTTCAAACGGAGGATTTGTTCGTAGCAATTCTCCATGTATGCCACATCTCTGACTTAATTTTTCATTCTAAATAGTTTTCGTAATTCGTATCATTCATAATTTGGTTCATATAGCTGATTCTTCCTCTTCCCCTGTGGTTTATTCATTGTATGTTCCCTTCAAGAGTCACCTTAAGCAAACCACTGCGTCGCAAAACATGTCCAATCATATTGTTTCTTCTTTTCTGCAAGTCCTTCCAGAAACTCTCCTGGATACTTAATAATTATTGGCATAATCCATCCAGCTTGTCTTCAGCATTCGTCCGTAACACCAGACTACCACTATATATGACATCACATATTGTGTATGCAAAAAAATTGATAATTAAGTAAACAAGTATCAGATGATGTATGGAACGATAGTTAAAACTTTATGAAATAGGACGCGCAGTGACATAAAGATGAAATTCTATAAAGTGTCTGCAGTTCCTATGCTTCTATATGGAACTGAGGGTTGGGTAATGAAGAGAAGAGACAAAATCCGCCTACAAGCAACGGAGATAAAGTTCCGAAGATCTGTAAAGGGATGCACAAGGCTAGAACTAATAAGAAATGACACAATAAGAGAGGAGTTGTAAATATACAGTATGAACGAAAAGATAGAGGAACATATGAATAACTGGAGAGACCATCTGTTTAGAATGCATTGTAAACGATTATCGAAAGTTATAAACCAATAGAGACCGAAAGTTAGAAGTTCAGGTAGATCGAGGAAGTGATGGGAATACTGACTGAAGCAGGAACAGGTGAACAAGCCTAATCCTTGAATGGGAAGAAGAAGAATTAACTGTTCGTCTGATTTCAACTGTATTCGCTTTTTTACGTCCCTCGCCATCGTTCTCCAACTCCAGTCTCCTGGGTGATGTTCGCGAGCACCCTCCACCTCTTCCTGTCCATGAATAGCTGATGATCACGAGAAATCCTCCAATACAGAACAACAACTGCCAGGTCCTTTTTAATTTGGTGAATCCATTTCTTTTTGGACTTTCCCAAATTTATTTTCCCTTTGATGTTCATATTAAAATAGGTAATTGCTTTTCTTTCTTCCTCCATGCTTTCGACGAGTCCATACCACATCAGACGAGACTGCTGTAAGGATTTTGCCACACTGATGTTTATACCGGCTTCTGTACGATTGATTTCAATCCTAACTTTGGCCTTTCGTGTCCTCTGCAGCATGGTACACACAAACTTTATTTCAGAGGCAAGTCTACCATTGTCTCTTCTGGTTAGGATACATGCTTCTACTGCGTAAGTCAGTGTGGGGATGCAGCAGGTTTCAAACAGTGTATGTCTTTACTCTCTGGGCACTTTGTTGTCCCGCAATAGTATTCTGACTTGACTATAAAAGACTTCTGCAATATTGGTTCCACATCTACATATATTCTCTGCAATTCACAAAATTGTGGGTGGCAGAGGGTGCTCAGCACCAAGCTAATCTCTTTGTTGTGCATTCCAATCCCTAATGGTACGAGGGAAAAAATATTTCAAATAAGAATCAGTCCGGCACCTTATTTCTCTAATTTCATCTTTCCTGTCATTCCGACTCAAATAGGTTGGTGGACGAAGTATTTCACTACACTCGTAAGTGAAAGTGAGAGTTCACATGTTTACCAATAAGTTTATACGAAACGTGCGTCGTCTATCTACCAGAGACTCCCTGCCTAGTCTACTAATTAGATCTGTTACGATTTCATAAGGACTGTAGCAAGCGGTCACGAATCGAGCGGCTCTTCTCTGTATTTTCTCTATAGTGTCGATCAACCACTTACGAATCTGTTTGTAAATCTCATATCTACTGGTGTTGTATCTACTCAGAGTACTACCGAGACGCAATGAAGTCTTCTTGGGTGTACTGCGATACTTAAGTATCTGTCTTTTTTTTACTTATGGCTTTACCCCTCGTCTATAGCTAAGGTTATTAGAGGCGGGATGGGACTGGGAACAGGGAACGGGAAGGAATTCAGCCATGGCCTTATTGAAGGAAGCATCCCGCCTGGAGTGATTTGGGAAAACAACGGAAAACCCAAATCTAGATGCCCGGACGGGGATTCGAACCCGCGTCCTACCGAATGCGAGGCCAGAACGTTAACCATTCACCCACCATGCTCGGTCAGTATGTTTTGGTCAACCGACCAGTACAGATGTCTTCGCAACTGAGGAAGACGACGGAGCTAGTCGTGGAAATATCGTGTTTTCACAATACAGTCGGGTGGTACACCCGTGAAGACTTCATTGGAATTATACGCCGGGAAAGTCTCCGTTCTTACATACTACCAAGATATTTGAATTGATCATCATTTTGGAATTGTTGATTGTATGGACAAATATTCACATTAGAAGTTCCTGTACGTATTGCAATGACCACCTCCAGCAAATTAAAGTAATAGTCGGTATATCTTAGCAAGTGAAATATTTTCGATGCGAGGGATCGAGAACAGTTTCGCAGTGGTAACGCTGAACAGTGCATTGCCGTGACGGTTGTCTTCAGCACAAGTGTGAACAGGGCAACACGAGAGTCGGCCATAAATCAGCGCGTCCCGAAGTCTTAATGGCTGCCGTAAACACTGTCCTACCTCACTGCGGTGGCTGGGCGGGGCGGGGCGCAGCGACAGGTACTTATCGGCCTGCGCCTCGCTCGGCTTTACGGCCCGCTGGCTGCCCAGATGCGCCGTGGCGTGTTTACACAATTGGCCTGGCGCGTGCCGACCTTGGGGGGGGGGGGAGGGGGGCGTGGGAACACGATGCGCTGCTGCCATCTGTGGGTGCTCCGGGGGCACTGCTGTCAGGTTAACTGCTTGCGCGAGCGGAGACAAACGCGACAGCTGCGGCCGGCGCCAGAACCAGCTAACAGCTGACAAGTGTAAACATAGTGACTTGCGCCTAGCTCAAGTGTCAACGACTTCTGCCCTTGTATATGCTTACATATCTGTTTGCTTTTCTCAACAGGCCAACAACACTACTTCGTAACTCCGTCATTCTAATTGTTTATTTTTGTTTTAAACGAGAACTATGATCACTTTAACTGAGATTAGAATACTGGATATTTACTCATAAGAATACTTTAATTTTTGCCTTCTTTTTTATGTGATTACATTTAAGTCAGCAGACTTAGCAGAACGAAAGGTTATAGTTCGCTATTGTGAATGGCATAAAGGTAGTTCTTGCCAATAGAATGATGATGAACTAATTAGATGAATATATTTGTTTGTTAAGCCTTACGTCTCGTTGACGTGGAGGTCATTAAAAACGGGACAGGATTGTGAACTAGGAACAGGAAGGAATTCGGCCATGGACCTCTGAATAAATTTCTTTATAGCTTTACACCTCGTTGACGTCGAGTCATTAGAGGCAGGAAAGGACTGGAGGCAAGGAATGGAATAGGAATTCGGCCATGGCCTTTTGAAGGAACCATCCCAGCATTCGCCTAGAGTGATTTGGGGAAACCACTGAAAACTCAAATCAGGATGGTCGGACGGGAATTCGAACTCACGTTCTCCCGAATGCGAGGCCAGAGCGTTTCAGTTCACTCACTACACTCGGTCTGAAGGAATCATCCCAGAATTTGTATGGAATGATTTAAGCAACCAAATAAAAGTGAAATCTAGTAAAACAGAAAATCCATTTAATATTCTATTGAATGCCTGGCCCTAACGTCAGCTGTTCACTTACTATGCTGCATTTTAGTTGAATACTGACTTGCAGTCTGTTTTGCGTGATTGTTCTAACATTCTCAAAGGCTTACATCCAGTCTCGGTATAGCTTTCCCAGTTTTGGTTTTTCGTCGTTTGATGAATGATACCGTTCAAAATGAAGTTGGGCTACATCACTGTCAATGATCTTTGCTATTATCCCTACAGTTCCTAGGATTATTAACCATAAACATGAGTACAGACTTATGTTTAAATTATTGTTCTGCTTCTAAGTAAAGACTAGATGTGTATGCCGAATTTATTATCAAAGAGAAGAATTTAGCACATTAGTGTTTTAGTATTTGATGCAATCCAGAATGTCGGTCAAGATGTATATACTAACATAATATAATTTGCTTACGGGATTAATGATGCGTTGAATACTTCTACTTCTTATTCTTCCCGACGTTTCGACCAGGGCTTAGATCTTCATCAGGGGCCGTCTACCGATTCTGCTGCAGACTGTGACATGCTGGAGACTGTCTGTAGCAGAATCGCTAGACGGCTCCTGATGAAGACCTAAGCCCTGGTCGAAACGTCGGGAAGGATAAGAAGTAGAAGTATTCAATGCAGCATTAATCCCGTAAGCAAATTATATTATATTAGTATAATATTATGGCTGCGACAGCAACAAAATCTTTTATAAGATGTATATAGTTATGCCAATTTTTAATGCTTAGCAAGACATGAGCAAGTGAGCAACTAGAGAAGCATAAGCGGAAAACACAGTGTCACATCCAAAATCTGTATGCGATGAGAACCTAATGACAGATAAAGTTATCTTTCAACTTTCTGCAACAAAATGTTTTATTTTCAGATTTGTGAAAAAAAACATGAAAAAAAACCTAGCACCCTTGTTTTTTTTCTAAATTTGTTTTTTTTTTTCAGAAAACAATATATTTGATAAATTATAGTTTTATTTATGGAACTTACATTTTACATGTGTGTTTTAAACCTTACTAAGTCATATAATATCTTACATAATGATTCATAAATGTATCTATATAGGTAACATAATTTTTTATTCATCCTCTATGTCGGTACCACATTCACTCGTATCAGTACTACCAACACTAGTGCGGTCGGAGTCGGAATTTTCTGTTTCTTCTTCTGTCCGCTCTAGAACCATAACTTCAGAAATAGTTACATTTTCTTTTACTGGTTGTATTGCATACAAAAGCTTTTGAGATTTCAATTTTAAATTGTGTGCAAAGTACACACTGTGAATGAAGACTGCGCCGATAGTTCTGTATTACAGTTTTTTAAGTTTGAATTTAAATCTATTATCATACAAAATAGGAGCTTTATTTGTTTTCAATCGTTGGTTTACGCCAACGGTTGCAAGGAAATTATTCATAATTACTGACAATGACTTAGTATCACTATACGCTGCGAGTTTAACAAGCATACGAATATAAGGAAAGCACAACAAGTATTAAAAAGAGGCAAAAAACCGTAGTTAAATTTCCTAATTTTTTGAAAAGATTCGTAGGTCTACAGATAAATTTGTAGGGCCTGGCAGCACTAGTTCAAATAGCCAGTATCAATCCAAACAATGGGGAACGGGGATTCCTTCTCACGAACCTATCCTATTCGGGAAGTCCCCATTCGTAAAAGAAAACTTCAGTCAATGTTACCAATATTTTTGTATTTTTTTTTCTACTGAACCAGAAAAATATAGTAGATTTAAAAGTAAGAAAAGTACTTAGTATAAACTCTAAAACAGTCATATTAAACGATAAATACCTTAAAAATTTGAAATTTAGTAGTTATGAAAAAAAACATGTTTTTTTCACAGTTTTTTTTTCATGTTTTCTTTCACGTCAGAAAAAAAACTGTTTTTTTACAACACTAGGGATGCTGCAGTTCGTCCAGCTTAAGGAACGAGGAGAGGTTACTAAACGGCCTTAATACTCTCATGTACTCATTTTCTCCAAAATATCTTCAAATTAGTACCGATTTTAAGTCGGCATGTGTTCTTTATCCTAAGAATTTTCAGAGATTCGGATCAATGTAATGCCTGTTATCTTTATTTTACCAGTGCCTAATATTCCATTATTGTGAATTGGATCATGCAGAAAATCCATATTGACCTGATACAAAATTGAAAAAAAGTTGACCTGCCGAAAGGGATAGAAACGTTTTTCGAGTATGGAGACAAAAAGCGGTTTTGAATCACCATCCAGAAATCAAATTTCTGTTTTCCATGGTTTGACGAAATAGCCCCAGGTGAATGTCTTTAAAAGACCAAAGTCGAATTCCCATCTGTTTCTCGCCCCATTCTCTCCCGGCTCTAATGAGTACGACATCGACGACCCGTAAAGCCCTATGTGAAAAAATACCCTTCCTACCTCTGTCAAATTTCAACATGTGCAATCTGTTGGTCAGCCAACGAGTAGATATATTCGTGTGGTAAGTTTTATTCTCAGTTTAAGTCTTCTTTGATTTTTATTAAGATGAATGATGTTGAAGACAACCAGAAGTAATGTTGCCATACGTGAAGGCCAACTTGACGACGATTTCAACCAATATTTTTTTCCTAAAGTCTACAACAGATTTTGATAGGAATCAAGTGTGCAACTTTGTTAAATGTTTAATGAATTATGGCGGTACTTCGTATCATTTTATATTGCATCACATATTTTTGCATCTTGTTTTATTGATTCTTATTATTTTACGCCTTCTTGTCAGATGTACTTCACTTTTGTAGAGTGATACCAGTAATTCTTAGATGAGCCACAAGAAGAATATTCCATGGAGGAAAAATACTTTTTTCAGTGGTAACTGGGAGAGACTGTTAGAATGGTTTGCACCCCTCACTCTCGCAAACAAGTTATTTATCTAACTGGAGCTTTTTTTGCTATCAAAATTAATTTCGATATTTTCTAACCATTTTATCATCATATTGAATAAAACGGAAGTTTAGACAGCAGTTACATTTTACTTCCAGAGATTACCGAACAGAGTAGCTTATTTTCTCTTACTTACCATGTTTATCTATTTTTCTCTAGAGTTGAGAAAAAAGTTATTAAATGATTTTACTCCTGAGTTTCACGTAGACTTTTTTAGTATACGATTCAATTTAGGATGTATATTAGTTGAATTAACAAGTTAAATATTAGTTTATAGAATACGAAAACTTAGCACTGAAAGTTGAAATATACCGGTATTCTAGTTCGTGAAGACGACTTTTAATCACAGCATTTACAATTCATTACTAATACTTGAACAACATTTTAGCATCAAAATGCATAAAACAGAAAGCAGGTGGTTTATAAAAGGCATGTTACCTAGGACATAGCATGTATTTACTATCTGAATCTCCGGAATAAAGTAACTTTACTATCTAAACGAAAAAAAGATACTACAGTCGTTGATTCACATGATACAAAGACTTGATACAGGTTAGTTTTCATTTAAAATGTTTATCAACTGCTCCTGATACTCCTATCCACATTCAGAACGTTGAAAGTCTGCAGAACTGAATAATGAATACAAATCGCGCTGAACTATGCCTTCAGGAAACCATGACTACTTTATATGAAAGCTAACTTATACTGATGAGAGGAAACGTTACGCGTTCTAAAGTTGGTATCGCCTAAGCTCGGATGGCCTTGGTGTCGATGGTCTGGCAGGCGGTAGAACCAGTCAGCGCCTGTCAGCTATACAGCACACAATACAGTCGAGCAGCTGGGCTTTCCCTCACGGAAATGCCTGTCGCTTCACTGCTGTGACGCGCCAAAACTCGGAGAGGTTCAGGCTATTAAATTTCGGTGCAACCCACAGCCATGATTCCATACTGATTTAATATAGATTGTTTAAACTAAATTACAATCCATGGTGCTAAAATTTAATTTACATAGCAAATATATCTAGAAAAAGGAAAAAACGATGATCAATGAACCGAAACATTAAAAAAACATGCTACTAACCAAAAGATGTCAAAGAATTTAGTCTTAGAAAATTATCCTTGGAACAACAGACAGCACAAAGAAAACCATGTCTTTGTTCATCCTTTCCAGCCAATAAACATTAAACAGAATCTAAGTTAAAAAAAGAAAAAAAGTGAGTGCGAATCGTGATTGTGGTGAGTGCATTCCTATGATATCGGTTTCTATGAAAACTAAATGTGAACCTACGAAGGTTCATCATGATGGTAGTTAAAATACTCCTTAAGGGGCGTCCATTAATTACGTGAGGTGAAATAAGAGGAGGGGGGGTGGTGAACGGAAATCTCACGCGATGTTTTGAAATTCTTATAGAATGGGAGATCTAAAAAAAAAAAAGTGTACAAATGACGCGAGAGTCTATTTTAGAGGGATAAAAACCGATTTTAGGGGGTATAACCGCCCTTGGGAGCATGAGACGTAAATAAAAAGGCCCCAAAAAGTTGCGTGGTCCATTCGTAAGGGGGGGGGGGGTGTCCGACCAAATCTCACGAAGTCTCACCAGGGGGGGGGGGATGGGGGAGGGAGCCGGAATTCCGGAAAAACACCTCACGTAATTAATTGAAGCCTCCTAACTGGGAAGCTCAGGACCTTGAAATCAAGAGGATGGGGGTTTGAAACCTGTTCTGCCAATCCAGATATGTGTTTTCCGTGGTTTCAGAAAATCACTCTAGGTGAATGCAGGGACGATTCCTTTAAAAGGATGTGACCAAGTTCCTTCCTTTCTTTGACTCCTGTCCTCTCACGACTCTAATGACCTAGATGTCGACGAGGCGTAAAGCAACAACATAACTACAAATGCGAACACCTGTCGAGTATTTACAATACAATGAAAACCCAGATTATAATGTTCTGATGTTAGAAGCCTTTCCACGGTAATATGTATTCGACTTAAATAATGCCTGAATTGTATAAAATGAAACACACTAATCAGGGCCCATCATTATTAACTGTTTTCAGTAAAGCAATTTGTAGCAAGTAAAGGCTCGTTGCCATAATGATGTAACAATGTAAAATAAAGTATCGTACGGTAGTTAAGTCTGAAAAAAATAAGAAGCAGCGATAAGTTATTATTAATTACATGTTACTAAATGAATTATTTGTTATCATTTAGCAGAGTAAATCTTGGATGAACTTGGATGATCCGGTCTGAGTATTAAACTGTCAGTCAACGAAGTCATCGGTAATAGGATGTTATTTCTTGTTTATACAGGGTGTTACAAAAAGGTACGACCAAACTTTCAGGAAACATTCCTCACACACAAACAAAGAAAATATGTTATGTGGACATGTGTCCGGAAACGCTTACTTTCCATGTTAGAGCTCATATTGTGGACGGCTGTGATACAATACGCCATTCTCTAGGGCTGCATCAGCGCATCAGGGATTCCATGCGACGGAGGGTGGATGCATGTATCCTCGCTAACGGAGGACATTTTGAACATTTCCTGTAACAAAGTGTTTGAAGTCACGCTGGTACGTTCTGTTGCTGTGTGTTTCCATTCAATGTTTAATTTGATTTGAAGAGAAATAATAAAATGAGCTCTAACATGGAAAGTAAGCGTTTCTGTACACATGTCCACATAACATATTTTATTTGTTTGTGTGTGAGGAATGTTTCCTGAAAGTTTGGCCGTACCTTTTTGTAACACCCTGTATATTCAGATCATGATTTATAAACCACAGTAACATCTGCGGGAGAATAGTTTAGAATTTATTCCCATCGTAATAAAACAAATTTAACTGATATTTCGTATACTAGATAAGCAAACAAAAGAAATCTCGATTGTAAGAACTGATTTGTAACCGTAATGGAATTAGATCGAGAACCATGTGTTGCTATAGCCATAAATATGTAACTATACCATTGTTATTCACTGATTTGACTTTTGCGGTAAGTGTAAATTTGGAGTTCGGTAGGGAACAATATATTAAACCACAATTTCAGTGTGTTCTAGAATTTGAAGCTCTAAAGGGAAAAGTAAAATCAATTTTATATAAATTTTACAGATGCGGAGCAGATTAATCCAAACAAAGGGAAGGTGGTGGGTCTTCTTTAAAAAAATCGTAAAAAGTTTAAACATAACAGACCAGGATAGCAAAAGATACATTAAACAAACGTCAGGCAGTTAGCAGACAAATAGTGACACTCAAGCGAATCTTCTTTAATAACTTTAGATGCGTAAAGAACGTCAAGTGAAAGTTAAGAACAACAATTTTTTTGATTGGAGAACTCTTGACAACATACACTACTTTTTCTCGCCGAACGCTCTTTTTCTATAAGTAAAAATTACCGCCCCATTTTCAGAACAAAACCCCAACTTCCTTTTTTTTATAATGAATAATGTAACCTATAGAGCTCCAACTATTTAATCTCGTAACCTAGAGATTCTATGGCGTCATTCGTAGGTGAAGTGTACAATGTGATTCATAGAAAAGAAAGGACGGATTTCTAGAATTACTTTATTAAAAGTTTATGAGAAAAATTACTAATTAGAGTGGTTAACTCGATGTAATGACACTATTTTTTTTATATTTCGTGCCCTATTTGTTATCTTAAATTTCCCAGTCCACTATCTAAATTTATTTTCTTTCTTAGCTGACTATGCTAAATCCTCATTTGGCTACAGATAATCATGAGAATGTAATTATAAACTTCTTTTATGCAACCTTAAAGGTGGATACGTATTATATTGGAAAGCAGGGGGTAGCGGTTGGTCTTCAAAGCCCCCTAAATTCCGTCCCCCTTCGGAACCACTGCCTTACAAGATTTGTGGTTTATAGCGCTCGTGGCATCAAGGGACGTAGTTACATAGAAGCCAATAATTCATTAAATGTGTCATTTATTTCGCCCTTTTTGTTTTTATGTAACAAACGACTAGAGACTTGAAACAGGAAGGATTTCGGCCATGATATTTTGATGGAACCACCCTGCAAATCACGAAAATACGAAATTTGTATGGCGAGACCGGTATTCGAACTAGCGTCCTCCGAATGCCATGTCCTATGGCAAAGCGCTCAACCACCGGAGTCGGTATGTATGTGGTGCTGGCCTTTGAGAACGCGCGAAGACTATAAATTACTAGCAGTGCGGTCGTGTGAAGACTGTAAAGTGGGCGGTCAAAGGAAGCGAACACAAACAGCGGCGTGTTGACAGAGGCGGCTGGGAGGGGGGTGTGTCCGACATACCGCTACTCACACGCCTCACTTGTCTTCCCGCTTTATTTTTTTTGTCAGATCGGTGACGGACGACCTTGCCGGCCGCAACCCAATCCTCAGACGAGTTGTTTACTGGCACGCGACCCTGCCTGCAGCTGGTCTGTGACGTAGCGAAGAAACGCGGAAGGAGAGGAGTGGGGAGAAGAGACAATACACTGGCGCGTGGCGTGGCGGCTGAATATTTATGACGTGGCGCTGTAAACAGACACGGAAGCTCGCAACTTGGGCTGGGCAGGCGCCCATTCACGGACGGCACGGCCCGTGGGGCAGGTCGGGTCTCCGTGATTTACACGCAACGTGTGTGTGTGCCACACAAACACTTGTTGCCTCGCTCTTGACACATTTCTCTCGAAACAACCCGGCCCCCTCCTGCGGGGATTACCCGCTGCGGCGACTCGCGCCACACAGATTTCCGCCGATTTCGTGCGGCAACAGGCTTATCGCCTTTCTGCGGCTTCGGCCCGCTTGAGGGGAAGCGCTGTCAGATTAGGCCCCTGCTACTGACAGTAAGAGCAGCTCATCGTCCTCAAGGGTGTCGTTTCTTGCGCTAAATTTGCAGTCTGCCGGATCGGAGCATGCTCGTTATAACGCCTCCATTTGTGACGTTAGTTCTGTGCCCGAACAATATCACTATGAAACTACATATTGCCTATTCTGAAAAAATCTTTTTGAAACCACTTATAAATCTCAGTTTTACTTTCAGATATTACTTACAGTAAATGCTATGTGTGTATGCTATAGCAATATACGTCTGAAATACAAAATTGTAAATAAGGGGGTGAGACAACAAAGATTGTTTCCATCTCACATTCATCTTTTTATATAATTTGATCTGTATTAAGAATATCTCTGGAGCAACGACTCTTGGTTTAAGAATGCCGTTGGAGCAAATATTCTGTGAAGAGTATAAAAAAAAATATAGTGGAGTTCTAAGTAAGTATTTTGTGCAAAGACGATCGCGCATTTTAATACAGCGTAAACGTTATTAAAAACTGTGCGTATTGATGCAACAAAATCTTCTCGGGTGTTCTCAGCTGACTGTCTCTTCCTCGACTGCAGAGACAGTCAGCTGAGAACAACTACAAGATACCTAATGAAGACAGCAGAGTCAGCTGTCGAAACTTCGTGTTTTTACACTCGAGAAGATTTTGTTGTTATTAAAAAGGCCTGTAACGGAATTTAAGACATGTTAGTATAATTGTGAATTTTTAAGTTGTGGAGCTACTGTCTATAGGAGTGAATAATTTTAATCTGAATAACGGTATCGCATCTGGGTGATTTCTTTTCTTGCTCCTAATGAATCCGGACAACGAATAAAGGTAAGGTTACAAATTTTTATAACGCTTACTCGCGACAGATCCGAATAGACAAGGGTATGTTTTTCATCATGTATTGCTAGCACACATTTGGGTTCCTAATAGATTCTGCCTCGAACATAACATCGGAAAATTATATAAAATCAAAACCGCTTATCCATTCATGCTTTCGATTAGTCCAGAACCAAATACAGCTCATTTAGGAATTGGTGTTCTCGTCGTTACCAACTGTCTGAAATACACGTTTCAGACAAAGCCTATTGCGCTATTCTGCCAAATGGTTATAAAGATAACTTTTTAATAGTATAAGGGCTGATCCGACACGAATCAGCGTCCGAAGTACATATTGTAAGACACTTGTTGGTTTGTGATAAATTAACGTCCTGGTGGTACTACTCAACACGGCGTATATTTCAGTTCTTAATCAAATGTTCTTAAGATTACAGGTTTGATACCGTCCGGTCGCCAGTGGGGATTCCACAACTAATACTATTAATTTATAGTCACTCACAAGATTAATCACGTAGAACAGTCAGCAGTGGCAGTTACCAACAAAATAAGTAGGGATTGCCAACACATAAATCACATAAAAGTTTACATTCAGAACACACATTTATTGTCTGGATAAGCAAAAGAAATACGTCGCCGAAGTAACCACCAGTTACAATGACTCGTGTTATCGAAACTTCTTTTCCAAAGCGTGCAGGATTCGAACCGAGTAGGTACACATAATACGCGGTGCCACTATCACAATAATTTATCCTGAACACTGTTCTTGTTCTAATCCACTGACACTACAAATACTTCTTCAAAACACAGTACCAGTTAGTTGAATAGTTATAAACACTTTTTAAGTAATCGTCCTCGCGGCATCGTTCTTAACAGTCGACCACTTTCGACATTCGCTGCACACGTTCCCGCCGCAAACTATACTTCTCTGCCATCTTGCTCTCACCGCCAAAGATAATCTCTCACCGACACTACTCTCGATTCGCGTCAGTTCGATTGCATCGTTACAATATGTTGAACACGAGATTCTAGGTAGTAAGTTAGCGAGAGATAATTACTCTCTCGTACTCTTGCCACATAGTCATGAAGAATAATTTGTATGAAATAGCTAAAAATGATAGTATTATAAGTTATGTTGGAAAATATAACAAAAGTTCATGTTTCTGTAATGTAACGCCTGTAAGAAAGAATAAAAACTGCATTTGAAAATAATATAAACTGCTAAATACTTCAGATCAAATATAAGTATTTATGTGACAGTAGATACAAAACATGAGTTAGTAGGTTCAGTATAAAAATTCAGAAGAAGACTATACTTACAAATAATTTGAGGGAACACATTTCAATACTTACTGTAGCTAAGTGCTCTTTCTCATCTATCATGAATTGACAATGTCTACAACATCGGAGAATTAAGGCTTCGCACTAGCGTGCAGCTGCACTCGTAATTTATCGCTCGTAATCAGGAAATGGAATGACGCTCACTGGATTGAGAATTGGAGAGATGCAAAGGGAGATTCCTGTTTCCCTTTGGTAGAAAGAGTTTATATCCAAAACTTAAGCGTACAAAATTCCTTTGTATATGAGATCCGGACGAAAGCGGATTGAGCGATAACAGGTATGCGTCTGGTGTCTTGTGTAATATAGAACAGAAATCTACCGAAGTCAGCATCTAATATAACAGTGTTCTTACTGTCAGTTATCGAATTTCGGCAGATAAAAGCTGTTAAATAAATACAACACATTAACCGATAAAATGCTTATTAATTATACACAGTCAGCACACTAGAACTTATGAAATTCTGTGGTTAAATAAGATATTCCCTGGGACAAAATAACTCTTTATGGTTGTCAATACGTTTGACCACGATTGATACAGTTTTTATTACATTGCAGAGCCAAACAAACTGGTACACCTGTCTAATATCGTGTTGGGTCCACGCGAGCATGCAGAAGTGCCGCAACATGACGTGGCATGGACTCGACTAATGTCTGAAGTAGTGCTGGAGGGAATTTACACCATGCATCCTGTAGGTCTGTCCACAAATCCGTAAGAGTATGAAGGGGTGGAGATCTCTACTGAATGGCACGTTGCAAGGCATCCCAGATATGCTCAACTATGTTCATGTCTGGGGAGTTTGGTGGCCAGCGGAGATGTTTAAACTCGGAAGAATGTTCCTGGAGCCACTCTGTAGCACTTCTGGACGTATGGGGTGTCGCATTGTCCTGCTGGAATTGCCCAAGATCGTCGGAACACACAACGGGCATGAATGGATGCAGGATGTGTACGTGTCACCTGTCAGAGTCGTATCTAGGCGTATTAGGGGTCCCATGTCACTAAAACTGCACACGCCCCTCACCATTACAGAGCCTCCACCAACTTGAACAGTCCCCTGCTAACATGCAGGGTCCATGAATTCATGTGGTTGTCTCCATACTCGTACACGTCCATCCGCTCGATACAGCTGGAAACGAGATTCATTAGATCAGGCAACATGTTTCCAATCATCATCGACCTGCCCAGGCGGGGCGTAAAGCTATGTGGCGTGCACTCAGCTAGGGTATACGAGTGGGCCTTCGGCTCCGAAAGGCCATATCGTTGATGTTTCATTGAATGGTTCGCACGCTGACACTTGTTGATGGCCCAGCAATGAAATCCGCAGCAATTTGCGGGAGGGTTGCACTTCTGTCACGTTGTACGAATCTTTTCAGTCGTCGTTGGTCCCGTTCTTGCAGGATCTTTTCCCGGCCGCAGCAATGTTGGAGATTTGATGTTTTATCGGATTCCCGAAGTGCACGCTGCATTCGTGAAGTGGTCGTACGGGAAAATCCCCACCTCATCGCTACCTCGGAGATGCTGTGTCCCATCTCTCATGCGCCGACTATAACACCACGTTCAAACTTACTTAAATCGTGATAACCTGCCATTGTAACAGCAATAACCGATCTAAAGCCTGCGACATACACCTGTTGTCTTATATAGGTCGCAGCGCCGTACTCTGAGTGTTTTCATATCTCTGTGTTTGTATACGCATGCCTATACCAGTTTCTTTGTCTCTTCAGTGTATTTCTTCCAGAACTTTACAATTGGCCATCAACAATGTGACAAAATATCATACAATATCCGAAAATTGTAAATTCTTGAAGTAGAAAAACACACACTAGCCTAAATTACGACCCAGCCACTCATAATTCTGACACATTGATAATCACCGTTTAAATAGTTCGCGGTTCATTAAAACACTACTAAAGGCTTTCAGAATTATTTTCAGATAAAGTCGGAGCTTGTAGCGGAGGTTAATGACTTTAAACAGGAATTATCACACCACTTTTCACTTGTTAGGAGCAGGAGCCGGAAACGAATCCTTGAACTATTAATGTCCCGTTAATAGCCCGTTCAGTTAACAGAGGCGCTTCAAGATCGCTCTGCTCTATCCCCACTCAACTGTTCATACCCCTACATGCGGTGGCAAAAGAATGCCCGCTGTAGAAGAGGGCAAACCGAGCGTTGTGGGTGAGCTGTTAACGCTCTGGCCTCGCATTCGGGAGGACACCGGTTCGAATCCCCGTCTGGACATCCAGGTTTGGGTTTTCAATGGTTTCCAGAAATAACTGCGCTAATGACCCCGCTGTCGACGGGCCCTAAAACAACAATAACAATAACAACGGAAATAATTCCGGGCGAATGCCGGAATGCTTCCTTCAAAAGGCCAAGGACAAATTCCTTCTCATTCCTTGTCCCAATCCCATTCCGCCTCTAATGGACGTCGACAAGGCGTAAAGCCGTAATTAAAAAAAGGAGGGCAAAGTGACTAACTAAAAATAGCGGTGCTCATTCAGTGAAAAAAGCTATTTCTTCTGAACGGTCCACTAGCTCTTTTTAAATGAAGAGAATCGTTAGTTTTCGTTTTAAGTGAAGTATATGTTCATTTTATTTGCGTTTAGACTGATTTCATATATTAAAATCACAGTCCGTTATTTTCGTTTAATTTTTTATTTATGCTGAAATATAATTTTTTTCTTAAATACTACCAGATTATTTTTGCTCAGAAAGGCCATCTCAAAGCGTCAATGAAATACAGTTCAGGTTGCTAGGAATTTTTGAGAGGGTAGTTTGATAATAATAAAACATCGTTAATTTTACATTACTTTATGTATTAGTACAAACACAAAATGCAATTACTTTTACTAAATTTTTAGCCTTAAACGAAATTCAAGTGTCTGTTCACAAATAATATTTTAGTTATTGTTACGCTCAGAAGCCTACTTCTTTTTCTTCTGTGCAGATCTGTACATCTTTGGAAGACTGTCGGGGAAGCGATCAGACTGTAGGTCGGGCGACTTGACCGGTAGTCTGCAACGACGCTTTTCTTATAGCTGGCGCTCAGTCTATTGGAGGTAGTTGAAACGACACCCCGTGCCGTAACACCCTTACCAAACAAACGGCTCACGACTTCCAAGAAGAACTACCGTTCACTTTTAGTGAGCAACAGATCACTCGCTCTTTCAAAAGAACTGGTTTACTCGCAAACGTCACATCTCTAGACCGCTGAAAAATTTGCAACTGCTCGGAGGGGCAGACATTGACAGGAGGTGGGGAGTGACGTGCGGGGTGGGGCAAGGAAACATGACCTTGAGGCGCCAGTTGAGGGTGAACAGAGTATAGACTCCTTGACAGCCGTACACTGCGAGAATACTAGGTGGAGGGGTTCATGGCGTAGTATACAAAATCCTTACTGGATCACTTCTCAAAACTTTTCAAGTGTCAGCGTATTTCAGATTATCAATCCCTTCATTAAAAATGACTTAGCTCTTAAAATAAATATTATATTTTAAGCGACTTATAAGTAAGTTGAAGGATTGATGAATATTTAAACTACCATTCTCCGACACATCAGCAGTATAATTAAACCGAAAATTAAATCTCCCGCGGAATGCAATGTTGCTGTTTTTCTTTCAAGGAGAAGAGAACCTCAAATATGTCCAAACTGCTTTAATACTATTCATGCCTTAAATACTATTACCCTAAAAGTGCTTTAAGCAAAACACAAGAAAAATGGAAAATACATATAAATATATTAGCTTTACTTATTTAAAGGGACAAAATTCCCTGTAATGTCCCTTGTACTCAAGTTCTATGAAATTGTACTTTAACCGACGTTATTTAACCATAGAGTTAAACCATATAACAACGGTAAATTCAGAACAGACATCAAACAATTTCACCCACCATTTATCATAACAACACCGAGGATTTCGAAAATATTAAAGAAATTTATTTTTTTAACGTAAGAACAGAAATTAATCAAAATGAATATTTTGAGATGTATAAAGCAAATGAAACAAATGAATATACATGTAAACCTCTTTTTTTGCACCCATTTCCAATTATTAGCCCAAGATATAATTTTACAAAATTTGTGCTAACTAAAGACTGAGCGTAATCGGCTAACCATTAGTAAAAAATAATAATAAAGTAACGTACTACAAAATGACAGCTTTGACTTTTAAGATTTTGTTGACGTGTTTATATGATACAAGAAAGATTTAACGTAATGTTTCTAGAACGGAGTTATTTGGGTAATTTTCTGCCAGCTTAATTTTACACCGAGTGCCAGGGGTTAAGATAGTCAAGAGGACGTGGATTATAACCATAGTCTGGCCATTAATATTTCAGAAATCACTCCACGTGAATACCAGTATGATTCCCACAAAAGGTCATGGCTGGATTCCTTGTGCCCTGTCTTCTACCATCTCTAATATCCTAACGACGACGAGCCGAGAAACTAAAAAGAAAGATAAATGAATGGTTTTACCTCTGTGCTTTAGATAGTCTGTAAGAATTAAATAGTAAAGTAAATGCAGTGTTAATGTTCTACCTAAACAACGTCCTAATTGAATGTTTGATGAATCTGCACGTTTGGCATCCAGTTGGACTATGTTCGATTCCGGGAGTAGGAGATTAATATAAAGGATGTACCAATCACTGGGAACTCTCTTGGAGAGTATGAACTGGAGTGGTTTCCCGTTCCCTCTTCAGTGTGTGTTCGTATGTGTTATTGTAGGTGTGGATAGTATGTGTGTACAAGTATAGAGAGTTGTTTGTGTGCAGAATTGTGCATCATCACCTCTCTTACCTGATGATGAAAATTTGTTCCATCACTAAGAGCCGAACCAGCTAACCCCGTGTCAGCAACGGACACAATCACGATGCCACACCCGCCAACGTGGCCCGCAATTACGTCTTCAGAAAGAACAAATGTTCAAAGAAGTTATCAACTTCTAAACGGAAGTGAAAGGTTATGAGCCAGGGGGGAATCTAAATATGTTCGTACGTAGCTTACGGACTTCAACGAACAGAACTCACTTCACAGAACTGCGCAGGCCTCCTAGCAGAGTTCCAGAGTCCAACGGAAGCGCGTATCCGATATACGAGAAGGCGCAATATGATGATGTTCGTCGCGTGATCGAGAAGTATAATCAAATACAACCACTCAAAATTCCTGCTCACCACCACGACCATAAAGAAACTTTCGGAACTAAGCTCCTTAATCACTGAGCTCCCAGGCCGCCTTTTTCTGAAGCATACTTGTGATAAGTACTTTCAAAATCGGCTAAAAACTGTCGGTTTGTATGAACAACGTTGACAGAAATTAAGGTAAGGTGGAAGGAGGAGAGTGTTTAATTTTAAAAAAAAATCAAACGTAACCAGTGTTTTTCTATTTGTTTTAAAGTATACGCATACAAAGAACCATCAAAATCTGATAAAAGCTGTCTTTTTGTGCGAGGAATATCAGCAAAAATATAATTTTTGTATATATTGTTACAAGTATAATCTATACTTTCACTACTGTCCTTGCACAACACGTCATACTGATTGGTTCAGGTATACTGCTAGTACAGCATGTTGGTGCGCTGAGTGGCAACTTACTCTAAATTGTAAAAAGTGCAAGACAATGAGCATAACTAACAAAAAGAATCCGATTGTTAAGAAATACGAGTTAAACAATTCAGTTATTGATATGGTTGATTCTATGAAATATTTGGAAGTAACAGTACAAAGGAACATGAAATGGGACTTACACATTAATTCGTTTGTAGGTAGAGCAAATTCTAGGCTGCGATTCATAGGTCGAATCTTGAAAAATTGTAATGAACAAACAAAGGAGATAGCGTACGAATCTCTTGTGCGTCCACATTTGGATTATTGTTGTGCCATTTGGGACCCGTTTCGTAAGGGATTGATCGAAAGTATAGAGAAAGTACAGAGAAGAGCCGCTCGATTCGTGACCGCTTGCTACAGTCCTTATGAAAGCGTCACAGAACTGATTAGTAGACTAGGCTGGGAGTCTCTGGTAGATAGACGACGCACGTTTCGTTTAAACTTATTGGTAAACATGCATACTCCCACTTTCACTTTTGAGTGTAGTGAAATACTTCTTCCACCAACTTATTTGAGTCGGAAGGACAGGAAAGATAAAATTAGAGAAATAAGGTGCCGGACTGATTCTTATATGAATTCTTTTTTCCCTCGTACCATTAGGGATTGGATTGCACAGCAAAGAGATTAGCTTTGGTGCTGAGCACCCTCTGCCACCCACAATTTTGTAAATTGCAGAGTATATATGTAGATGTAGAACTCATAAGATTTTGCTCATCCAAAAAGCGTCCAACGCACATATGATTCGCACAACTCGTCATAGCATGTCGGTGACTCGCGAACTCATAGATTTATCCCGGTACCAACATCGCCTAAGGGCCAAACCTCGCCTAACGCGATAGAAGTTTTCACTTAAAAAAATAATTACTGCAAGGAATTGATCGGATATTGTAAACACGCACAAATTCAAAGTGCTGTGATTTCACAAAAAGAACAAGATACACGACAGAGTTTCCAACTGTCCAGATTGTCCAATTCTCTTCGCTCTTTTAGTCGATATGAGCATATAAGTATGAGCATTAATACGTATCAAAATTAATGTCACAATCCCTCCTGAAGTATTAAGATTACTATCTTAATACTTCAGGAGGTACTCTGAACCAGAATAAAATGTAAGATAAGAGTCACTTTTGATTAGTTGTTCATTAGACAAATATGATTTGGTGGGTGTTGAGCAATTATTCGACTGAATGGCAAGCTCATCACTAATTTTGAATATTGGCTCTCGGAGTAAAGATAGTGAGAATGAGTCTGAAAGTTCAGTTATACATGAATTCAAAACCAGTGCATGAAAATCCCTGTGTCAGTGGATATACTTTCGTCTATTCCAACGTAATACTGAGTACTTGTCCAACATAAATATCATATTTGTCTTAAGTGTATTCCAGCGAAGAACTTGGGACTTCCATACTTGATATACCAGTTCTCGCAACCTACGCTCTCTATACGGGTTCATGATGGGAAGAAAAATGGTATTCCTAGTTTCGGGTTCAGAGATAAAACTAGAATTCGGTCATCAGCTTGATGCTACAGGGTCAGTCATCTTGTGGCACCAACACTCTAGCCTCGCATTCCGGTGGACGTGGGTTCGAATCCCCTTCCGGGGGTCCAGATTTGGGTTTTCCATGGTTTCCCCAAATCACTCCAGGTCAATGCCGGGATGTTTCCTTCAAAAGACGATGGCCGAATTCCTTTCCGTTCCTAGGCTCCAATTACCTTGACGTGGACGAGGCGTAAAGCCATAAGCAAAGAACAAAAAAAAGGAGTGTAAGCTAGCACTGGCAGTCGCAGAGACAAAAGTTGCCACATACAGTACCGAAAAATAATGAGCTCTTTGTGTAATGGAATCACAATTTGAAACTACGATACTTGTGGTGATTCATTTTTCTCATGTTGGACTGACGTTTATATTAGCGAGCTGAGGAAAACGGAGTTTAATAACGTGCGCCAGAAGAACCCCTCAAGCAAAAATAAATCAATTAACATGTTAATGACATCTAAAAAGACCTCTCCGCTGTAACGAAATTTTACACGGCCAATCGTGAAATTCGTTTTGCTGCTCAAGCTATAATTTACGTCGTTTCCACAAAGACGATTAATGAGATCAGAAACCTGCATACGAAAAGCTTGTAATCGAATAATCCCTCCACCTGTTAACCTTCGCTATAGTAAAAAATTTCTACTTGATTATCACACGGCTCGTAATCAGTGTCAGTGTAAAGTTATCCGCATCACAAGGAAACTCGTTATTAAAAGCGCAGTCACAGTAAACAAAGAATGTGATTTTAGATATGAAAGATTGTATGAGATAAGGACGATCCCCTCGGTTGCTTCTGGCTACAACAAATTATCAGGGGTCCGCAGGATGTGAGAGGAGAATTAATTGTAGCGACTACCTTTTACTGTGTCCTCAAGCTTCTTCCGCGATTGAGAAATGTTCTCGATACAGGAAATGCTGATCGAGACACAGCGTTACAATAGCGTTACAACACAGGCGGATCAATGTCACTCTTCTCTATCCCCTCTGCGCTGACGGTGCATGCGAAGCGATAATTTGCCACTGACTCATTGGTTACAGCGGTCAGCTCGGAGAGGTAGGAATAGAAGGGGAAGTGAGGAGAGGAGCGGGACCAGTGGAACGTGACCTTGAACCGCCAGTTTGAAGTGAACAGGGTATAAAGTAAATTGTTGCGAAACTATCTCGCCTGTTACAGCGACCGCACACCAATTTGCCGCAGCTACAAGCCTATCAGGTATTACCCACTGTGTTGAACTGAACTCTGTGTTTTTAGCTACTAGCTATTGTTCCGTTAGTGAATCGCTCCCCTAGCTGTGATGCGCTTATATACAGGGGTTGGACAAAATAATATGAACACCTGACATTTACATACTATTGATTTATTAATATGGTGTTTTGCTTGTAGAACAGCTTCAATTCTTCGCGGAATAAATTTGTAGAGTGTCTGAATAATTTCCAACGGAATGTAGTCCCATTCTTATGCCAAAACATTCGCCAATTACTTCAATGATGTTAGAGGTGGAAATCTGCTCCTTATTCTGTGCTCCCTAATTCCCCACAACTGTTCAATTATATTGAGGTTTGGCGATTGTGCTGACCAGGGAAGATGTTTGATTATATTCTGATGCCCCTCGAACCAGGACAGAATCGTTTTTGCTTTGTGTAGGGGCGCATTATCATCTTGGAAGATGGCAGTGTTTGGCAGCAGTATTGTAGTCGTACTAAGAACTTCTTCATTGAGGATGTCGAGATATTCATTCGCAGTCATCCGGCTAGTGATGTGAATGAGAGGACCAGCTGAATACCACGATATAGCCGCCCAAATCATAACGGAACCTTCCCCAAGCTTGACCGTAGGACGCAGGCAGTCCAGATCGTAGGCTTATTAGGAAAGAACGTGAACGATTATTCATCGGACCATACCTCACTCTTCCAATCATCAAGTGTCCAGTTTTTATGATCGTGTCACCACTTGTTTCGCAGCTTAGCGTTGGTAGCCGTAATAAGGAGTTTTGCAATTGCAGCCCTTCCGTGAATGTTAGCTTTGTGGAGCTCCCGCCATAGTGTTTTTGTCGAAACAGTATTACTCAGGTGTGTGTTGAGTTCTATTGTCACTTTTGCTGCGGCAGTTTTGTGTTGTCTGGCCACAATCCTTTTTAATGTTCGTCGCTCTCTGTCAGTTAACTTTGGTTTTCGTCCACTATTCCTCTTTGCCGACGATGTTTTACCATGTTTTGTGTATACTGTCATTACCGTGGATACTGTCGCTCGTGAGACGTTAAACAGATCAGTTATTTATGTCACAGACACTCCAGCTAACCGAGCTCCAACAACAAAACAAAGCGTAAAATACACTGACACACAACCTACAAGACCTACCACGTCAGTTATGCCGTACATGCGCATCGCAGTATTCACACGGAAGTAGTGGTGCCAACATGCAACAACCTGTACTACATCGCAAGGTGTTCATATTATTTTGTCCAACCTCTATGCTGTTTCCCTCGAAGTTGGGTGATCTCTCTAACAAAATTCCACAGACGGCGAAATGAAACGAGAGAAAACTTCAGTATACCGAAATCTAAATGACCCAAGTATAAGGATGGTTTTAAACTTTCTTCACATATCGTTTATGTAGACTACACGAATGGGGTACCAGTAATTCTGTATCAGAGGTAACATAAGTGTGCTGTTTCATAATTCATTTCTTTTTTATTATTTCCTTTATGAGGGAACTATGCTACCACTCATCTGCAATCGTTTTGGAGAACAGAAGAAAGCAGAAATCTGGATGACTGGACTGCGCTTCTCCCAGATGTCGACCTTCCATTACCAAACTGGGTAAATTATGACTGCGATCAGTGAGCGATCTTTACCCGTAATTATGACGATGTGCGTTTACGGTTAACCTCACTGCACTTGAGTGCTACAGTTTTCCCACGTTCATATCCTGGTCCTGGAGTGCCGGCTGTACTAACTGATAAGCTCTTTCCGTAGTTTGCTGCAATCACTTAAGTAAATACTGGAACGGCTGCCAATATCTGACTCAAAGGTTATACATTTCATAAACAAAATATACATTTATCACACAGAACATACAAACATATGGCAATATTTCAGCTTCTCCATTAGGGTAGTAATCACGGCAGAGGCAGAAGATGCGAGCAGTGAAAACTCAACGGAGAGATCTGGACACTATTAACCATTTTAGAAAAAATAAATTACAACAGATATTACTTGCAGTTTGCCATTCTGCCTTACTAGTATACCAGAGGTTATAAGAATATGTGTCACGTAACGTTACAGTCGTCTTCACTTTGCAGTAGAGTAGGAGACATAGGGAAATAACTTTATATTTTGCAATCAGAACAAATACGTGGGTTTAAGATGTTTCTGGGCTCATAGTGCTTTCTGATCTATTTTGGCTAGTCCATCTAAACTGTTGCGGTAGCGATGCTATAAAATACTACATGGAGCAATAGTGCAATGGAAGTAGTTAGATCTAAGCAAGCCTGAGCTGTATGGAGCCACAGAACAGCTGAGGCGTGATGCACAAATTCAGGCACTATCAGGCCCCTAGCTTCTCTTGGTCTCCGATTCCTTCCGAGTTGTAGTTCCAAAGTTCTTGGCAAACAGGTGGTTGTCGGCCGGGGTAGGGCTTCACAGGCTTGTTAACAAAGCCGGCTCCCTGACAGCACACCAGCATACGCCCATAAACGGCTTTGGTCGGCAATCCACTGTGAAGTAACGACACGCCGGAGAAACGAATGACCCGGATTGGGGCGAGAATCATTATTGGTAACGATAAGTATCTACAGTTCCAACACCCTGCGCTCAGGAGACAAATTGCCGGCTACCCTCTGTTACACTACAAAACCCTGGACGTGAGAAACAATATTTGCTCCAATATGCGCAACTATAGTTATCATGTTTTTTGTTCTTCAAAATGTTTCTTTTTTGCGCTGCTTATCACCAAGCACATAAGCGTTCGCATTTTTTTTTTTTTTACAGTAAACTCGTACACTTAAAACGAACATTCACAACGACCTTATTTCTTTAGGTATGTTAAAACAGCATTGCAGAAATTCCTCCTGTATTCCGTAGTGATCATGAAACAGTATATTATGGAGCGGATGTTCTGGACTTTTGTCGACGGAAGCTCCAAGTCTAGTAATAGTGTCGATCTTCTCGTGTTTTCTGAATAATCAGATCATGACAGTAACTGAGAATCAGGTTTAATATAAATGATAATTGAGGTTTCTCCGTCACTAAGCGATGTCTGTAATGAATTAACTTGGTTACATAGACCTCAAAAACTCGTAAATTATAGAAAAAGAATTGTTCAAATGTGTCTTCGAGTGGTCAAAACCTAAATATATGAACACAACAAAGAAAAATCGGTAGAATGGCAAAAGTGAAAGATCGGAAGAGCTTATTAATTTAAATATTTAAGAGAATAGATAGAATCTAAATACACGCTAATACAACCCTCATAAAACGTAAAGGAATACAGAAGTGGCTTACATACCTACAAAAACCAATACACTCAATAAATCAATATAATCTTTAAAGATAAAATTCAGACAGTAATTAACCAGAAGCATTCTATGTAGAAGAATGACTGACGTTGAATAAAATAGTAAAACAGAAAGAAATGGAGAAGTAAAAACGAAAATATTCAGGAAATTGTTAGGAAAAATTAAGATTTATAAAAGAAGATAGAAAAGGTTCAGACGCTATAATCGAAAGCAGATCAAAATTTCATGGGCATTTATACAGAATGGACAGTTATAGCTTTATCAGATCAATATTCGACTTCCTATTTGAATTAAATATACACCAAATGGTGTTAAAAAAGGGGGATTTGGAATAACTCATGATCACAGGAGACATCGATAAGAGCAACAAAGACTTCAGACGATTGAGTTATGTTGCAAAATTTCCGCCGCTTCCACCAAAACCATTGTTTGATGACACTGGTTGTTCATCAACATAGGCGTGAAGAAGTTCTATGGAGAGAAGAAAAAAAAAGACTGTATTATAGTCACAGGTTACAAGTGGTCTACAAATGATAAAACCCTTACCGTAGTAACAAATATTGTCACAACTGATATATTTTATTGTTATTATTTATCGTATGACTGAGTAAGTAATACAAACATATAAATATATAGAATGACAAGAACGTTGTTAGCGTTCACAAGTTGATGTCCAGTTCTTCCAGCCATTCAATGAAGGAACTTGTAGCTCCAAACACATCTTCAAATGGTCCATCATACTTCCGTAGAGGGCATTCCCTGATAATATGCTCCACACTCTGGGAAGGAGCACCGCAGTCACATGTAGGAGAATCCTGAAACCCCCACTTATACAACATGGCGTTGCATTTCGCATGGCCTGTTCTTAGGCGATTTAGTTTGACCCACTGGTCTCTATTTAGATGGAATCCTGGAAGTCTAGTTGTGGGATCTTTAATATCTGGATGTTTTACAGATGCGGAGTTCCAGCTTTGTCGCCATTTTTCCATGACATCAAAGTCAAATACACCTTGACATACCGGATTTCTGGATTAAAGACGAGTGGGGGGTAAGTCATTTAGGACCTCGTGCATTGGAAGATCCTGTAGATGATCAGGATGGCGTAGTTTTATCCACTCACGTGCCGTCTTACCTCTGGAGGCGGTATTTTGCTGATCAGGTGTAACCAGGCGACTGGGGTGGATTTTAGGATGCCAGTTATTACCCTCATACACTCATTCAGATGGACGTCGATTTTCCTAGTATGAGCACTACGTTGGCACACTGTAGCACAATACTCAGCGACAGGGTAAATCATGGTGAGAGCGGTTGTTCGTAGTGTGTCCGCATCAGCTCCCCATGAAGTACCAGCTAGTTTCTTCATGTTGTTATTTCACGTTTTAAGTTTCTGACTTGTGTTTTCGAGGTGTTTTTTTGAATGTAAAGGAATGGTCTAAGGTGTTACCAAGATACTTGGGATAGAAATTATGTTTCACCCTCTGGTGGCAGAAGTTCACTTTGAGCTGCTGATGTATTATTCTATTGCTCAAGTGGAATGCTCATACATCTGTTTTTATCGGGTTCGGACAAAGTCTCCACTTCCCATAATATCCATTCAAGTTTTCTAACGACTGATATATGATTCCATTCAAATAAACTTTAACGTGGTTCGATTATTGCAACTCGTCAAAGCATTGCATTACTCGCTGCAACAACAACAGACAAATACCAGTGTGATTTGTTACCAAATCTAGACTTTAGAACTCTGAATTTGATGTCATAGAATGTAGAAGCGAAGATGAGTGTAGTTCCGTGCTGCGTTAGCGCGCCGTTCCAGGCTAGTGGGACAGGGCTGTAGAAAGCGGCCTCAATACGACCGCCGCGCCACGGCGCAACAGTCCACTACACCAAACAAAACACGACGCCCATTCCTAGCGTCTCGATCTAACGGAAAATAGTTTATCAAAGACAAAATGGAAGGAATCACAACTTTACTCTGATAAGCGTTGGCAGGAAACCATGCTAAAACAAATTAGATGCGGACAGAGTTTTAACTCTTTGAGAATACCGACTCAGTCTTCACGCAGCGACAGTGAGTATGTTTCTGTTTGATTTTATATTGTGAATCTCCGATAGCAGAATGCTAATTGTACAGAGTCTTTGTTGCTATTGACTTCATTATATTTTGGTAGAAACAGTTTAGTTTTACTTTTGATGCGAACGTCTTCGCAGGTCATTACTGGGTAGCATCCCAAAATTGCGAACGATGTGAAAACTGTCAGATTTGAAACTATTAATAATCAAGCACTACGCCACTGGAGGCAACAGGGTGAATGACAGAGAGAGCTTAGAAGTTAGTTTAGCCAACATATCTTCCAACGGTTAACGTTCCGGCCTCGCATTCAGGAGGACGCGGGTTCGAATCCTCGTCCGGGCATCCAGATTTGGGTTTTCCATGGTTCCCCCAAATCACTCCAGGCAAATGCCGAGATGCTTCCTTCAAAAAGGCCATGGCCAAATTCCTCCCCGTTCCTTGTACCCAGTCCCATCCCGCCTCTAATGACCTTGGCCGTCGACGAGGGGTAAAAAAAAAATCTTCCAATTTCCCCCCGCCCCACCCGGAAAAGGGACGCAGGTTGTAAGGTAATGAAACGGCGCATAAATATCCTTAAAGAGTAGATCCCGCTTCTTTGTCGTGTGACTTGAGCCAAAATAATATTGTTTCGTATGAAATACATTACGGCGGACAATTTAAGACTATTTTCAGACAGATAGAAGTAAATTTCGATAAACTATGACACTTCGATCGAGAAAATGTTAATGTATATGGTAAGAAATTGCGCTGAGGCTCGGCACACTGATCAGGGGCTGGAACCAAGGCCACCACGTGCCGGCCGTCATGACTGCAGTTTTCAGGCGGTTTTACGCAGTCGGCAATGTGAATACCTCGACGGTCTCCAATCTCCGTCTCATAGTTTCCACATAAAAAAAAACAAACAAACAAATAATAACTCATCACACACAGAGCATAGTTAAAGTCGCGTTCCCACGACCTCTTGTAACGGAGGCGGCACCTCATTAGTGTAGGGACGAGCGCGCGCCGCAGGTTAGCCCTCGCTTACCACGCCGCCACCTCCCCATCACGTTGCCTAGTGTCGTTTGGCACAGAGCACTTTACAGCAATAGAAGGGGCGCGAACCGCTGCTGCAAACTGATGGCAACAGCGCTCCACTAGGCACGCCTGTGATGTTTACCGACACAGAGTGGGTAGCTGCGTCTCATCTCCGCTAGCAGAGGCGGCCCTGTTTCCATGGTCTGTTACTGAGTATCCGTCCCGTCCCGTCCCGCCTTCGTTACTAGACGTCGTGGGAACACGACTTAAGAGAGACGTTTGTAAAGGTAGTTGCACAGCGTTGTAGTTTCACATGATTCATCGTGGGTTGTAATGTATATGGTAATTTCAGAATCTCCCTGCCAAAAATGTCATAAGCATTTGCTTCCTTACTTCCCGTTCTCATTTCGGACAGCTGTCTAAAGGCTTCCTCTATTCTCTAGCATCTTTTGTGCACTATTTTTAAGATGATGTTTTCAAGGACTGCGTAAATGGTAAATCGGCTCTGTATAACTTCTATTTGGTCCAGGGTTTTGTGACAAATTTTAGCAAGAGACCAAGTTTGCCTTCAATCCCTTTCGTTGGAATGTTCTTTCTCTGAACCATTTTTTCACCCTTGCATTTTTTCACCATTGCATCACTTAAACATATTCTTTCCATCTTTCCCACCTCGATATTGTTCAACTGACAGGTGCTTGTTACCTCTAATATTTACTGTCTATGAATTTTGCGGTGCACTTTTGACTCAACTCGTTTTCCAGCACGACATTTTTCTTTTCGTCTGTTAAATCAAAAAATCGTCACCATGCGAAATGTCACTCCAATTTTTTTAGTACTGTTCATCTATCCCATTTATCATGTTAAGGAAATCGAACCTCTTCTGCTTGTTTCTCAAGATTCTGCTCGCTTATCTCGCGTGTAACGTCTACCTCGCGGACGTTTATATTTGGGTCACACTGTTTTATCATTAACAAAATTATCAATTTGGAATATCAAAAATCATACTTAATCTTCAGCTAATCACATGAAATATTATTATAATGAATAGGAAAATTGAAAATTGGGTGTACAATTTATTATTGTGAAATTAGTCAAACATGAAGTTTGTTTTTATTCTGAGGTTAACAATTACATATCATTGAATATCAAACAGTTAGAGCAAAATCTCAGGGTCATTGCAAAATCTCAGGGTCATTACTGGGTGGAACGATTGCATGAGTTTTCCGTCCGGGTCGTAGCTTTTACCATTGTTCACAGCCCAGGTCAGCGACCAGGTAAGACCAGCGCCACATGCGGTCTTTCAGCTTCCTCGAACGCACCGCGTGATGGCAGCGTCCCCAGGTGCCGACTCGTACTCCGCGAAAATCACTTCGGCCGTACTAGATGAAGATCTGCACCAGAATGTCTCGTCGTCCGTCCTTCTCCTCCGAGCAAGACTCTGTACTTGTCGTAATGCGATGTCGGGTCCGGCTCTTGGCGAATCACCGCAATCCGCGCCAAAGGAACAGCGTCACATTGGCCCCAGAACAGACAAGAAAATACCAACACGGCAATAAATTGAGGCGGCTTCTCTATTGGCTGGATCGTCTTCCCCTACTCTCATAAAGCACTCATTTACTAGGAAACGTCACTATGGTTTATTTTTGCTAGTCCGCGCCAGTTTTCGGCGGGAACTTTCCGAAACGTGCGAAAATAGAAAGCGGGTCTCAGTTATTTATGGGGGTTATAAATCCGCTTTATGTCCACGTTGAGAAGGACGTTATCAGCACCCCCCAAGGTGCGTGTAAATCTGGACGCTTTAGTTCCGTCACGTTTCTGTTCGTTGACACGACGCATCGGCAACATTCACACACACCGTGGGATCACTTAGTGCCTAATGGCACTGTACCTTTTAATTCATTACAACTACCCCATCACCCGTACAATTGAAAATTATTCTATGGGATAATTTTCAATTCAGTTTTTCACTATAACTTCACTTATTTCTGGTCATTGGGTTAATGTTCCTTGTGAGTGAGATTAGTTCGTTCTATTATTCTCTAACTGTTTGTGATCTTTGTTAATAGTTACATTACCAAACTTCTTAAGATATACCCATCTTCAATTCTCTATTTTAATACAACATGTGATAGCTTTGTACTTCACGAATTACTCTTGTGCCCTACTTGATTCCTCAGTGAACTCGCGAGACAATCCAGCATGTCTTATAACTACATATTACATATCTTATGAGTAGCATGTGACATATATCATTCTCTATACAACTAATTTAAATCTTTCTTAGATTGCCCTTTTTTTGAAAAAAAATATTCAATTAAAATAAAATTACATCATTTTATTATTATAATATGCAAAATTATTTATTATCTATAATTTTTTTTAAACAATTATTCTTATAATTACTTATTAATTCACTTTTTCATCACAAAAGTATCCTAACAGTTATATTTGTCAAATCAATACATGACATGAACTAGCATTTTAAATACTACCATTTTAAATCCTAATGCTTGTAATTAATTACAAAATTTTATTACAGCCTCCTTTTTTAACAACCTCTGTTGAAATAATTTCCCAGACTGGTATCTTTTTCCATTTATTAATTTAAAATAGATACTATTTTATTGAATGTTTTCCAAGACAACAGAGGCATTAACAGCGTCTCTGGTCATATTTGAAAGGCCAGCTGACTCGAGTAAACAAACCCCCCCTGCGATTCTGCGAAAGCTTTCACTTTCTAAGGGGCAGGTATAAGACTCGGTCTCACAACAGAATACCCAGCTCCCTATTGTGAGTTGAGCTAACAGCTACTTCACAACCGCTTACAGTTCGGTTTCGGCTACATTCGCTAAGTTTGACTTATTAACTTTAGCGTTCACTTGTCAAACGATCTCTTAAAATCTCTTATTCAATAAGATTTAAAATTATAATTAATCCTCTACATCTTCCGCACTGATAGGTTTATTCACATCGGTAATTAGAGAATATTTCCTACGATTATATCATATTGTTAATTTTTATTACTACTTTTTATAAGCCCTTGTAACCATAGACTTAAAGATAATGACATATTTCTAGCGGCAACCAACATTTTCACACTTGTTAATTAAATCTTCTTCTCTGTATTCGAAAATTTATTGTTTTACACCATATCCTCTGATTCTATACGCAGTAATTTATTTTCATCGCGGTTTCATCAGTATTTCTTGTTTCTTATCGTATCATAGTTCACCCAAAACTTTATTTTTAATCCACAAACGATTACGTCCTTAGACATTTCTCTTTAAATAACTTCGTGTCATTAGTGTTTCATCTATTCATGGTTTCGACTTTCCTCTTCTTAAAATTATTAGCGTGTTGGAACAATCCCTACTCACATTTTATTAAGTACATGTTCATTCTAGCTTCGGCTATTAAGTTCGATGACTATCTGTCATCCTCTAAACTCCAACTGACGATTTTTTTCGTCATTACAATAATATTGGCCTATACCTTCTTCGGTTTCACGGTCCGCAATATTTTTGTTTCATTTATATAAACTCTTCATAGACGATCATTTCTTGATCTACATTTAACGAACTTTATCTACTCTGCGCTATCATGAACACGTCATTTCTTTCTGCTCTTAATATTTTAACACAACACACTGCTAATATTTATTCTTCTCAAAGGTCAAACTCCAACCAATTTTAATCCACAACTCAATGACACGGAATATTAATGATTTTACAATCGTCGCGACTATTTTGGTAAACCCGTCTCGAATTGAAACCGTAATCAAACACGATCTTTCACTTCTAACAATTTCTCCGAGGATTATTATTATTATTTTTATAATAGCTTTTGCTGCGCATGGAAGTTTTATATTAATAAACAATCAACGTTTCATTTTTCACTCTAGGGTTGTATTATTATTGTTGCCGCTCGTCATAGGTTTGAAATGTTTTCTACAAACAAACTAAAATGTCATTTTTAGACTAAAATATCTTTACTTATCAATTTAAAATTACCTCTACGGATTCTGATGCATTTCTTTAGTTAGCAATACAAATTTTAAAACTACGTCATCCGTACTGCATTTACATTTCACTTACAACAAACTTAAACCAAAATCTTGCACGGTCATTTACATGAATCTGGTATTTCAAAAATGTCTCCGTCATCTTATTTAATATTTTAACCGCCCATGCAACCTTTGAATCCATTTTTCGAAATCAAAATTTGTGCTCTCACGCTCATCGAAACTAAAAATTATTCTGTGCATCAAACATATCTGTTCATCGACAATCAACGATCTGTTACGGTTTTGTTGGTCACTTGTTGTCTCTATGTCTACACAAACATTCTGGCGAAACATATGTTCTGGCACTGCAGTCAAGCCGGGAATTCCTTTTAGCTCACTGTGAAAGGCCTGTTGGATCGTTAGCCCATACCCCCTGCGGTGTTCTACCTGGAGTGTATCCCAACATTTACCATTCCGTCCGATATGCAAAGTATTCAAATCTTCTGGCACCACATCAAATGTTCCTTGCACTTGCAGAAATTTTACATATTTCAAATATCCTCTTTCCCCATATCCATATAACCATGGTTTTATTTTTTTGATTTTTCCTTTTCCTGGTTTGGGTGCGATAGTGCATAGCTGTTGCCGGATGGACTTGATTTCCTCCATCATCCTGATTTTTGTAGATTCGGTAATTGATAATGCAAAACTGTTATCTTCACACACGCGGTCTTCCTGTTTCTTCCCAGTTTCAACCAATTTTCTGCCTGATTTTATTATGCGCACATCAGATTTAGATTCTGTATCCATATCTCTGGTTCCTCTTTCTTTAGAACTTTCATCTTCAGTCATTTTATTTTCTTGAAGAATTATACTTATTCCATTCCAGACCATTACTATTACTTTTCAAGCCATTAACTTCCGACATTTCTTTTCGCAAACCAACTTTAACTTGTTTCCTCATTTCAACCTGTTTATTTCCGAAGGCATCCAATTTTGTGTCAAATTTTTCATTTATTTCGTTCATTTGCTCTTTAGATTTTTCTTGCTGTTCGCTAAGAGCAGTAAATTTTTCATTCATTTCCGCTCTATGGGCATTCATTTTTTTGATTATTTCTTTCATTTGCGTTCCTCGGGCAGTGATGTTTTCATTCATTTGGTGTAACAATTCCAAAATCTGGCCAGAAATACCTAAATCATTTAGCGGAGGCGCTAGAATTACGTCCTGCTTGCTTTGCAATGGGCTTGCCTCGTCCGGGGAATCATTGATGGGAGCGCAAATTATATTACCCGCTTCACTAGGAGTTTGTTCAAAATTCACGATCGCGGAGTTATCTGTCAAATTCGCGTGATTTCCTTCCATCGCTACGTCAAGATTTCCTAACTCCGTTTGATTCAAACTTTGTGCCATTTTAATAAACTTTCCACTCCGGAGCAGCATTCAATTCAACTTTTAGCAATCGCATTTGAAAGCAGTGTTAATTTAGAGAATCGTTTACGCCATAAAAGTTAGTCAAACCTCCCTTTAAATTATCTTTACGGCCCCCCGTAATTCAATCTCCACGAACACTACGCGAATACCACAATGGAAAATAAAATAGACAACTTGAACAAGCTTCTGGATCATCAGAATCAATAGAAATTTCAATCACACAACGGTATCAAAGAAAATGAACGGAGACCTGAGCTTCGCATTTCCCGCAAGACATTAAAAACTCAATCACAGAATTTACCTTCGCGCGCATAGATCTCGTATTATTAGCATTTGGAATTTGTTTTAAAAAACCCAATTAGACGAAAAAAATTCAGCATAACGCGAGATCTTAGTGATCATATGGAAAGAAATCAAACCAAAAATAGATGTCAGCCCGCTTTAATTTAAAATCAACCATCAACTTAAAAACACATACGTGCAGTAACACTTCTCGTGACATATGATTTCCAGCAAACGTAATTTTACTCCCGATACCACAGGTAAATCACAATGAATATTCTGTCGACACGTCAGCACACATAAAACACGAATAAGCAAGATACAAAAAAGATAAAAAGTAATAGCCGTCCCAGAAGACATTCAAAAATCAAACATGCCGTTTTTCAACGCTGAATCGACGAAACAATCTTACCATTAAACACCAGTCTCGAGAAATCGTCTCAACAGATCCATTACCAAAATTAGACAAAACCACATCACAATCGAAAGAAAACCAAAATCATATTTCAACAACACAACAACATATCGAATGAAAGACAATCATCACATCATATTTCCACCATTGACAAACAAAACAATTTTCAACGTCGATTTGAACATGTATCAACACAATACATCATATAGTACGATTTTCAAACTGCATATGTCTCCGTTGCAGGACTAAAATAAAATAATTCAATGGCATAGCATTAACATATCACATATAACATAAAATAAAATTTTCTGCTGGATCATCTGGTTTCCACTGAAATAAAATTTCACCATTTATTTAATATCAATGCTTCATAGAAACTCTTGCAATCATTCATATTTCGATAGCCCCACGTTGGGTGCCATGTTGTAACGTCTACCTCGCGGACGTTTATATTTGGGTCACACTGTTTTATCATTAACAAAATTATCAATTTGGAATATCAAAAAATCATACTTAATCTTCAGCTAATCACATGAAATATTATTATAATGAATAGGAAAATTGAAAATTGGGTGTACAATTTATTATTGTGAAATTAGTCAAACATGAAGTTTGTTTTTATTCTGAGGTTAACAATTACATATCATTGAATATCAAACAGTTAGAGCAAAATCTCAGGGTCATTGCAAAATCTCAGGGTCATTACTGGGTGGAACGATTGCATGAGTTTTCCGTCCGGGTCGTAGCTTTTACCATTGTTCACAGCCCAGGTCAGCGACCAGGTAAGACCAGCGCCACATGCGGTCTTTCAGCTTCCTCGAACGCACCGCGTGATGGCAGCGTCCCCAGGTGCCGACTCGTACTCCGCGAAAATCACTTCGGCCGTACTAGATGAAGATCTGCACCAGAATGTCTCGTCGTCCGTCCTTCTCCTCCGAGCAAGACTCTGTACTTGTCGTAATGCGATGTCGGGTCCGGCTCTTGGCGAATCACCGCAATCCGCGCCAAAGGAACAGCGTCACATTGGCCCAGAACAGACAAGAAAAAATACCAACACGGCAATAAATTGAGGCGGCTTCTCTATTGGCTGGATCGTCTTCCCCTACTCTCATAAAGCACTCATTTACTAGGAAACGTCACTATGGTTTATTTTTGCTAGTCCGCGCCAGTTTCGGCGGGAACTTTCCGAAACGTGCGAAAATAGAAAGCGGGTCTCAGTTATTTATGGGGGTTATAAATCCGCTTTATGTCCACGTTGAGAAGGACGTTATCAGCACCCCCCAAGGTGCGTGTAAATCTGGACGCTTTAGTTCCGTCACGTTTCTGTTCGTTGACACGACGCATCGGCAACATTCACACACACCGTGGGATCACTTAGTGCCTAATGGCACTGTACCTTTTAATTCATTACACGCGTCTTAGCTTTCTTGTTTTTTATACTCATTTCCTCCACTACTTTTTATTTTTGATCTTTCTAAAGTAAAGTTTTTTTTTTTTGCTGTGTATCTAGTTTTCCTCTATTCCAGTGCTTCAACACATCCTTTTACTCTCTTGCCCTGTGGAATCCGCGTTCCCAACTATATTCTTGTCTCATCATGATATGGATCTTGGTATCCAACGCTTTTCCTTCATGGAGAGATCACAAATTCCACAATTTCTCTTTGCTATATCAGTTTCAGGTTTTATCAAGACTCAATCAAATTTTCTTACCACTCCTCTCTCGAACCCTCTGTTCTTTTTGTACTACATGTCACCATGACTATACAGTTTTCACCGGTGACAGTGCACCTGTGCTCACTACGGGATTACTCATCCATCACTGCTGATTATCTAACATCAGTTGGGAGTAATCTTGCAGCTAGAGACGTATACATGTTACTTTCCGAATGTGTCGAAGAGAATATCGTCAGATATGACGCCTCGCTTAATATACTGAGGAATTGCTAGATGATCATGTTTTCCACCGCTTCAACCTCTCGTTGAAACAAGTTTGTTTGAAGTCATCCTGGATTATTATTTTCTCTTTTAAGAGATGATTACGCTTTTCTCAAATATGTCAAGGTATGTGTGTCCATTGGCGGCGACCACTGGCAGAGAGCACTGGTGTCAAATACAATACATACTGTGCCACTATACCAAAATTCGTTAGGATCGGAATGTCAATGGCCTGACAGAGCTACTATATTCGCCCTACCACTCATCTCTTGCCTAGCCGTTCTGGGTGGTTGCTCCACTTGCGTATAAATTTTTGCTTCTTCTCTGATCTGTCTTGCTCTTTCTATCGGCTCGATTACTCTCTTGCATGAGCTTGTCCTCTAGATCTATAATTTTTCTTGCAGCGTCTGTGTTATACCGTTACAGATCTTTTTCCTAGATAACTGTCTAGTTATTTATTCTGTTCCCGTATTCTTCACAGAGATGACGTCACGCGACTGTTCTGTCATGGCAAACTACGCCACATTTTTTAACCTTGTCTAACGAACGAGTTGGTCTGGGGCTCTTTTATTTGCAGCCTTTTCTGTTCAAAAAAGCACAAAGGAGAATAGGACATGAGTTTTGCGACTCAACTCATCAGTAGTCGCTCCACTGAGCAAGGGTTCCCTAGTCCGCTGTGTTCTCTGGGGTTTTTTCATCCCTGAAGACCGCCATTTGCGATTTCGCGTTTGTGCACCAATCCAGTATCTCTCGCACCCAGGCGACTTCGACACCCTTGCCGTGCCATCCGCCCCTATCGATCCGAGTTGGCCCTAAAGGACAAAGATACTTACTCGAGCTAAGTTAGTGCACTAATTTTCCCAAAATTTCAAGGACCTACATCCATCGTCTGTCCTTTGGAAGTTAGCATAGCAGCCTTCAGCTCTGCAAGGCCGTTCTTAGACGAGCTGAGGTCAACAGCCGACTGTGTGCATGATTCCTCATTCACGAGAGGCCCTTCTGGAATGGTGTGTGCATACCAAAAGTAGTCATTGCAAAGTTCCTAAAAATATACTCGAGTCCTCAAACACAGTATCGCTGGAATGCAACATGGCAAATAGTTCAGAGGACCTGGATATAATACAGGCGGATGAAAGTTTCAACACAGGACAGATTAAGTAAATAAAAAATGGATGAACTCTTCAAAGATGGGAAGTGCACAGTGTTTCAGCAAGAAAAAATATGTGTTAATTAGGAAGTGATAGATTGCCCAAAATCACTAACTACTACAATAACAGCAAATTTTCCGACAAAATGTTTCGCTTGTAACGCACTGAAGTATGTCGTAGTCTCATACCACGAGAAACTTGGTTTCATAGGCCATAGACAAGTTTTTAATCTTGTTCAGAAATACACTCCATTAAATGAAGTAATGTTAATGCATTAACATCGACGTACCGGTACCTATACAGAGACAGGTGACAAGAAATGTAAATATGTTGAAATGACTTAAAGGATACGATTTCTAAACTAGTTGAAGATAATGACTCAGTCAACATCAAAGTTAAAGTGGTGGTAAACTACAGCAAGAAGAAAAATAATGCCAATTCCATATTTCGCCCTCTGTTTGGCTGGCACGTCACTTTGATAGGCGTCATTTAGAGCTGATTAGTAATTCGAACCGCTGTGTGGACATGTTTGAAGTGTCACAGTAGTTTGAAGGTGTACAACTTTGCTTCTAAATAACAATTTATGTCATAAATTATCTACTAGTTGTTACCCGCGACTTCGTATACGTGGACTTAGAATTGGATACGTTACGGAAAAGGTGTCCCAAAAACTACGGACTCTAGATAATACCACAGGGAAGCCATCGCCATCGCTATACATAACATTGAACCAGTCTCATGTAGAGAACCAATATGAAAAAAGTTAAAATAGCAACAAACTAAGGGAAGAGGGGGGGGGGGGGACACTGCCAACTACAGTTCCTCCGGCAGATTTGTCTTTGTGGTTTTAAATTATCCCATTTGCAGGGGACCGTTTCATACACAAATCTATTGGTTTTACTGTCCTTAACTAAGATATATAACCTTTGGCAGTTGGAAACCAGTGAATTAGTTACATATAACTGCCCACGGGAATAAACACTTCTTTTCTAAGAGTATCCCGGCAAACTTGCAGTGTTAGTCTTTGAGCATTATTGATAGACATCGCAAGCAGCGCAAACCCACATCTATACTATCTAGTAAGTTGTGTCTGTACATGAAATTTATCAACAGTTCATACACAACATGAGTGCGAGAGAAACAAAGCCTGAGGCACTGAAATAACATTGCAGAGGCATACACATGCTATAGGTCTAGCGGTCACCGTTCGGCTACTTTTAAAAGTTTCATGTTAAAATATATTATTCGCCCCCTAGTATCCTATGTCATTCCTAATGGTACACAGTATTTCCTTGTGAAATTTCATCAAGATCGGTTCAGCCGTTTTGTAGTGAAAACATAACAAACAGACAGAGAGATGGAGTTTCTTTCGCATTTATAATATCAGTGTGGATTATAAAAGGAAGAGCAGAAAATATCGTATAGAGCAATGGAGGATCCAGGAATTTGGGATTTTGGGGGGGGGGGCTAGAGCAGATTTTGGTTTGGGGGGGTTTGAACGGAGTTTGGTTTGAGGGGGGTTTTGAGCAGATTTTGGTTTGAGGGGGTTTGAGAGGATTTTCGTTTGGGCTTGAGTCAGACGGTGGTAAGCTTTATGGTCATACCGCCAATAAAAAATCAGTAGAGCCAAAAAAAGTCTCCAAATTTACGACGTTGGGGGAGGGGGGTTTGAGGCCCCTAGTTCCCTCCCCCCTGGTTCCGCCACTGGTAGAAAAGATAGGACTCTGCCCCATAACATTTTACTATCTTCACTGCGTGAAAGCCTTTGTAGTAATAGGTTAGAAACGGAGCATGGTGGGAAATCGGTAACGCTGTGGCCTCGCGTTCAGGAGTACGCGGGTTCGAATCCCCGTTCGGCTGTCCAGATTTGGGTTTTCACGGTTTCCCCAAAAATCACGCCAGGCGAATGCCGGGATCTTTAAAAGGCCATCGCAGAATTCCTCCCCGTTCCTTGCCACCTGTCGCTTCCAGCCTCTAATGACCTCGACGTCGACGAGGCGTAAAGCCAGAATCAAAACAAAACAAAAAAGTAGTTTAGAAGAAGGCAACTAGCAACTTCTTTTAGTAAACGGTTCTTTTAGTAAACGGGACGAATGAACGAACGCGCCAGTTGTTAAAGCACAACTTAGCAGTCACGACAATGGGTACGAAATTTTTTTAAAAACTTGAGAGGGCACAGCGCGGCAACAAAAGGGCTTCTTTGAAGACGAAACAAAAAAAGATCTGGGCTCGGAGACGGCAGGTGTGTCGCTGGTTGCCTGCCCTGTTGGGGCAGGTCGCGGCGGTGGCAAGATGAATGGCCACGCCCCCCGCTTTGTTCCGGACCGGCCGCCCGCCCGGCGCTAAATGCGCGCCTCTTAATGGGAGCGCCAGCCACCACTCACGTTACACACGCCAGGGACGGACGCCCATTCACAAGACGGCTTTGTCTCCACCCCTCCTCGACAGACAACAGAGCTCACACAGACTGCAAGATGTCTCTCACACTTTCACGAGCAATTGCTTTAATTCGGCTCTTACTCCGACGCTTGTTTCAGTACAAATCAAGGGTACAACACGCTTTTTCATCTCTATTCCTGGCGTCTTATCTCAATTATATCTCTGAACAAGTATCTTTTTTCAGTTCCTCTATTCATGTGCTCGTACAGAATACACATTGTCTTTTCATTGCTTCCTTAACTGTGTCTACTTCCTGTTTTGATTAACTACACTACGAGCAGGTCCAGGGTTTAGACAGTTGGCCTCGGGCTTAGTAGGTTTTAACTATTTTTTTTTTAACTGCTTAACGTCTCTTAACAGCGAGGTCTTTAGAGACGGGAAAGGATGGGGGGCAAAGATTGGGAGGGAATTCGGCCATGGCCTTTTGAAGGAAGCATCCCGGCATTTGCCTGGAGTGATTTGGGAAACCATGGAAAACCCAAATCTGGGTGCCCGGACGGGGATTAGAACCGCCGTCCTCCCGAATGCGAGGCCAGAACACTAACCGTTACACCACCACCCTCGGTGGTTTTAACTAAATGTGTTCGTCCTGTGATCTCTAATACAAGTGGTGAAATTACAGAAGTTCAGAAAGAGGAAAACACCAAAACTGTAATATCTGTACGATCTAAAAGACAAAATACCGTTTCTTCTTATTGTTATTCAAACTAAGCCAATCATGGGCGTGTGGCGCCCCGTTCCACAAAGCAATAATCTTCTAATTTGCTGATATTGAAATTGTGAGATGGCGACGTAGTAACATTAGACATTTATTTACCCTGTAGGGAACAGCCAGGATTCATGTCATCCTGTGACTTATTCGGTAGGTGCATGTGTTTATCCCAGTGCCGAAGGGGCAACTAGCCTCTGTAGGTGTTTAATGTAATGCTAACAGTCTTAAATGAGTCTTCAGTGTGCAATTATTAATCATTACTTGTCGCTTAGTCTCAAATTGCTTTCCCAGGCAACGTCTAGCTGTTCGGACGCGGGAAGTGTTTACTGGAATCCTCTGTTAATTCAAATAGTTTATGCTGTGACTGCAGAAGACAAAGCAGGAATTCTATAGACTTATCACTATCTTTTTTTTAAAATTGTGACCGACTAGGAGAGGTCTTCAGTGTGGAAATCGCTATAGTAGAACGAACAAGTCTGGTAAATAGCACGTCACCTCTGGTTTCTTGCCTTAAAGCAGTTCTGCCTGGTGGGCCTTCGTTTAAGAGAAATCGGGGATTAAAATGTGTAAAAATTGTGTTTCAATGACTTGTACGGAATACCATTTGTTAATAACGTCGGTTTAGACGTGCCTGTAAAGACGCTGTGTTTCTGTGCGGGAAGTCTAAAGTTCGATTCCACGACCCGAGAAATATTTTGTTTTTCTGCTATTCGATGTTGTAGCATTGCAAATCTGTTTTGAAACAAATTATTTATTTTCCTTTGAGAAATAGGCAGTCTTAGAGCCTTTGAATTCCAGAGTGCGATTATAAGCATATTCATAGGCACATCCAATTTGATTAGTATTAATAACAAATTTTGAATTGAAATTATGAATTTACAAATCTTAACGAAATCTACTTTCCTACACCAATAATATACTGAATATGGCTGTGGAAGGATAACCTCCATAAAAAGTTCCTGGGGTGCACGTAATTTTTGTTTCATCATCCAAAGATTTCCTTATTTCTCAAAGGAAAATAATAATTTGGAGAATTTGGTAAACTTGTAATCCTACAACATCGAATATGTGGTGAGACATAGAACCACATTAACATGAGGTATGTGGGTAACGAAACAAGGCTCGCATTACGCTGGCTTAGAAGGACATTCTCCAGGACAGGGGTCAGCGAATTCAAGTGCATTACGGCGAATTCTCCATTCAGGCTCTAAGAAAGACGAAACACAAGGGGACTTGCCAGTTTGTAAGGCAGATTTACGACCTTTCACTGCTCAGTATGGGGTCGGCCGCAGTTCGGTGCACGGACAGTGTTGACGGGTGAGATATATATCGCGTGACGAATGCAGATACGTGATAACGTCAAGACACGCCAAATTAGAGATTTTGTGAGTGCTCACTGCGTGAAAATAGTAAAACCGAGTGGACACGAAAGAAAAACGACAGTTTCCGAAGAAATTCTCCAACCCCGTCATAGGACCAGAGAGTGCTTGGAGGGGCGAATGTTTTGCCAATAGTATTTTAGTATATAGAATAGTTTTTTTTTGTATAATCTTGTTTCATGTCCGCCAATGACGAGAGAGGCAGGAACGTCTACATCGACGATAGGACCAGAGAAAAATCGGCGGAGTAGGAGAAGCATCATCCCGAAGTTTTAAAAGGTGGTGCGAGATGCTCTCTTTCGGGTCGTCTTTTGGGTCACGCTGATTGATCTACTCTTGTGCTTCCACACGAGAACGACCCAGAAAGCCGACAGCATATCATCCGATCGGTTGTGTCTGCATTTTGAGTCACAAGGTGACAAATAAATTCAGTGTGGGTTCGGAGTTTGCTGACTTCGCCAATGCCGGACAGACGGTAAAAGACAAACATTGCAGCAGTTAGTAATATTGTGTTTGCACTCTACCCAACATAATGCTCTGAGCGGAAAAGTCCGCACGATAAGAATTCTCACTCTCCGATAGATAAACTGAGATATTAGCCGTGGCATCATTTTTTTTAACTTGATTCAGTAGTTTCTGTGATTGAAACGGACATTAGCTTTTATCAAATAGTCTCATTCGTGTCTTGCCGAAGACTGTAAACTGTTATTTTATATATGAAATCTGAACGGATATTTTGTCTTTTTGTATTGCTTAATTTTAGTGGCCATTAATGTAGGGCATAGGTGTTGTTTGTAAATAATTTTGATTGTATATAATTATTAAATTTAAATTCACCTTATGTCTGTTGTCCTTCGTTCAGAGAATATATGGTCAGGTTATCACTTTTTCATTCTTATTAGTGATTATAAATCATTTTGAGAACCCTTTTCAATCCACAATATAAATACTCATATGCTTTTGATAAAATTAAAATAAATATTAATTATCATTCAGTACAGCGGTATACTGTACCCACTTCAATAGCGATTTCCACACGGAAGATCTCTCCTAGTGAGATATATTCATGGCGAGCGACATACTTTTAGTTGTAAACTAAGCAATTTAAAATTGAAGCATGACAACCTGTTCACTTTGGAGCAGGAAAATGATTTATCATTTGAAGAGTTTTTGACACGACAAGGACTGTGATGAATGCACTCGAGAAGAAGAAGATGATCGAGTTGTTCAATTGGATAACGATTTTTACGCACAAAAAACTTGCACTGATCTGGGTGTTGTAAAAACACTGCTTAATACTAGAAAAAGAAATTACAAAGGGTCTGAAGTGTGCTCTTTCCTTGGAAAATCAGCGACCTATATTCCAACATCGTAACTTTAATATTAGGACTATGCATGTTTAGTTTTTTTTTTAATATTCGCTTGCTAATTAACCTTGATGGTGTCAGAAATGTTTTCTTCAGACCTTTTGTGTGCTGATATTTCTGGTGCAGCAGTTACGAGCGATAAACGAGTGAAACAATATTGCCGGTGGCGCCGCGGGACGGGTGTATTATGACAGCGAACAGCCAATTAGAGAGCTTGCTTGTGGATCCTGACACCGCCAGCTGTCATACGCGAGTCCAGCACTGCATTTACACTGTTTGCTCATTTAGTCTAAACTCACTGATTGATGTTTATTTATTTTCACAGGAATTGTGACTATTTATTACTTCGCCTGAAAGGTGCAATGAAAACGTATTTGGAAGGCCTGCTGGAAAACAAAGAGTCGCTATAAAACTGTTTTAGTAACCTGATTGTTAGTTTTAACCTGTTTGTTCCATTACTGTGTCAGCAACGTCAGAGATGAATCAGTAAATTTTAATCAACATCAAAACTTTCCTTGCGAAATTGAATTCTGTGTGATTTCAGTGGAAATAAAACGGCCTCCCTTTTCGCTGCACAGTCATAATGTTACAATACTAATTCTGGATGTTATCGTATATTTATATCACTAAACCTGTAAAGTTCATTCTGACCGAAGAAAAGGGAAGGAATGATTGTGTGATTATTGTTTTTTTTTTATAATTATAGCTTTACGCCTAATCGACATCGAGGTCATCAGAGGCGGGCTAGGAATGGGGCAAGGAACGGGAAGAAATCCGGCCATGGCCTTTTGAAGGAACCATCCCGGCATTCGCTTGGAATGATTTGGGGATACCGCGGAAAATCCATATCTGGATGGCCTGACGGCGATTCGAACCCGCGTCCTACTGATGATTATTGAGACATGACCAATACTTCATGTAACAAACATGAAAGTGTGATATATATTTTATTCATTTATAGACATTTAGCCTTATCTCTCTGACAGACAACCTTTCTGCACAAGCCTCAAAACAATTTGTACGCTAGAATTTACAACAATTTGACACTTTATACAGTACAGTAAAAATTTACAGAATTGACAATTATCAGGTATCTGACAAATTAGATAAGTTATTTTGAAACCGAAGGACACAGATATATGCAAGAAAAGGCGATGAAGCTGTTTAATATGATTAATTTTACGTTGTGTACAAGGAAAGTTGAACTAACAGAAAGTTTTCACCTTTTAAATAAACCATTTATATTCTGTAATTTTTTTTTCTGGTTGAACAAAATGAAAATTGTATATTTCGTTGGTAGGAAAGTGGATGTTTCACTATTTTATTTTTATCAATCTACATTTATAGTAAGAAAACAGAATGTGAATTATGATTAATACAAAGAAAATATGTTTTATGCTCCACTAACTCAGCTTTAGGGGGAAAGCATTACACATGTATAAAAAATTGTAACATTTTTTTCTTTATATAAACATTGGAATGATAATTATCATGCACTAAAGTTCTAAACCTTACTTTTAGATAAGAGACTCACTGTTACATTCCCGTGGTGGAAATGAGCTGGAAAGAATATAATCAGTTTTTACCAGTTACATCAGTACACAAATTCTGTACTGGAGCACATCTCTGATGATACTTTTGTCTTTCTGACGAGGTGTATTAGGCTATTTTTTCCGTTTCATATTATTCAGAGGAAACACGGTATCGGAAAAATAATTTCCTCGCTTCAGAGGTAAACGAATTGATAACAATTTAACACGGATTGTTTTTTGAGGTTTGATTTTAGGTTTTACCTGCACTCGTTTTAGCGAACAATATCGTTTTAATTTTTTAGTTGGACACACAAAAGTACCACTTTGGTAAGCATGATAATTGTACAGAATTATTGTTTTCCACTTTGATCCTTATCTTTACGAAATAAACATGTCAAAGAATTAGGCTAAAGTCTGTTAACATGGAACAGAGTAGATTATTTTTATCTGAACCGATAAAAACTGTGACATCAACAGTTTTTCATTGTAACGTGGACCGTACGCATTGGGTTATTACGGGTATCTGTAGGCTATCAGCATCCCTTCACCGCTGTATCTCTTTTAAATGCTCCCTCCCCCTCCCCCTTCCACTGAAATTACCGCGGAAAATCAGCCGCGGGTGATGGAATAGAGTCACACTTGTTCGCAAGCGTAAATAGCTTTCTAGAAGCATTTGGCTGATTTTTAAGCTTCCTTACAAGTATTTATAAACACCTACCATCATCGCGCGAAACATAATGTTTAGTGTCATGTAGATCCTAAGAAGAGTTTCTGCAATAGGAGAGGCATTAAAATCCATCAGAACTTGCACTTGGACATGATACAAATTGATTTAAGGTCGTAGCTTTCTTCTGATGACAGAGAACAGTTTACAGGTTTCATCATTGGAAATTTCATCACGCCTAGAGCAGCAGAAACGCTTGGACCTGTAATTTGAGTGGATGCGGGGTGTAACCTCATTTCAGACAGTCAAATTTTTGTTTTCATCGGTTTCCTGGTACCACTCCAGGTAAGTAAGAATGCTACGATGGTTTCTTCACAAAGGCCACGATAGTCGCTTAAATGCTTTCTCGAATATAACGACGTCGACGGATCATAACAAAATCTGCACGTTTCAGTTACTCATGGTTATGATTTCACAGGGCAGAGCTAGTTTTGGCTCAACGAAGTTACATCTGAAGTTCTCTCTTTTTCGTTATTCCCGGCTCATTTTTTGTCGCAAAATCAGCAGGGGACGCTTAAAACTAGTAGTGCGGGGAAGGGATCCTGATATGCCACATATACCTGTGCAAATCAGACACCTGTAATAATCACAGTGCCTTGTCGATGTCGAGATTATTAGAGATGGGAAGGGATTGAGGGCTAGGAACTGCAAGGAATTCGATCATGGCCATTTGAAGAAAGCATCCCGGCATTCACCTGAAGTATTTTGTGGAAACCATGGAAAACCCAAATATGGATGCCCGGGCAGGGATTCGAACCGGCGTCCTCCTGAATGCGAGTACAGAAACTGCTCTTCCACCACGCTATACGAAATCTGCAATACAAGGAAATAATACGTGTCACCTAGAGAATAAATTCCTCGATCCCCCACAACTACTTTAGCTCATATCGGCATAAGAAGAACAACTGCAGAACTCAGCTATCCAACAAAACTATCTGTCACTAAGGGAGCGTCCATAAACTACGTAGCTCCATTTGGGCCTCTTGTGAATCCCCCTCCCCCCACGTAGCCTGTCGTGGTTTTTGCCACTACCCCTCCTCCCTCCCCCTTCCCCGTGTGTCACATAGCTTTTTTTCCCTATAGATTCCAAAAGACATTTTGTACGGTTTTCTCTTGTCAGATTATCGCAAATTACATACAGAGATAATTAGATGACGGAAATAAATATTCACATTGTTCTGTACCTTATTTTAACTGTGAGAATTAATATGAATGAAAAACTACGTGGCTTGACTTCGAACGTCCGCCCCCCCTCCAGACAGAGTCACGTAGTTTATGGACGCTCCCTAAGAGGCCAAATCCTAGAGTGGGGGGGGGGGAGGGGGGTAGGACACCGGCCACGACCAGTGTTGCTCCCCCTATCTTTTGCTCTCTTGTTTGCAATGCTTCCCTCATAACAGACAGGTTTGCAATAATTACTAGATGGTTTTCTTATTGTTAGCGTATTCAGTACGCCGATGTGGCTGTGTTCAAGTGGCGCCTGTAAGGAAGGTGAAGGTAGTTGATGTTTGATAGCAGCCCGTCTTGATTAATGGGCAGCGCGGTGTCGCCTCCTCTCTTTTATCTGGGCGGGGAGGCTGTGAATGGAGAGTGGTGGACTCATTGAGCTGGTAGTACTAGCGCTAGCCCCGGGCTCAGCCCGCCGCGCCACGCGCCAAGCGATTGTCGAGCAGAATCACACGGCTTTCATCTCTCGGGCCGTTTCTTTTTGGAGCGATGCGCCTCGTCAATGTCGGCTGGGCCGAGGGAGCCAACCGACTGCCGCAATTCATCACGTCGTTCATTTTTTTCTCAACGCTTTAAGCCTTGTCGACACTGCTACTACCAAAGGCGGCCCATTCCCGTGGATGAAGCCAGTTTTAGAATCGTAAAGCCTTATCACTTATCTCTGAAGTTTTTGGAATGTGTCTCTAGGCGTCATAGAGTGACTACTGCAAACTGCCACCAGGTGAAGTAGGAAATAAATCAACTATAACTAAGACAACAGGTGATGTGACTTAACCACAATCAGGATGTACTAGAATCGACTTTTCACGGTTACAAAAGACAAGCAGGAAAAATAACAACCAAGGAAAATCCATCTTGCTTTCCAAAATTTATGCCTCCTTGTAACAGAGTAAGCACTTGATACGGTATAAATGATAATAATAACGGGAAAGTATTAAAGATTTGTTTTCAAAATTAGCACAACGTTCGCTAAAAGGTAAATGAATTGTAGGCTTACAAATTAATTATTTAATGTACATTATTATCACGGGTTTTAAAGTGTATCAGTAGATTTTGTTTCAATGATATTTACATTATTGCTAAACTCGTGTGCAATAGATAATAGAAAGAAGCTGAGCCACAATAGTATCTTTGGAGGAGAGGTGGAGATTGAGTAAGTAACGTTGTGAGCTGCGGAAAGAAACGGAAATTTTTTGGTGAAGAAAGATACAGTTTAAATTTAAGTGTAAAGAAAAAAGGGCACGAACTTGATTTAACTGAATTGTTATATTCATGTGTTTGGTATGTTTGTTGATGAGAAAAATTTAAATCATCTTAACGTGAATGTGTACCTCGCCATCTTACTGATTGGGACGTTGTCCGAATTTTTAGCACAGTAATTGCTGTTGGTATCAGTGGAATTGTTGAGAAAATATAAGGGGTAAATAAAAGAAGTAAGTTTTGAAACCTACAAAGTTTATTCTCATAACAAATCTCTAAGCATTAGAGTGGCGGGAACCAAACAAGCAACCCCATATTTACACTATACATTTCGATTCTAATATAATCTTGTTAATAGCATCTGAATAATAATTATCATCTTATTAACGACAGTCAACATTGCAACATCTTCTCTTTCAGTGAACTACTTGTTGTGCTTCTTGGTTGTGCAAATTTAATTTCTCGATTTATGTTCACCATAAAAGCTTCATGAACATCCCATTTTTACAGGTGTGAGGTTGATAGTAGCACATGTGCTACAGATTTCTATGTAGCAAAAACGACTGATTATCGATTTGCTGCAAGTTGCCGTCTACTTTCGGATTTCATAGGTACGACGACGATCAACGCTTCTTGTACATTTAACTACCGATTATTTCTTTCCCAACAAGTATTTCAGTGATTAGTTTCGCAACACTTCATACTTATCCATTTTATATTGCATTTTAATATAATATATATTTTTCTGTAGTAATGGAATAGAAAGCTGTGCGAAAGATATTAGCCAGGCAGCCTACTCTATACAATCTTATGTATCATCCAAGGCGGAGAATGCCAATGTGTTGAACACTGTGGCATGTATCAAGGTGGAAGACCAGAAGAGAATCGTTAACATTCTTTTCAGGGTTTAAGCAGAGGAGATTACTTGGTGAAACGTCTAGACTTCCGAGTCTCGAAGTCAAGGGACCGTTAAAAGTGTCCTTTGATTACGAAATGCATGTTCTATTTCGCTAAAAATTTCCAATACCAATACAAGACAGGGTACCGAGTTGGAGTCAACGATCGGGTACGAGCTCACAGTATGACTGCATGTGTTAATGTGACGTTACATGGTCACGAGAAGATAAGAACTGACATGCTGTCATTAGCATGCCGGCTTCGGGCCTGACTTTGGAGAGGACGCGGGTTCAGTCATCGATATTGTATACTGTGGTTTTCCATAGAACTCTCGAACTCACTCTAGGGCGACGCCGGAAACCCGGAATTTCTTCTCTGGAGTTGTCTTCTGGGATCGTCCATTCTTTCCACATTAGATCGACAACTGTAAACAACAAAACACATGAGCATAAAGTTTCCTAGGTTTGGAAACACTCACTACCAGCCATTCAGTTCTGTTCCGCTTAGTGACTCCTGAACTGTTTACAAATTAAAAATCGTGATCAACAAATCCAAAGTTCATCAACTGCAGGAACTGCTGCGGCACGTAACAAAAATTGTAATGTTCATAGCGATTGTTTGCCAGATGAGTAAATGCAATGTGTTGATTAAACTGTGCTAAGTCACCAGAAGCTCATTGCTCAAGTTGCACTAACGGATCGTATGGTTTTCCTGTAGGAGACACACTAAGTTTGTTGAGAAACAGCTAAATGGACACACTGAACCTTTTTACGAGGTTTCAAGTATTTTGTTTTACAATGTTGCTGTTTCAACAAAAACTAACTGTTAAGGAGAGCTTGTTGACTGGATGTTCACTTCTGGAAAGCATATTTTTTCTTCTTTCCTTAAAGCTCCATGTGACCTTCAATGAATTTTATTTCAGACTGGTAACTCG